>OU744447.1:24795491-25390746 GCA_916610825.1 Haliclystus octoradiatus
TTATAAAAATATAAATATGTATAATAAATATCCAGAAGGCTTATTGCTTTGTATTTTATCACCTTTTTGTATATTAGCTAATAACAATTATCTGTTGAAATGTATTTAATCACTGTAGTCAACTTTTATATGTACTTCAACAATTCTTAATTCATAAATTATTTGATTGTTTCTTTGTTTATGTGAATTTGTTATTTCACTTTGTTATTTTATTTTCTTCAGACCATTTTTGGGTTTCTAGTCTGATGTTTATATTCGCTCAGCTGATTCATTGTGTAGGTGCGTTGACCCATAGGGGAAATTTTCGGTAACACTATACTACATAACAAGCACATTTGGCCGGGTTGGGCTGATTGATAATGCTTATTTATTAGAAATAGTAGATTTTGCTTCAAAATGTTCGTGTTTTGGAACGATTTTCGAGATTTTGACGGGCCCGCAAAGTTGCGATGGCTTGATTATCGGCACTACGTTGTTATAAATCATTAGAAGTTTGCTAATCAGGAAACTGTATCCTGACGTTTGCCACGAAAGAAAGAAAGTGTATCAATTATTGTAACAGATGTATTTATATTTTTAAATCGATAATTCCTGGAACCTTTTAGTGATCTATTATATTTATTAAAAATGCTAATCATGCTTCATGAGGGAGGTAGATATGACAACTACTCAGGGAGTACATTGTAAATGAAAATTAATCAATTTTAATATTCTTACTCAATTCAAAAACGGGTATTTACTTCTTTTGTCTCTTAAACGGTCCATAATGCTAATACGTACGAGCCGAGAACACATTCTAACCGGTTTGAAGCTAATCACTGCGTTATGTGAGTTCAACCATTCAGTCCATGCTAAGGATCATTATTTCTTAAATCAATTTATATGATTATTCTCCTCGAATATAATCTGTTGAGTTCATAAACAGTTTATAAATTTTACAGACATTCATGGACTATTTATGAACACCTTGTAAACACCCCTGCGAAATAAGTTCATAAGTTCATGAACGTGAAATTGCCCAAAAGTTCATGAATTGAACTTTTGGGCAATTTCACGTTCACGAACCAGCTCATGGAGTGTTCATGAACTCTTTGTGACTGTTCATGAACCAAGAAGAAAATGTTCATGGACTGTTCATGAACTCATGGATTTTTTTCGCAGGGGCTTCATGAACTTTACAGACATTCATGGACTATTTATAAACACTTTGTCTAACACAGTTCATAACCGTTCATGAAATTTAAAAGGTTGCTCTGAGTTGTTCGAGTCAAGCTTGAAGTTTAATTTTCTTACTGACATCAGGGCAACCTGATTTTTTTCCTGCAGGGATCAATTCTGCTTATAACAGACAGTCACACTGTAAACTATCCATTCCCCTTTAACGATGACCACTTCACATTTCAAGTTATATTTCAGTTTACCCTCTTCTTAAAAGCCACATGTCTCTATTAATTGTCACTATATTCGAATTTTTTGATTAACCGTTTTACACAGATTCAATTATATTCTGTCCTGACTGTTAGATCCATGGTTAATAAAATAATACTGTAAATCCTGTAGCTCAATTGATTGATTAGCTGTTGGATGATTAGCTGTTGTGCTTTAGTTTTGTTCCTCTGAGCATAAATAGGCAAACCAACCTAACGTTGTTTGTTTGAGATGCGCAATTGTTGTTATTTTTATTGAATATATAGAATTTGTTGATTCTGCTCAAAAAGATCCATCTATTCTTGCTCGCCCTGGGTTAGTTGGTGCTGCGTATGTTGGTGGATTATTGGCACCCGGAAGAGGAAGTGAGTACGGTTCTCAAATCAATAATAAACAATAGATAAAAATGTGTTGAATCAAGTAATTTGCACAGAAAAATTTACTCGTTCTCAAAACAAGAAAATATTTTCTTGAAATCAAACAATTCAAACTTGTAGAAAGCATTTCCTTATTTTAAGTGCACATTTTCTTGAAGTGCTATTATTTTGGTAGAAAAATGCCTTAAATAAAGAAAATATATTTAATCCAGACCATGGATATTCCTGTGCGTTTAGTGTGCATTATTTCCTGATTTCAATGTTCCCACGACGGTATAATGGCTCTATCCTGTTATTAGATATGCTCATTCTTTGAGCAAGGAATGATCTTGCTTGTCTTCTGCAAGTGACATTGAATATCGAAGTTCGAAGCTCGTATGTAATCAGGGTCCGACAACGGTGGGGATCCTGGGATCATAGATCCCGGAAGGCTAGACCAAACAATTTAGAAAAAGTTGATAATTTTCCGATTTATATGTCAAACCTCAACAAAAATTCATACGAAAATTTTAGAATAGACACAAAGATGAGGCAAAAGCCTTTTCCGTTACTCAGAGTTTCACGCGAAAATGTTAAGAAAATGTTAAAAATGTTTTAGGATGTTTTCAGGAATGTTTTTCTGGCACTGTGTATGATGTTTTTACTGAGTATTATCGTACAGGCATTCTATGCCAATCGGCTGAAAATTTTAACTGCTTGTCTAGTTTTCAATGTTCTGTGTGTCAATTATAATTCCATTTGATATCTCTTTCAGGAAAACCCCTTCAGAGATTGTTATTCTCAGCTGGCGGCGTGACTCTTGCTGCAGCAATACTATACCCAAACCAAATGTTAGACGCTGCAAAACGGGAAATGGAATATGTCAAAAGTAAGACTGTGTCGTTATGGTCTGAATCATCTGGTGATAAAACGCAAGAAACTGCACCGACGTTAAGAAATCAGGATGAAACTGCGGTGACTGTTGAGTCTCTCGATGAAACTGTGAAGACTGATGTATCCCCTGATGTTAAAGCTATCAATGAAGCAGAATAATAAACCAAAGGACGATTATAGGTTATATTGTGTAGATCATAAGTGGAATTGGATGTTGAGATTTAACTTGGAAACGTAAGTTTATCTGTACATTATAGTATTTTTATCATTGTGTTAACAGACTTTAATTGAAATTGTACCAAATTACACTGTGCCTAATTTGAGCTATATGCACTCATGCTATACTCAACGGAATATGCAATAAAACATGACTAATAACAATGGAAACCTGATCTGTCATCTATTCGATAGCGTCATTCTGTTCGTCTGTAACTCGTGTTTCGCCATTAACTTTTGTGCTGCTTTCAATTATAAATTAGCTTTTGAATTACGACCGTTCGTAAAATGAATGTGCTATTTTAATAAAATCCTATATATCTTGCCTGGGATGAGTAATAGAATTTAATAATCGCCCGGAAAAAACGCTAGTCATGACTGGCGGATTTGTACCACGTGATTTGCAGTTATGTCAAAACAACTCACAACATATGGCAACCGCTGAAAGTATATGGGTATAGAACGTGCAATTAGGTCTATACACGCACGGGCTTTACCCCCGCGGTGTTAACCTAACAGCAAGATCACGTGTTTTGAAAAGGGCAAATTGAATAATTTCTCATAAAATCAAATCAAATGTACTCTGTAATTGAAAATTGAAAAAAAGTAACAGCTTGGTAGTTGCGATATTCAAATGTAACTTTTACTATATTTTTAATAATGCAAACACTAAACAGTAAAGTGTTTGTGGTGAAAGTGGTGAAATTGATGAGAGATAATTGATGCTCCAGACAAAAAGACTATGTGACATGATTATTAAAATGATTACATTACACTTGTTCGTGGGCCATCTAAATTTAGACCCACTCGTTCTCTAACCCACTCACAGGTTGATGCAGGCGGTGATTTGACAAGCTGATACACGTTGAGACTATCATTTTGTTTATTCACGTAGGGTTAATTGCAGGCTTATGCCATCTGTGGTCAGGGTTACGTTTCTTAAGCTCAAAACAGCAAAGACAACAACATGTGTGACGTACAGTTATATTGATTAATATTTTTAAAAAAAAGTTTTATAAAAGGCATTCATATTTGCTCTAGTTTCACGCTTTAATCATCAGCAGGCAATTTAATCTATCTAAAGCAACAATTAAATACAATGTATAAGTAATTTTATATCACAACAAACATCTATGTTCATAAATTTTGAAGAGTAGCCACACTGTTTATTGTTTGTATACTATTTTTATTTCCAAAGCATTTCATTAAAATATAACCAATTGATCTTCTTATACTTTTATTTAGAACACAATAGCATATTGGATTTAGTAACGAATTAATAACAAGTAGAAAATATAGCCACATGTATATTAAAGACGTATTTTTGTGAAATAATTTGTGTTTCGGATATGATAAGAATATAACAAATGGTAAATAACAGCAAACTCCAAAAATGACCATTACAAATATTAAACGCGCTTTCTTGACTTCAGATTTGACACGGTATGAGTTTGGAATGATGTTTACAACTTGGCGTTTCTTATCACGAACTAATAAAAATATTCTTAAATATGCTACTGTAATTACTAATGAGCATATTACTGCTATTGATTTCAGACAATGTAATGTGATTATTTTTGTTTTATGTAATGTATAAAAAAATGAGCCAGCAACTGCCAGAAACCATATTACAAATATTCCGAAGCAAACTTTTTGTTTTGATAATAATTTTGTAGATTTAAATGGATAAAATAAGATAATATATCTTTCAATAGTTGCCAGCGTTAACGTCATAAATGAATTTATACCAAATACAAAACCAATACCTTCACCATAAAAACTAATCTGACAATCATATTTTCCATAAAGTTTTAATGTTTCATTCAAGACATATATTGGTTGTAGAATTAGCCCAAACAATGCATCTGTTATGGAAAGATTTAATAAAATCCATTTCGTTGTGCATGGTAGGGATTTTGTTATACTCAATGCTGAAATAGCCAATAAATTAAATACGATAATTGCTACCCCAGTTAAACCATGTACAAATAATCCAATTTTAAATAATATAATAGCATTTCCAATTGATCTATCTGCCTTTTCACAATACCCTGTATAATTAAAATCACGCATTATAAAGCTTATATCCAATACTGCACAGCTTTATTTATTAGAATTAGAATTATTAGAATTATAATGATAACAATTAAAAAAGTAGAAATAACAGCAGCTTCTTTAGAATTTTAACAGGGAAAATATAGGGTTAATTTATTAGGCCTTTTTACGGCATCGCATTTATTCCGTTTTAGAATTAGCATCTGTTTAAACAATCGGTATTTTGGATGTGTTATATGATTATACAGCAGATGATATTCATTTTAATGGATGTGCAAATCCTTGAAACAGATAAAGTAAATATTACATTGTAAGTTTACGTCAATTATTATCAAGCATAGAATGTTACCATCGCCTTATAATCGACTTCTTAGTTGATGATCACGATGAATACATATTTTAATCAAGTAAATCTTATAAATAATTACATGACTGTAATCTGCAGTACGCATAGACGCTTGTTTATTTTTGGACTAACTAAGCTATATACATATCAATTGCATTCCCATTCGTTGATTATAAAGCTACTTTATGTAACGTACGATACTTCTTATACCTGACCATTTCTAAATCGCCTGGGGGGGGGGGTAACTTCCTAAAATAATCTTTTGGATATGGCCTTTGAGAAAATGCATGACCTCGTCAAGTTCTAGATATATAGAGTAACGAAAAATAACAGTCACCCAATACTCCCAGACATATCTTTCTGCATGACAACAAAATCATCATTCTTGGTATCAAGTTTTTCTGTTTTAATTGCATTTACTGGCAAATTATGTGACAAAATATTCGAAAATAGTAGTACTTGACAGAATTTTCACTTCTTCTCCCTCTCAAAGGTCAAATAGTATCTCTTCGTAATGTTTTGTATCGTTAATTGTCTTATTTATAAATTTCTTTGTCAGCTATGTCTGACCGTGATTCGTGGTGATCTTTGTGTAGCAAATATGTGAGGCGTAAAGAGGGATGTCACATTCCTATAATGTGACTGTCTATACTACGACAGTACTGCTAAGGGTTAAATCGAGGACAATTCAACTATATAGTGTCTATAGTGAACTGCGTTTGTGTAATTGAAATATGAAAAATTTGACTATTCCTATATATGATGAAATACTTCAATTGATGTAGATCTTTTTGGCCTTCGGAACTGTGGTAGCTAGGTTCTTATTTACAATAAGCTTATCCATAGAATTACATTGGTTACTACTGCAGCCAATTGTGCAACAAAATAACACGGAAATTAGTAAAAAGGCTTGGAGGTTTCTTCAAATTGTAGTTTCCAGGGTTCTGTAATGCAGAATTTAGTTCAGAATTTTATATACCCATGCCATGTAGTGCTACCCTCGAGCGGGGGCAAAAAGTGCTTCATTGCAATCTAAAGTGGATAGTATGCTACCCACACTTCGCGTTGATGTCTCAATTGCACTGTCGAATTTATCCTCTAAGTGTCCCTGTTTGTTTCTTTTATTTATTTATTTATTTATTTATTTATTTATTTATTTATTTATTTATTTATTTATTTATTTATTTATTTATTTATTTATTTATTTATTTATTTATTTATTTATTTATTTATTTATTTATTTATTTATTTATTTATTTATTTATTTATTTATTTATTTATTTATTTATTTATTTATTTATTTATTTATTTATTTATTTATTTATTTATTTATTTATTTATTTATTTATTTATTTATTTATTTATTTATTTATTTATTTATTTATTTATTTATTTATTTATTTATTTATTTATTTATTTATTTATTTATTTATTTATTTATTTATTTATTTATTTATTTATTATCACTGTTGTCAATGCGTGTGCTGTTTTAAAACAAATACAATCTCATTGTAACTTAACTAAACTATAGATACAATCTATACTAATAACGATATACACATAATCTATACTGATCTGTTCTATATACAAAGATTTATTTATAAAATTAGGAATAAAATCAAGGCAAAATCGTAGAATGTGAAGATGAATTATTATGTTTAAATGTTTGTATATTTACTGGCTAAAATTGAGTTTCAAAAGTTTAAGTGAAGCAAGCGATTCTGTTGTATTCCTGATGTAGGTTAGATGTAGGTAGGCAAGTCATTTTACAATTTGGCCCCAGGGTACGAAAGTGCTTTACGGCTAAGAATAAGTTATCCCACGTCGTATAAACAAAACCAACAATTCATTTGTCCACTCTTTTCAACGACTGATTCTTTTCTTATGAAATAGGATGGTTATCATCAAGCTATTGTATACGCATGTCTTGTCTATTACAATCATTTAAATTTCATGTAATTATTATCAACGACGCCAAGCGTGTAAAATTGGTGTGTTTTTATGATTGAAAATATACTACAGAATAACTCAGCTTGAGATTGCAGATGAGTTGATGTAAAGAAGAGCATGCATATTAATAATGCTTAATAATACATATATTTATTGATTTGGTTTTTTAAATATAATTGAGGAAAAGATGATTATTCTGTCTTATATATCTCTGCAATTTTCATTAGCCATAGCGAGTGAAGTTATCGTCAAACCAACTTTTCCATTTCAGAAGTTTTATAACCTTTCAAATGCAATACCATTCAATTTAACCGAAAGTATATTACACTCTTCATGTCAGGATGGTAATAGAAGCTGCTGCTCCTGCGAACATGATTGTTTGCGAACTGGATTTTGTTGTGTTGATCGCTATTGGGAAGAACACGATGCACCTACAAATGTGGAAGAATATTTACAGTTTGTAGTAAATAAATCAAAGGATATTAAACCCACAACATGTCGTAGCGTACTTAGTGATTTACCATTTAGACATTCTGCAGAACAAATATTAATGATTGATTCATGTAAGGAACCAGACGATATAGATGACGTCATCGGTTGTGAAGGCAACAGTTCTGGTTTGAGTGTTCTATCATCCCTACCAGTTGTTGGAGATGATACTTATGTATATAAAAATTCATATTGTGCAAGATGTGATAATATGTTTGGTTATCAATTGATGGAGATAGGTGCAACGTGCAATAATTTCATAAATGAATCTACTGAAATGGGGTTAATCAACAGAACTGATAAATGCAACTTCTTTTCAAGACAAAATTTGAAAACAATCAACGGAGATATAATTAAATATTATCCTTGTTACAGTGATTTATATTTACCAATAAAAAATCCGAAAACATTCCAAGAAGAAAAATGTAATTCATATTTTGGTTTGGCGTCATTCCACAATGCTAATTCCCAAGAATGGTTTAGAATGTCCATTGTATGGATCATACAACAACATTCACATTGCCAGAACTGAATGTAAGTTTGATTCCACCTATTCATGTAACAACTACGCATTGCCAAACTAAATATAGGATTCTAACAGGTAAAAACCACATTTCAGAGGCTGGTAGATATTCACTGACAATGCGTTTCTCGTTAAAAAGTAACATTGAAGTATCAGATAAGGGAGAACTAACATTTTCAAATGCACAATCTTGCGAACAAGGAGAGATTTATGATTTATTTCTTAAGAAATGTATCCAATTGTTATGTGGTGTTGGCTTCGTTGCTGATCGTGGTCGATGTACTAGTGAACCAATTAGAAAGATTGATCAAACCGCACTTCCAAAAGGTTCCATTGAAGAGCGTTTGTTGCATTGCTGGTCTTCGAATGATGCTAACCTGTTATTGCAGATACAAGTAGAGACAGTGAGTAGTACAACCAGTCCAACTACCACTCCCCCTTCTTCTCGTCGCACTCTTCAAGTCCCTTCATCATTACCTCCTTCCTGTACTCTACCTCCGCCTCTCTCTCGTGTTATTCCTCCTTCTACTCTGCCTGTCCCAGATGCTCCTCCTGGTCCTGTCCCTATTCTATCTTCTTTTACTCGAAAGCGATCTATTTCATTAACCAATTCATCCGAGATACCTAGTGGAATACCATACACATCAGCTTCAATCACATCATTGCTTCATTTGAATTACTCTGGTTACGCCCTAGACTACTTCTATGAAAGAAATGGTGAACTTCACGTATTATTGAAAATGTCAAATCAAAGTAAAAGCCCATACGAAGAATACCAAAACATTTTAAATCGTATGAAACTTGAAGCAGACATTATAAAAATGGCTGTCATATCATCATCCCCTCGTTTTCAGTCTACCTCCATGTATGGTTTTGATCCAGCACGGATGTATGCAAATGGAGCAATGTGTTCACAACCGAATACTGTGGACGTTAACAATAGTGTTCACGAGGTGATGAATAATTGCTCGATTCTAATGAAGGACAACAATGGAATTATTGAAGCTAATTCTTATACGGGTTGGATCACCCTAGATGAAAGAAATCACTTCTTCGTTTCCACGTGTGACTCATTCCATCTTCACTCTATCTGTCCTCATCGACCAATTGCAGCATTTACAACAAATAACAATTCAGTAACTACGAATACTTCTGAGACATTTTCGTTTGATCAGTACACGCCGACAGAAAACGGAATTTCAGTATGTGCCCAGGTAGGGTTTACATCAAAAGAAGTGATTAACAGCGTAGGTGAAGCAGAACGTATAATTACATTTGTATGCTGCATTTTCAGTATCGTTGGCCTCATAATAGTAATATTCACTTACCTCGTATTCAAGAAATTAAGAAACATTCCAGGAAAGAATTTGATCTGCTTATCTATAGCATTACTGATATCTGATAGTTTAATGCTATCTACAAACGAGGCATATGCTAATTTTACTGC
Source organism: Haliclystus octoradiatus (assembly GCA_916610825.1). Taxonomy (NCBI): domain Eukaryota; kingdom Metazoa; phylum Cnidaria; class Staurozoa; order Stauromedusae; family Haliclystidae; genus Haliclystus; species Haliclystus octoradiatus. The sequence continues at coordinate 24,805,196 of OU744447.1, forward strand.
TTGTAAGACATTGGCAATTATAATGCACTTCACAAACTTATGCGTGTATTCATGGTCAGCTGTTATTGCTTATGATTTATATCGTACATTTGCTATACCACTTTTTCATAAAAAGAAACAGAGTATACCTACTGGAAAACATGGCAAATTTATTTATTATTTTTGTGTGGCGTGGATTGTTCCAGCTGTTATAGTTGCAATATCGTTCGTTATTGATACCACAGACCGGAGTACATTCCAATATGGCGAAAGACGGATATGTTGGATTGTAGGGCAAACTGCTCGTATAGTAACATACATTATACCGGTATTAATAATAATGGTATTTGTTATATTAATACTATTATATACTATGTGCAGTTTAAGAAGAACCAAAAACGATAATTCAATGGCAGTAAATTTAACTAGAAACAAACGTGGACACAATCTTTCAATTATGTTTCTAAAATTAGCCTTGATTCTCGGATTTGTTGAGATACTTTCCATTGTACAATTAAATGGTACAAGTGATGGAGAAATAACTGCTGATTCTATTTTTAGAATTCTTTATTCGATATTCAGAAGTTGTCGTGGTCTTTTTATATTCTTGGTATTTATATTAAAGAAAAATATTATTGATTTATATCGGCAAAGATTTGGATATATATTTTCTGTTGACGATCCTGGATCATCAAAAACATGTGATACTCCAGTGATGTTTAGAACTCCTTTTACTAATACTGGGACATCGAGTGCTTCCAAATAAATCTAACAAGACTATACATTACTGCAACAAATATTATCTAATTAACTGTATAATGTATATATATTAGTGTCTATAATCAGAATTTTTAAAATTAATACTGCACATGATGAAACATTTAATAAATTTAGTTTATTTGGTTTTTTCACTTCATTATTTATTATTAATATATTTTTAAACATCTCTTTAAAAAAATATACATTGATATTATTTAAAAGTATTGTGTTGTCTTTACTGTTTCTATAGTGCTCGATACCATAAATACAGAGTTATTTATAATGATAAATCAACGCAAAAAATCAGCAAATATGAATGTCTGATTTTTAAGTTGATTTTAAATTATTGAGAAGGAATAAATTTAATAATGATATAATAATATTAATAGTGGGATTGTTCCACACCAGTTTTTGGTATAGAGGTCAATAAAATAAATCGCCTAACCTGAAGTAGCGGAAATCTAGCATGTTTCATTTTTGATTCTCATTCTAAGCAATAATTATAATTTTATACCATCTTCTACAAAGTATAAAACGTTGAATTACTATATATCGTAATATATGGTTAATGGTCATATGGCCTCACGAGAATGCAGACGTAGGTGGGACATGAGTTTCTACATGTGTATTATGATTTTACAAGGAAACCAAATATTACATATAGTTTTAATGAAATAAACAATGTTATAAATTTTTACATGATCATTCATTCAATAGCTGGAATAGCTTGCTTATCACATTTGCAGAATTCCCCATGAATGGTGAACAGGTAATCTGTGCATCCCAAATAGAACTTTGCCCCACTGATCAGTATAAAAGACTTCAATATATATGGTATTTTATATAAATCAGTGGTGTTCTTACTCCGCACAACACAAAAAAGCCCGCTGGATTCACAGTAGCTAGCTCCACAAGGCCCACTATTTCGCTGCGCACATCTATACGAAGCGAAGTGAAGTACAGGGGCATGTGGCACAGGTCTAGATTCACAGCTCGAAACTCCTGGCTTGCAGAACTGCACAAAATATCTTGATCAACCGAAACATAAAGTACTGGATATTCGTGATTCTGAAAAGATTTTTGTGCCTGAAATCACATCATATTGAAGTCTGAGTGCTCATCCTGTGACCGCCCAAAGTTGTCGATGTCACTCTTATATGGACATCTGCATTTGGCAATCGATTGCAGTTTATTGGATCATTTCCCTCGTATAGTGGTGCATATTAATAACTTGAGAATTTCTCCAGCAAAGAAATCAATAAATATCACAATTTTGATTCATTAGAAGCTTAAGCGCCCTCTTAAACGTAAAACTGATAGTGAAGTGTGAATAAAACACGTGTTGTAAACTCTGCATATATACCAACATTTAAATGGACAAAATGTCCCAAGGTTTTACATTTTCTGAATATCTTCATACTTTGTGACCGTACAGTGTACACAAGCTATTAAGTCCCAATAAATCAACTAGTTTATCAAATGGAAATATGTATTAATAGATTCATCAATAAGCAATTATGTGTATATGCTTGACTATAGGGCTGTCCCGAGAAATTTTCTTTGCCGGAGTGGATGTCGATAAATTTGCCGACTGAGCAAGTCGTCAGGGGGTTTCACACCCCTATTAACCCTAAATTAAGAACGGCCCTGCTGGACTAATATTATATAGTACCTGTTATTGATTACACTAAAACCCCGGCCAAATGAAGCCAACTTTTTCAATAACATCGATGTTGTGGAAATGCTGGCTTCATTTGGCCACCCCAGCCAGCATTTTCACAACATTTTCACAACATTTGATAAAATTTCACAACAATGTCGTGAAAATGTTGGCTGGGGTGGCCAAATGAAGCTTCATCTGGCCGGAGCTTAATGATGACGTATTAGAAGATTGTTTTTATGTAACTTTTGTTATTCTAACTATAAAAAAATCCTATAGTCCTTTCAAATATATATAAACAACTAAGAAGAAGTAAAAAATATTAAAATAATCTTACAGTATCAACGTTTCTAAAAGGTTTGGGTTTCTGGATGATTATTATCACCATCGCAGCTCACATAATCGTGAACGTGCTGTTATATTAGCCCATCAGATTATATGCATATTAGAGTATCAGAGTATTATAATTTATATGCATCTGAAATGTTGGTTCCATCAACCCCTTGACCCGACTGGACTCAGCTTTATGACGCCATACTTCGACATGCTTTAGGAATACATTGGCCCAACTTACTGTCTACTGCCAAATTTAGGAAACTTTCCCCTTCTGCCTCTGCTATTGCTCACCGAAGTCAGATGTCTTTTTTAGGTCACATCGAAAGATCAAAGACGTATGCCCCTCTACCGCTGCATGACACCCTTCACTGGCAGCCAAATGAGATGTTTCGAATGGGCTATGAGAGAGATACTGTCTTTTTATAATGTTTTGTGTCGTGAATTGTGTTATTTACAAGTTTCTTTGTCAGCTATGTCTGACCGTGATTTGTGACATTCTTTGTGTAGCAAATGTGTAAGACGTAAAGGGGGACGGCACATTCCTATAATGTGACTGTGTATACTACTACTACATTGTAGAATATTAAACAGATAGGCTGATTGGAAGCAGAACCAGTCATCGATATACAATAGTTGAGCCACTGTCGTTCTTTTTAGTCTCAATCTGATAATTTTCCTATTCATTTATGTTCGTGACATAGCGACGTCATCTCTTGCAACTCATTTCTTTTGCTAGCTTTCTTGAATCTATTTTTTACATTCTGTCTTTAAAATTCCCGGAACACATTTTATCCCGATTGATTGACTATGAAGCTTGATATTGGTTTGCTATAATTGATTGCATCGTATCTATGGCTCTGGATTTGGATTTGAAGCTATCGTCTGATTTACGAGATCAAATATATTTTGTTTGATTGACATTTTTGCTAATTAACTGATATAAATTTCATGACGTTTTCATTACACTTTCATGGAATTTTCACATTTTAATATTGTGAATATGGATCGATTTTTTCATGGTTTTCATGCTTTTTAATGGCTTGGAAAACTTGTGGTTTTCACTTTTTCACATTTTCATGGTGTTTCACAACACTTTCATGGCATTTTCATGGTTTTGGTAGTGAATAATGTAAATGACGTTATATTACGTTTTCCAACCTGGTTTTGTCTTTGTGTTGATATAGTGATTTAGGTGGGAGGTACCATTATTATACCGGTTAGAAATCGTACCGAATACGTATTGCCCTATCAGACTAAAAATCATACCGGATTGATTGTTGGATTACTTAAAAAAAGATGTTTCCAGTTATCAGCATAGCAAGGGAGGCGTTGATCAGATAGCATGACACAGATACCAAGCTGTGTGATTTATGATTAATCAACAGTCGACAGTAGTACATATATAAGCAAATTAAACATTCAAAAAGCATGGGAAAGACAGAACCAGGGACAGTTGACGATGTATATAATATATGTATCCAAAGAGAAACAGCATATGATATCACATCTGTTAAATAAATGAGATTAATTGTATTACAAGAGAAATGCAAAGCAATGTTATGGAAATTCTTACATACTAGCTGGTGTCGCTTACTATATCGTCAAACCCTTTTGAAAGTGAATGGAAACAGGCAGAAACGATGTGTATGTTATCCACAGTGTTCTAATATACTATCAACTTTATGATGAGTATAATATAGTATACAAGAAAACAGTTTCATTTTATACGATTATTTATGGTTGATTATTCGTGCAACGTCTCATAAACGAGATAAACGTGTCTTTATACCGAGAGAAACACACATAATGTCATCGAATGCTTTCATATTAGTGAAGAGTATTATTATTATTATATTTTGCGTTGCATCTATCATTGGAAATACAGTTCTCTGTAAATCGATAATGCAAACAAAAGAATTGCAAACAGTTACTAATTATTTGGTAATGAATTTAGCCGTTGCTGATTTATTATTTTCATTAGTTGTCATGCCAACAATAATGAGAGTGATAATGAAATCTGACTGTGATGTAATGTGCAATATCAGATGGTGTCAAATAAGTGGTACAATTATATGTTCATTGTGTATTGCATCTATATGGATTGTGTGTTTAATTAGTATCAATCGCTACATATTTTCGATTCAATTTCGTAAATGCAGTATTATGGTATCGTCAAAAACGTATATATGATATGCTTAGGGTGTATTTGGATAACGTCCATTTCGATCACATTACTTCCACAAGTTGGATGGGGTAAAATCACCCAAAGTGATACCATTTGCATCATTAACTCACGTGAAGACATTGGTTATGGTATGTTTATTGTATTTATTGCATACGCTGTGCCATTACCAATTAATATTATCATCTATGGTAGGATATACCTAATGTTAAAATATAGTACTAAAGTACGTGGGCTTTCTCATGCTAATCAGAATCAGAAATTGAATGTGCCTCAAAAGGATGCAAGGGCTAAAAGTATCAACAACAATCCAAAACAATCATCTAGTTTGAAATATTACAGAGATACACACTCATCAAGCATCAAATCATCATTAAAGAAGGTTAACAATGGAATATCACCAACTCCGCGAACTGTTCGATTTGCATGGAACAACCTAGTAACATCATACGATAAAGAAAGACCTGTGAAAGATATAATATATACAATAAAATATCACATTCCTGAGGCACGCCTAACAAAGATGCTTTTTATTATTGTTTTTTCATTTTGGATTTGCTGCGGACACCATTAGTTGTTTCTTCGTTAATTCATCATATTGGTATAAAGACAATTGAAAACTTAGATGATTTAGATATTGGTATCATAGCTGGATGTATGAGCTCAGTAATCAATCCATTTATTTATTATAATTTAAGTCGATCATTTCGTAAGGCTGTTCGAAAGCAGATATGCATGATAGGAACGGCTTGACATTTACAGCTTTACGGGCACGTAAATGTGCTGGCGGATATGATGCTTTACAAGCGCACGTGTCACAAAGCTCTCATTAATTGTTAATTTATCAAAATATTACGATACTTGAAGACAATATACCTGAGATCTAAGAAAAGAATTGCAATAAATTGTAATAAGGACTCAATTTGAATTACGACACCTATTTAAATCATCGAAGTGAATTCCCCTCAATATATTCGATGCTTGACGCTCGGGAACTGCTACTGTAATGTATATGCATAGTTTATGAGATTGTAACACTCATGCAGTGAACGATAAAGACTTTCTTGTCTATAAAACGCATTTTACTCTTTTTGCTTTTGAAATCCAGCTAATGGTATCAACATTTCATCACTATTTTATATCTCATATACGTTACACATTCTACAAAATTAGTAAGTGATATATTTTTGTAGTTGAAACACAAGAGCCTTGATCGAATCTGATTATGTATTTAAAATGAGTTTATTTGAAACATTGTTCCAGGAGCGGATTCAGTGATCTGACTGGTGAATGAAAGGGGACAGTAAAGGAGCGAAGCCCGCCCTCTAGGAATCCGCGGGCATGCCCCTCGGAAAAGTTTTGGTATTGAAAAGCTATTGAAGCGCTGTGACACCACTTTCGTAACTCAATCAGCAATATTTCAACGTAATTATGAAGCTTAGATCTTACACCATCAAATAAAAAAGCATAGAATAAAATACACAGAAAAAATGTATTTTATTGAAAATAAGAACACCTTGTGCTTCATGTGCACTTAAACAGGCTATACAGTATGAATTATGAATAAAACGTTTCAAATATGAAATAATTAACAACTGCTTAAATTCAAATAAGTGATTTGGAAATATCAGTAGTAATAATTTTTAAAATAAAACGATATGAATCTTCTGATGTTTGAAATTGTAATGATTACATCCAGTTGTGAAACAATATTGAATGCATGTAGACAACTGAATTATAGAGGCAATCCATAAGCATTAACAGAGGTTCTAGAAAAACGAATGGAAAACGGATGTATTTCCTGGTCACCAGACATCGGCAGGCCTACCATGGGCCTACCGACAGGCGGCAGCTGTGCAAATGGAAGGGTTTGCAGCCAATCATTATTCATTCGGGCTGGAATTATGTCAATTTGTTGTTGTCAGATCATTTGAAGTTGTACTATACTGAACTAAAAGGACAGAATAATACCATCATTTAGTAGGCCTATAGAAATAGGACTATTTATCAGGCCTTTGGAAACGAGCAGAGGGTCCACTACCGAAATATGTAAATGCTTTTATTTATTATCGCCTGTTTAGCGCGCTTCAAGTTAGTTCAAACATCTCGAAGGCGTATTTCGAGGCGTAAATAATTCATTAATTACGCCTGCATTATTTTCGCTTAAAATAATCTCAAACTTAAACCCGGCTACCATAAAATATTGAAATCAGTGAATACAAAGCAAAATAAAGAACTTTAACTTATCTATTAACCTCTTGTGACAATGCGTCCAATAGCGCCCTCTAGGGGGTCCGGGGGCATGCCCCTTTTATATATTGCAGTTACTTTAGAAGGTTGAATGACTCAATGATTACAACAGAGTATAATCATTACTTATTTTTTTCTTACATGAAACTCAACTGAAAAACTATCATCTATGTGTTAGCATTATCAACTACGTATCCCGTGGTTTATAACATATAAGTGCTAAAGCATAACAGCCCCCCCCCCCGCCAGATAGAAAATTGCTCATAAGTTAACAAGATCGATTGCGGAGATTGCGTTTTAGAATCTCGTTTCGTCCTTGAGGAACCTTCCTGAGCCATCTAGAACATTCTAGAACATAGGAGAACCTACATGACTTCCTGCATGACTCACAATGACCATGCATGATCTAGCACCTAGTAATGATAACACGTTATTGTTTCATACGTATACATGAAAGTGAGACTCAATAAAACTCCATAAAGGAGGCTAGGTATCTATATTCAAAGGGAGCGTAACTCGCCGTGCCTTTCTGGACGTTTGTCGTCTTTTCACGCATTTATTATCTCATGAAGTGTAACGATATTTAGTTCAAAATGATCGTAATAGTCCAAACAGCGAGCTAGGCTAATAATTTCTTCCATATTCGCCTTGCATAAAAAGATATCAAGGATCGCCTTGGCGTGAAACTTTGAGTAGCAAAATGATTGTCTGATTTTTGACTTCATATTTTATATATTATTTAAAGCTCTGCTGTATAGCATTGAGCCCTATGTTCAATCAGCAAGACAACTTACACCACATTATATATGTATAGATTAATTTATTATATTACTCCAATGTATTATTAAGAAGGAATTATATGTATATTATGTATATTTATTTATTAAAGATATTAAACCCTATTAAACCCATTAAAACATGTTCAGCTTAAATTCGTTACACGTTTGTATATGGATAATATTATGCTAAGTATGTAACTGCCTTTTATAGCTGTATATTTCCTTCCATATCGCTTTATCGTTTTGAGATGCAAACAGAAAAGCATAAAGAACGGGTTTTCAGAAAGACCTGGATGAGGGGATGCAGTTCCCTAATTAGTATTTAATTATAGTATCCGGATGTGGGAGGGACAGGGGAGGGACGGGGGAGGGAGCTTTTATAATAGTGGTTAATGCAAACATTAATAGAAACAGTTTTATACGCCGGTACCTAATTAAGTTAATTATAATATGTACAACCTGCAGATCATATCGTCGGAACGGAATCCAGTTGCAAATGGGTCTAGATCGCCGATATAATTAGATATCAGCGAGTTGAAAACACCTTCAAAGAAACTAATCCAATTAACAAAATACTGGCAGGCAATCACTTTACGGTATTGAAGCATCTACGCGATTTATTAACAGGTATTTCAAGTCTTTCATCATAAGATGATTGCATTGGGATTTCTACTTCGCAGCTTAAATTCCCCCTAGACATCATAATGCAGGATAGAGGCTTAAAGAAGCTAAATGTTTCTTTTGGGGGATCCACCAACTACAGTCAAAGCTGTCGGCTCCCAATATGATATATTTCGCACTAATTTACTCGCATCGAGTGTAATTGGGTACTAGTTGTATAAATAGCACTGTATAACTGATCTTGAGTTAGTGTACTTAATCCATGTGTTGTTGTTGAGTTGTTCCATGTGTTGGACGAAAGTTGATAATTGATTATATTATACATATTACTTTTACTTATCAAGTGTCATTTTCTGAGTTATATTATACTACACTACTATCAACATATCAACTTGGAATTAATATTATTATTTATAAGGAGAAATACACAAATCAATTCCACCTACGTTGTTATTATTGTTTCTTCAACATAAATCTACATTTCTCATTAATATAATAATTTGGCTTCATAACTCTGAACCAATAAGATTAATAAGATCAATTCCGTTATTACATACAAAGACGTTTAGTAAATCTATAATATAGCGTATTTCCAGAATTTGTTTTGAAATATTCTGTTTTCAGTTATTAGCAGGTGAGGTGGAGATCAGATATCCATGATTTGTGATTATGATTAATTAACAGCCGACAGTAATGCCATAAAAACAAATTAAATATTCAGATTCTATAAAAGCACGGGAAAGACAATAACGGGACAATACGATATATATACGTTATGTAACCAAACAGAAGCAGCATATTACATCTGCTATACAAATGAGATTAATTGTATAAGAAGTGAAATTCTTACGTAGTAGGTCTCGCTTTATAAAATATCGTCAAACCCTTTTGAAAGTGAATGGAAACAGGCAGAAACGATGTGTATGTTATCCACAGTGTTCTAATATACTATCAACTTTATGATGAGTATAATATAGTATACAAGAAAACAGTTTCATTTTATACGATTATTTATGGTTGATTATTCGTGCAACGTCTCATAAACGAGATAAACGTGTCTTTATACCGAGAGAAACACACATAATGTCATCGAATGCTTTCATATTAGTGAAGAGTATTATTATTACTATATTTTGCGTTGCATCTATCATTGGAAATACAGTTCTCTGTAAATCGATAATGCAAACAAAAGAATTACAAACAGTTACTAATTATTTGGTAATGAATTTAGCCATTGCTGATTTATTATTTTCATTAGTTGTCATGCCAACAATAATGAGAGTGATAATGAAATCTGACTGTGATGTAATGTGCAATATCAGATGGTGTCAAATAAGTGGTACAATTATATGTTCATTGTGTATTGCATCTATATGGATTGTGTGTTTAATTAGTATCAATCGTTACATATTTTCGATTCAATTTCGTAAATGCAGTATTATGGTATCGTCAAAAACGTATATGATATGCTTAGGGTGTATTTGGATAACGTCCATTTCGATCACATTACTTCCACAAGTTGGATGGGGTAAAATCACCCAAAGTGATACCATTTGCATCATTAACTCACGTGAAGACATTGGTTATGGTATGTTTATTGTATTTATTGCATACGCTGTGCCATTACCAATTAATATTATCATCTATGGTAGGATATACCTAATGTTAAAATATAGTACTAAAGTACGTGGGCTTTCTCATGCTAATCAGAATCAGAAATTGAATGTGCCTCAAAAGGATGCAAGGGCTAAAAGTATCAACAACAATCCAAAACAATCATCTAGTTTGAAATATTACAGAGATACGCACTCATCAAGCATCAAATCATCATTAAAGAAGGTTAACAATGGAATATCACCAACTCCGCGAACTGTTCGATTTGCATGGAACAACCTAGTAACATCATACGATAAAGAAAGACCTGTGAAAGATATAATATATACAATAAAATATCACATTCGTGAGGCACGCCTAACAAAGATGCTTTTTATTATTGTTTTTTCATTTTGGATTTGCTGGACACCATTAGTTGTTTCTTCGTTAATTCATAATATTGGTATAAAGACAATTGAAAACTTAGATGATTTAGATGTTGGTATCATAGCTGGATGTATGAGCTCAGTAATCAATCCATTTATTTATTATAATTTAAGTCGATCATTTCGTAAGGCTGTTCGAAAGCAGATATGCATGATAGGAACGGCTTGACATTTACAGCTTTACGGGCACGTAAATGTGCTGGGGGGAACCCGTAATTGGCCTAATGCTTTACGAGCACACGTGTTGTCACAAAGATCCCATTAATTGTTAATTTATCAAAATATTACGATACTTGAAGACAATATACCTGAGATCTAAGAAAAGAATTGCAATAAATTGTAATAAGGACTCAATTTGAATTACGACACCTATTTAAATCATCGAAGTGAATTCCCCTCAATATATTCGATGCTTGACGCTCGGGAACTGCTACTGTAATGTATATGCATAGTTTATGAGATGGCAACACTCATGCAGTGAACGATAGAGACTTTCTTATCTATAAAACGCATTTTACTCTTTTTGCTTTTGAAATCCAGCTAATTGTATCAACATTTCATCACTATTTTATATCTCATATACGTTATACATTCTACAAAATTATTATGTGATATATTATGTAGTTAAAACACAAGAGGCTCTGATTATGTATTTAAAATGGGTTTTATTTGAAACGTTGTTCCAAATAAAACGTTAAACTGTTGCAATCGACTTTTTGTCTAAAAATAGTATTTACATAGCATTTACATAATTTTCACAAATATGCATATATTTCTCTGTATGACTGCATTTTTGACGTTGCCCGCGATGTCAAAAATATTCAAAATGTGCTCCCAAAACAGCTTCAGGTTCTGTCATCTCTATGGCTCAATTTTCAGAACCGAAAAGGGCTTGGGACGAGTTCAACTGCAGATTTCGAAATATTTTTGACTCCTCTGATTATAGACCAGATTATCATGATACACTATTTGCAATAACGACCTTATAGTCAAAATGAATGATTGCTTTTTTCTATATCAAGAATAGTGCGAATGATTGTAGACTATTTGCAATAACAATATACTAGTCTCATGATTGGTTGACGTAATCAGATTGTAGATTTGCAGATATAGCTATCACATCTAAAAAACAGAATAAAAGTTGTCAGAAAGTTCTGAATATATCACTATGACAACAAGGATTTACAGTTTTAAATAGTTTAATACCGAGGTCCAAACAATAATGAGTGAATTGTTTTAAAATGTCATACAATAGCAAACACACATTTTACTTGATTTTTTTAACTGAATTATTGAATTAATAATTAAACTATTTGGTCAACATGCAGCTATTATACTCATAACCTTATTTAATATACTTTAGTTTAATATTACTTATATACTGTAATAAGAATTAGTTTAATTAATAAATATTAAAACGCCGAGTGGGATAAGCTATACTATCAAACTGATATCGTGTCAGTTATATAATTACTTTTTTATTTTTTAGCATCATAATTGGTGTGTCACCTGTTCTTGATGTTGAATGAGTCTCTTTGGAATTTGATGAACTCAACATATTTGAAAATTTGCGGTTATAAAGTTGAAATACAGAATTCTTTATAATGAAAACAATAAATATGAAAAAACCTCTTAAGCTGCGAAAAGTTGAATACATTAATCGAAAAGTTGTGTCAGCAACCATCGATCCATTAGTTGTTCCATTAATCTGAATAATTCCTAGAATCTCCACAGCACCTAGTATTAAAGCCAGTTTGAAAAACATACCGACAATACCTTGATGACGTTTACTGTTTACTGAAGTGGATGTGGCAACTTCAGTTTGTTTTTGAGTTCGTCTAACGTAAAATATCGTATAAGCAAGCGATGATATTACAAACACCATGATAATTATAACTGGTATAACATAAGTTACAAGACGTGGATCACGGCTGACTATCCAGCAGATTTGCCTTCCTCCATAATCAAAATCCCATGCCTCTGTTTCATTCAATGTCACGGATATAGCAATTACCACAGATGGTAGCGACCACGCAAATATAGCATAGTAAAAAAAACGATTTTGATTTTCACTAGATAAACCGGTTTTGTTATGACCGAATAGAGGCTTTGCAAACGTACGATATAAATCATATGCTATAACTGCGGACCAAATGTAAACAGCAAAATTTGTCCAATGTAATATTATGGCGATTGATTTGCAAGGTAAAGTTTCAGTATACACCTGAGATGCAACTATAGCGAATGTATCCGATAAAAGCAATGTAATAGAAAGACTTATCAAGTTTTTACCAGGGGTTGTTCTTAATTGTACGAATGTAGCATACGTACAGATGACAATAGCTAAGCCAATCACACTCAGCGTACTCCCAATAATAGTTACGTAGACTTCAATGTTACCAATAGTATTAATTGACTCAGCTTTGAGTTGATCATTTCTCTGGGCACATACAGCTACACCTTCTTCTATTGGCGTATACTGTTGTCTTGTAAAAGTATTATTTCCGGTAGTTAATATACTTTCTGTATTGTTTTCATTAGTTTGATATGATGATGAATTAATATGTAGTAATGCGCAATTAGAATGAAGATGAAATTCATCACATGTTGAGATATAATAAGTATTATTATTAGTTATATTAATCCAACCAACGTAAGACTCAAATGAGTTGACATGGTGACCGTTGCTAAGTAACATCGAACAATCATTATCAATTTTAGATATGATGGACATTTCATTGTTATTGATTGGTTTAGCACATGTAGCTCCATTGTTGTACAAACGAGAAGGATCAAAACCATATTTTAAAGATGAAGTATATCTTGACGATGATGTAAATATTGCTTCTCTGATGTTTACTGCGTTGAATTCCATTCTATTTAATAAATTCTGATATTCCTCAAAAGGATTTAATGTTATTTTACTTGTTGGTATTATTAAATGGACATGTAAATCGTTTTTCCTTTGTAAGAAATACTTCAATTTAAATTTAACTTCATTTAGCTGTAGAAAATCGATAACCATACTCTCATTATAGACAAGAGATGCGTCGCCATCTTTCAGAATTGGCGGCGCGTGTGTAGCTCCTATCTTGGGAGTTGGGAATGGGGGGATGATAGCAATACCAATTCCAGACGTTGAAGTTTGCGGTGGCTTCGATGGTAGTGGAATGACTAAACTTGGAGGTCGCCCCGATGGTGGTGGAATCTCAAAACCAAATGTTGAAGAAACATCAACCTTAATTAGTAAATTGACTTCATTCATTGTCCAACAATGTAGTAATTGACTTTTGATGCTTCCGTCCTTTGGAATGGACGTTGTAATTTGTGGAATAGGTTCGCTAGTACATTTGTTACCAAGAGCAAGGAATCCAACATGGCATTTCAATGTTATGCATTTTGCAGTAAGGAAATCATATATACTTCCTTCCTCGCAATCCCTAGAAGGATATGATATTTTCGCTCCATTTCTCTTATCGTGGATATAAGAGAGGTCGCTGTCGAGTTTGAAACTAAGCGTTAACGAATAATGGAAATTAACCAAAACAGTTCTAGCTGTACTTGCTGTTAAATACTCATTACCGCATCCTTCAGCATCAAAACGATCATTATCCATATCGATTTGAGGATCATCAATGCAAAAAGGATTACGTACCCATTCTGGTATAATATCTCCAGATGCTTTTGAAATACCAAGAAATGCAGAACAATATTTTTCTTTCAAAGTTTTTGGATTTAGTTGGGGTACATCATAAAATGTCATTTCATCACAATAATAAACTTTGATCACGTGTCCCGTTGTTGTTTTTGTATCTGAATAAGTATATGAGCAGTTTGCAAAATTATTTAAAAATGTATCATTATTCGGTAACTGAGGATTTCCATTAAAGTCGTTGCATCGGCCATATATATTAATTAATTGGAAATTGAACATATCGTTGCATCTGGCACAAAATGAATTCTTATAAACATACCCATCGCTACCGAATACTGGCAAAGACGAGGATAAATCAAAATTGAGCTTTGAATTCACACAACCAATGACATCATCATCTAAACTAGCTTTATTAGATAAACATGTATTAACCATGCGAATTCTTTGAGCAGAATGTCTTTTTGGTAGATTATCAATAAGTGGTAAACATGCAGTTCGTTTAAATGCAACTGTTTTATTATAGAAATAGTCAATATAATCGTTCAAATTTGTTGGTGCATCAGTTGTGTTCCAAAGCTTATCAATACAACAGCGTTGAACACGCATACAATCTGTTTCACACGAACAACATTTGCGACTATTAGTATTGCTACAACTCCATAACTTTATGGTTTCACCTACTGTAAGACTGGCAGACGAATTATCTAATCTTGAGAAGTTGTACAATGTGTTGAATGGAAATTCTGCACTTGTTAATCCATCTACCAGTGGAGTAGTAATAGTCAAAACGATTGCAATGAATATGACGTAATTTACCATCATTCTGATTATTGTAATCCTATGATTATACCATTATTTCAATGTTGATGTCAATATATTAATAACTTTTGCTTTTGCTTGGTGAATACCATCTTCATTAAGGAGCATTTTCATGTTATCATCTATTTAATATATTTAATCAATCCATAGATCAATCCCACTAAAATAATAAGGCAAATGTGGAAAACAATGGACAAAAGATTTACATCGAGTTAACAATGTGACTCAATTTCTATTGTTATATCTGTTATTTGCTACCTTTTATTGGGTTTCTTGTCTTTTGTTTGGCATGGCAAATTCATATTATGGAATAACAGAGCAAGACAGACGGTATTGTATTAGCCCCGATGGCATGATGGTTTCACTGTCTTGAATGTGTTTGTCTGTCTTGTTGATTTTGTCGTATGTCATAAATTACGTCAGGATGTATACACGCAGTCTGCTCCATTTTTATGACGTTTGATTTGAAGATCACAAAAGCATTGAAGTATTTGTGAACTCATTTTTAAATATTTATGTAATTATATAGATAGATGTTTATTTAATCATGTAAAACACTTAATAATAATAATTTACAAATCAACGTAGTTGAAAGTTAATTAGTGATACATGATAAGGTTAATCCCTGAAGCAATCAATGCTTGTTTATTTGGGATACCTGTAAATTTATAAAATGATTAAAGAAATGTTATATTTAGATAATTTGTAAAATTTAAAACAACATTTAACACAGAATAAATTATAAAATGTTTCAAATACATTTGAAAATATAGAATAAACAATATTATAAAAGGTGTGAAATACATTTGAAAATATGATTTAATTACAGTAGATAATAAACTCAGTTGGAAAACCAACTATATGGTTAATGAGGAGGAAAGAATTATGAAGGGGACTAGAAGAATGAGCAATGAAGAAATAAGATTTAATAGTCACAACAGATATTGCAGTTCTTGACAGTGCAGACATCATAGTATCTTTCTAGAAACAATGTTTTTAACTTCCTAGAAAAACCATGAGTCGGTATATTGAAATCAAAATTGAACTTGAAACCATTCCAGAGGGAAAGAAACTGAAAACTGGGGTAATTTTGTAATGCAGATGTTTTTGCATGAGGTACGACAAAAATGTTTTGTTTTCGACGATGACGTGGCTGAAAGACAAAAACTTTTTTAAAATGTGATGGAACTTTACCCTTGATGACATTATGCAGAAACAGTAAGACTTTAGAAGTGTAAAGATCCTCCAACTGAAGAATACCAAGGCGTTTACATAAAGGTTCTGCATGGGTACGAGGTCTCACCCCCATAATAATTCGAATGCATATTTTGTGTAAGATGTTTAACGAAAGGGAGGATTTACCATGTCCATGACCCCATATTTCGATGCTACCATGATACCGATGATATGATATCGATGATACCATCAAGACATGAGACTAGAAACACATATAACTTGAATTAGGAATCATCGCTATAAAAGTTGTATAAATATTTCCACAATTTGATACATTATCTTCATCATTTCATACCTTCTACCTTTTCTAAATGTAAAATATGAAATATTTGAGAAAGTTGACTGATAAATGAATTACTGTGCTATGAACTAGGGGCCTCTCCAACTGAAACTATAACAATCATATGCTAAAAGTAATTGAGATGGTATCGTCCTACCGAAGGCGCCTTTATAGGCTACCGTATCCTTCTATTTCTAGAGGAGTGGCTCTTTTTGCTAAGAGAAGTACTGATCTCAGCCGCGGCATTGCAAATCAATTTCAACAGATTTCATGGCAGATGGGCCTCAATTGTCAATGCGCAACGATGCACCCCGCAGCTACTCATAGTGCAATCTACTTTGGACCATTCCATCCTCTATCAGAAGATGGTATTCATTTATTGTTTTAGATCAAGTCAAGGCTGGGTTGACCTTCGGAGGACTTGAACGACAGTCGATCAGATATGATCAGATCCACATGTAGGTTGACAATGCCCTGTCCCACTGCTTTCAACTAGTACAGTGTGTCGTGCTTTCAATGTGCCATGCCTAGATGAATATGCACGACTGACTTCCACGACAGGCCACCACGAACGCAGTCAGCACTGTGTTGGAGGAAGGAAGAGACAAGATACCCCCAAAACTAGAAACATGGCTGACTGGCTACCACGATCCGACCCTAGACGTCGACAGCTTGTGTCAAAATGTATGTACTCTTTAAAAAAGTTGCTAACTCACTGACATAGACCCGGGGTCTATGTTGTATCGCGAGTATGAAATGGGAAGCAGAAACGTACAAGATGAAATCCTAAAGCCCTGGGCAAACGGCAGCAACATTTGCGCGACTTTTAAATCCTTCGGAAGTCCTTGTCGTTTAGCCACTCTTTCGATTTTGTCTGACGTGTTGCATCGTGTATTTTATATGTCGCATCGTGTTTGATGGCCGTCAAACATTTTCGAAGACTTTCCAAGGATTTTTGAATTTATTGAACGTCTTCGTTATCCATTCGAACCATTTTGTTCGAAATATATCGAACTTTTTCGATGTTGTTGCTTCTCCATGGCTTCTTTTTAAGCTCAATCTGACTTTTTCTAGAAAAGTCTTTAGAAAGTCCTTGTCTTTTAGTCACTCCTGAAAAAACTGCTTCAAAACACGAACAACGCACGTCAGACAAAAAACAGATTTGTCGTACAAATGTTGCCGTTGTTTGCCCAGGGCTCAAGACTCCTAACGGTTATAATGTAGAAACATGATTGTTTACACGGCGAAGGACAGACACGAAAGAGAGTGAACATACAACGTGATTATAATTTACATGATTATTTAAACGGATGTAACACATCTTAGGCAAGCCACTATACAAATTTCCCCCAGGAAGACGGAATCATGTGACAGAAATTGCACAGCAGGATGGAATATTTGTAGATGATCCAATGTCGAAATATCGTGCAGTGATGAAAGATTTAATAAAACATTTTGGATTTAGAGAAACGTTTTATTTATTTCTTGGAAAGATCGAGCAGGACCTCCGGGCAGGACCTTGTCAAACAAGCAACTTTAACGAAGAACCAATATCATCTGCTTTTCGTCTGTCCATCTACTCTTACCGACTTGAACGGGGCAATTATTATTATAGTTTTATCAACTAAGGAGGTTTGATACACACTTCCCTCGCATTCCTGGACAGACTGTGGAAAAATTGATTGATATCTAATATGGGTGGGCACACGCATATGAAAGCATCATGTACAACGTCCATAAGGATAAGGCCCAGATCCATTATCTATTACAGTAATTCAATTATACAATAGACAAATTCGGCTAAGACATCACGTGACTTGAAATGGGTGTCTACATCACGTGACTCAACTAAAATATCAAGTGAAGTACCGCAAAAAAGAGCAATATATAGTTTTATTTTACCCAAGTTATTTATTGAAATTAGTTTGAATCTTACAATTTGTTAGTCTAAAGATAATTTAAATGTTAAAGTTTATGTTAAACTTGTTTCCATTGTTATGAGTAAAATGAATCTGTTTATTCGATACAAGATTCAAAGGATGATACATACATAATATGCTGTAATAAAAGTTTGCTGGAACTCATTTACTTGGTTATAGATTACATTGTATAGATACAGACCGCAAATCTACAATTGTATAGATCACATGTTTTAAGCCACAAATCAAATCACAACCAAGCCAATCATATAGTGCATATATCGTCACACACCTCACTTTACTGCATGAAAATCATTATTACATAATCATTCAGTTTACATTATTATTCTAATAAGATTTTAATCAAAACAAATGTTTTATAAACAACAACCTTTGTATTAACACAATAGATATTTATTGCATCTATGTATGAATTTATAGGAGTATAGTGGTATGTTTTAATTTTTTAGTAAACCGTCTGATTTGCGCAAAGTAAACGCGTGAAACTCCGAGTAACGGAAAAGGGTTTGCCTCATCTTTGTGTCTATTCTATTATTTGATATTTCTATAAATAAATCAAGGCTTCTATTGCTGAAGTCACGTGTCATGATGATGTCCAATTTTTAATAATCTATTGATATGATTAAATAATTGTTACAAGAACGAGATATAACCAATCCCCTCATTCATACTGTAGTGGACGTATTCGAGCTATTCTTGAGAATCACTGGAATCTCGGATGTTTTTAATGTGCTCAACTCATCGCCTGATAACAGCTCAGAAACGCTTCTTCGATACAAATTCAAAATGTTCTTTTTCATTATAAACACCACGACGATGAAAAATCCACGACAGCTTCTGAGTAGAGAATAAATAATCCTAAAAATTGAATCAGCTATCATTTCCCCATCGCTTGTACCAGTGAATTGAATTATGGAAAATATCTCAGCAAATCCTAGAATCAATGACAATTTAAGGAACATAACTGAAAGGCTATGTCCTCTTTTATTCTTTGTCAAATTCACAGCTATAGCACTGTCTTTGGTTGCACTTCTCAGACTGTATATCACATAGGAAATAAAGAAGATTACTGATGAAATTACCATTAAAACGGGTATAATATACGTTGTTATACGAGCAGTTTGCCCAACAATCCAACATATCCGTCTTTCGCCATATTGGAATGTACTCCGGTCTGTGGTATCAATAACGAACGATATTGCAACTATAACAGCTGGAACAATCCACGCCACACAAAAATAATAAATAAATTTGCCATGTTTTCCAGTAGGTATACTCTGTTTCTTTTTATGAAAAAGTGGTATAGCAAATGTACGATATAAATCATAAGCAATAACAGCTGACCATGAATACACGCATAAGTTTGTGAAGTGCATTATAATTGCCAATGTCTTACAAGCAGTAAAATTAGCATATGCCTCGTTTGTAGACAGCATTAAGCTATCAGATATCAGTAATGCTATAGATAAGCAGATCAAATTCTTTCCTGGAATGTTTCTTAATTTCTTGAATACGAGGTAAGTGAATATTACTATTATGAGGCCAACGATACTGAAAATGCAGCATACAAATGTAATTATACGTTCTGCTTCACCCACGCTGTTAATCACTTCTTTTGATGTAAACCCTACCTGGGCACATACTGAAATTCCGTTTTCTGTCGGCGTGTACTGATCAAACGAAAATGTCTCAGAAGTATTCGTAGTTACTGAATTGTTATTTGTTGTAAATGCTGCAATTGGTCGATGAGGACAGATAGAGTGAAGATGGAATGAGTCACACGTGGAAACGAAGAAGTGATTTCTTTCATCTAGGGTGATCCAACCCGTATAAGAATTAGCTTCAATAATTCCATTGTTGTCCTTCATTAGAATCGAGCAATTATTCATCACCTTGTGAACACTATTGTTAACGTCCACAGTATTCGGTTGTGAACACATTGCTCCATTTGCATACATCCGTGCTGGATCAAAACCATACATGGAGGTAGACTGAAAACGAGGGGATGATGATATGACAGCCATTTTTATAATGTCTGCTTCAAGTTTCATACGATTTAGAATGTTTTGGTATTCTTCATATGGGCTTTTACTTTGATTCGACATTTTCAATAATACGTGAAGTTCACCATTTCTTTCATAGAAGTAGTCTAGGGCGTAACCAGAGTTATTCAAATGAAGCAATGATGTGATTGACTTGTTTAAAGAAGCTACCTGCTCATTTCCTATATTATACGAGTCTGTAGAATGTTCAGAGAATGCAACAGTTGTTGGGGTAGCTAAATATTGAATCGTGGCACTTGCAGATACAAGCATTGCTACAGGGTTAGTTGTACTCGCAGTTTTAAATCGTATCTGCAGTAACAAATTTGCTTGATTATACGACCAACAGTGCAATAATCGATCTTCGACGGAACCTTTCGGTGGTGGTTCTTGATCAAACTTTTTACTCTGTTCATTAACGCATCGACCCTCGACGGCAACAAATCCAATACCACATCGTAATTGAATACATTTGCTAATAAATATATCATAAATCTCTCCGGTTTGACAAACATATGAACTCGTGTATGTCCTTTCGCCTTCCTTCGTTACTTCCAGTTGACCCTTCATTGAGAAGCGCATTGTTAAGGAGTATGCTGCATTGTAGCCAAGATCATTAGGACTTCTTATAGACGAATATTCTTCAAAACAGCCCATGCTACCAACTGGATTCTGTTTCATGATAGTTTGATTTGAATCTAGGGAAACAAGGCAATGGATATTTCTGTGCCATTGTTGAGATGTCAAGGTTGTAGCAAGACCAAAGTATGAATTACATAGATCCTCCTCTTTTGTCAGGGAATTCATTATCTTTTTATATTTATTTCCTTCGATATTGCATCCATATATTTTCACAACATCTCCGTTTGAACTATTGAATGAGGATTCAGGTCGAAACATACACGATGTTGCCTGATCAATAAAACTTCCTGTGTCATTTGACGTATTACTCATGAAACTATAGCATGTGGCATCAATCTGCATGAGTTGATAACCAAGCATATTATTACATCTTGCGCAGTATGAATTTTTATAGACATAGCCATCATCACCAATGACAGGAATGGAAAATAAAACACTCAACCCATTGGAATTACTTTCACAACCGATGACATCATCATATATTAATGTATTAAGCGTTTTATCAAGACAATGATCAATCATCAATATTTCCTCAGATGTATGTCCAATAGGTAGATTACTAAGAATATTACGACACGATGTTTCTTTTACATTCTTTGATTTTGTCACTAAAAATTGCAGATATTCTTCCAAGCCTCTCGGTGCCCCATTTTCACCCCAAAATCGATCAATACAACAAAATCCACTCTGCATACAATCTTCTGCGCATGAACAACAGGCCATGGCGCCTTCTCGACATGACCAATCATTCACACTTTCATTCAAGCTAGAAACATCAACATTTGAATTAGCATAGAGTTCTTGAAATGGAAAATTTGATGGAACGAAAACTGCTTCATTGCCAGTTAACATAAAATATGCCAGTAGTATGTAGACCAAAATAATCATGATTTATCTTGATGGATATAGAAAAACTTCTCTTTCAGCACAGCAATGTTGATGGAATGACATTCGTACATATAGTATAAAGAGATCACGGAATTAATTAACCGATCTTTTGATTATTTTTCATAATTAAATGGTCACACATGACCTATTCGTAACTTTATACATCGTTCACAGTTCATATCAATGCATGCTAGCACAAACATGAATTAATTTGAAAGCTTTGGTTCAAATTCAATAGACTACAGAAAACTATATCTTTTGTGTAGATTACATCAAAAATATTTTATAATCTTGTAAATATTTACACTCGCTCCACAATACAATATAATATAGCTATAACAATTGATTATGATCTCACGTAAGTTTATAGACTGAAAGTTAATGTTTTGCTATCTCCTTGTTGTGGTTTTTGAAGCATCAATTGAGATAGCCAGATGTCTATCAGAGTTAGATTTATATCATCATAATGAACACCATTCATAAATGCGATCCCGCTGGGGGGGGGGGTAACTAAAAAATTTCAGTGACGGGGGGGGGGGCAATTTGAATTCAGAAATTTGCCCTCCAAAAATTTTGTTTTTCCAAAATCGATACCTCAAATATTTTATTTAGGCCAAAATGTATACCCCAAATATATTTTTATCAATGTATATACACACATAAATGGCAATTACTGATTCAATCCCAGAAGACTCATAAATACGTTTTTGTATGCTATCAGTATGTATACAAATATCTCCATTTTCGGTATATTGCCAATTGGTTTATATTGCACTCCAATTGTAGCAAAAAATCAACGCAAATATAGCAAGAAACGATATTCATATTCTTTTAGAATCTGATACGCATTGAGTTTTATTTTTCTACTTACTTTTTCTACTTATTTTTTTTTAAAGTATACCATTAAATATAAGCTCATAGTTTAAAGTGTTTTCTGCTGTATTGCTTTTTTCGGTTTCAAGCGAAAATGGGGGATGAATTTGCATATGTTTTTAAGTAAAATGAATGTTGTTTATTCTCCCTGGATAACAATAGATATGAGAAACTCCGAAGGAGATTATTGGCTTATCCTCTAATTGCTACCACCTGGAGTTGATCATGCGGGATTTCTGTTGATAAGCTCAATACGTCATTACCACGATCTGTCATTACAAAACATAATGAAAGTGTAGGTTTATATAATGATTATATTCTTAATTGGATTTACCTGTTAAGCTATAGCGGTTTTTCATTTATGATATCTTTAATAATGCAGTAATGTTATAGTGCATATAGTGTAATCTGCCTGAGTCAAACCAAATTCGTGAATGATTTGCACTATTAGGGGGCAGGTAAAGGGTATTTTCGTAGGACGTGGGTTAGGTGTTTTCATTCCCGTGATCACTCCGTGAAGACCTATACTTATCAACGTGATCCGTGAAAGCTCGTTAGACGTGAAAGTGGTTGGTTTATAGCGGTTATTTGTGAATTGTGCATCAAGTGTGCATGAAACGTGAAAATAGATGGCGATCTTCCGCATTTTGAAAATTTTACGGCTGACACCCGTATCCCCTTTCTCAAATGATTGCATTGTATGAGCATTATATTAATCCTTTTCTATTCTTAAAACATCTGCTAATTAAATACTATACTCCTCAGAAAGTGATAATATCTCAAATCTGTCAAAAAAATTCCATCGTTCCACTCGCGATGATCTTTCTCCAGCCATTACTATAGTATTCTTGTGGTTCAACGCAATTATTCAGCATTCCAAGTAAAGACCTGGTTTTAGACCTGGTCTTAGACCTGGTCTTAGACCTGGTTTTAGACCTGGTTTTAGACCTGGTTTTAGATCTGGTCTTAGACCTGATTTTAGACTGGTAGACCTGGTCTTAGACCTGATTTTAGACTGGTAGACCTGGCTTTAGACCTGGTTTTAGACCTGGTTTTAGACCTGATTTTAGACCTGGTTTTAGACTGCCTATATAATACACACTGTTTCAATATTCAATTCGTTTCATTTGATTGTCATAGACATTATACAAGGCACTGAAACATCAACGACATCAAGATGGACCCACACGCTTAAAATGAAACAGGCCAAATGCAAAATATTATTCCTTGATTCGTGAAAAGACATTTTAACAGCCTGTGAAATGTAATTTGAACTATACATTGTTTGAAAACGTGATACGTCAGATCCCCTCCCTCTGCATTGTATAATGTATTCATTTGGGATTGGCAGCTATCTATATATTTATTTTCGTAAAATAAAACCGCCGGCTTCATAATTACGTCAGTTGTATGGGCACAGGAAAATATAAGCAAAACATATTTGAATAATTTTATCAATGATGATATATATTCCAAAACTCATTGTCTGATTGCTTAAGCGAAATTATTCACATCGCATACTGATATCTGTGACTTGACTATATCGTTGTATCTTTCTCTGTATATATTATCCTTTTGTACCTGTATCAAATAAATGCTTCGAACGTATTCATTTTACAAACTGACTTTATACTTTGAAAATTTATCCACACAAACATATTATTATTGTATTCCTATAACAACAACACAAATTTTATAAATAACATATTAATAATGATAGGCGGGTTTCCTTAATTCCACGCATGGAAGAAAAACAATTAAATTGACAAAGGAATAATTTTGTTGCTTGCACAATTTGAATGGAAATAGGAAAGATACAATATATTTAACAAGAATGCGTGTCTTGAAATCTTTTCGAAGTTGTTTACATGTTTGCATGGTTAATGGCATTGATGGCATAAAAGTTTGTTTATTATTGAAACCGCTTTATTCGAGGAGAAAATATATATCTACAGTGATGTTAATTTGAATTTAAAGATACAGAAGATGGCGACAAAAGAAGTGACGCAAGAAATAGTTATTGTCAAAACAACATTTTACATTTTATTTTGTCTATCAGCAATAGTTGGCAATACTATTATGTGTTGCGCAATTCTGATGAATAAGAAACTGAAAACAGTGCCAAATTTCTTTATCTTAAATTTAGCGATAGCTGATTTATTATATGCTACAACATGTTTACCTCCTATTATAATTACATCTATTGCAAAGAAATGGATTCTGGGCAATGCAATATGTCAGATAAGTGGCGTTTTAGTCACTACTCTAACGAATGTATCAGTATGGACAATTTTAGTTATAAGTATAAATCGATATAATGTTGTTAAAAAGGCAACAAAAGTATGCGCACCACAATCAAAGAAGAAATATTTATCTATTTTAGCAATTATATGGATGGTGGCATTTTTGGTTTCAGTAATGCCAGTTTTTGGTTGGGGTAAGATTTTACCTGGAGTTAATTTATGCATTGTAAATCCAAGAGAAAGTTTTTCTTATGCTGGTCTCATGTTATTTGCATCTTATGCTATACCAATGCCATTATTAATAATCATAAATGTGCGTATTAGCTTCAAGTTGAAGGGATATAGCCGTAATCTGAGTAAAAGTTTACGCTCAAGAACATTTTCACACTTGAAAGAAATCGATAAAAGTGATAATAACAGCACGGCTGGTTCTCCGGTATTGGATGGTTTACGACGTGCAGCAAAAGATTTCAATGATAATATGAAACTCCAGGTCAATGAAAATCAATTGAAAAAGAGTAGCAATAATATTGTAAAAGATTTATACGCAAAAAGACTGAAAATAGAAACGCTAAAAGACGGTCCTAATGGGAACAAATCCCCTTTCTACAAGCGTAAATGGAAGGGTAATAAGATAAGCGTCATTGGAATGCCTTTGACTCCATCGTTACGGACACCAGGTACCCCTGGCACCCCACTTTCACCTCGACCTGATTCAGAAAGAGAACATTTAAAAGAGGCTCGTATAACACGCATGCTGTTTATAGTTGTGTTAGCATTTCTAGCATGTTGGTCCCCCCTTACGATTGCATCAATATGTTATAGTGCGAAAGTTGATGTTAAGAATTTTCATGGTGTAAGTTTTGGATTGTCAATGTCATCACTTAGCACAACACTTAATCCTATTATTTGCTGCTATTGTAGTAAGGTATTTAGGAAGATATTTATGCAGTTTATACGAAATGTTATACGTATTGTGAAATGTGGACGGTAATTTTACTGATTCTCTCTCACGTGATAGCTATAACTATTTTTAATATATAAATATTCTTGTTGGTAATGAGTATCACTCTTTTCTTGTATATCACCCTTATATTAATTCCCCTTATTGGTTACGGTTACTCATCATTCATGAAGGGCTATAAAGGAGGTTTAGATTCGGAACGATGTCGAGGCCTAAATATATCGGGGGCTGGGACTGGCTTTTCTTCGTTTTCATTAACTGATAAATAATACCTACAAATAATCATGTAATAAATGTATCAGCAATTTTAGAGTTTATCGTATGATATCATAACTTTTCAGCAAATATTGGCAATTTGACATGAAAATATAACAAGATTAAACAAGAAAATATTTATTCCCCATTTTTAAAGTTCTTCAATTTTAAAAAGTTGAAGTTGATCGTTTTTCCGATGTATGTTGTTCAGGGATTATACGAAGTTATCTCCTCCCTACCTCACTGACGAACGGACTACGATCCCTCTACTCGTAGTATCTTGTTAATTCATTTAATTTCTTAATTCTGTTTCAGATACTATATCTTGATCGTAGGCTTCTGTTGACTTGCCCAAGTCTCACTTTTTACTATGACGATTTTGATATGTTGGTAAGTGAGACTTGTGTCCTTTGGCAATTCAATTGTTTTAGAAAACAAAGAATCCGCTAACAAAATCTCGTCAGTGACGTAGTTTTATTTGAGTATTCCAGGGTGTCAACAGTCAACAGCGAACGAATCGTAAAATATATAAGCCTGAAATTTTAAAAGATGCTAAATTATTTGACAGAAAAAGTGTCTTGAGTCGCTTTGTGTCTAATTATCTATATATTTCATTGTATTGGAGCTGATTAAACTGGATAACTGATTTTTCTATTCTAACTGATTGATTCTTGCGAGTCATTGATTTATTGAACGCTCCTGTTTACTGCAAACATTTTGAGCGCTCGTTGGAGATCGAATTACAATTTGAAAAATGATTCATTGTGGAAATGGTAAACATTACACTTAAAGGTTGCTATATTATGAAATATTCTTATAAATCGTCGAATGTTGTTCTAGCAATCTGATTGGCTAATGGTCATGTTTGGAACTCACAGTGCAGACAATAATGGCGCGACACTGAGACCAGGTTCAAAACATAAATACAATAAAATAAAATAAAAACGCTTTCTCTTGTTACGTATAAATGTTTCAAAATGGCTCAAAACAAAGAAAAATTTTCTTTTCGTTTAGAATTAGATTCAAATAGTAATAACAATAATAACAGTATTGATAATAACAGAAGGTTTTCTACTTATACAAGTAATATCTTGGATATCCTTCCGATGAAGCACAGACGAAAAGCACGAAGTACAAAACAAAATACGCAGTAAATATTTTCAACGGTATGTAATTGCAGCTTTGAAATACCATAATAGATGAGGAAGCAGAAGAGAAGAGGATCAGATAAATGCAACGTCAGTTACTATAAACACAACCAGTGAAAACAACTCACACGCGGCCCGAGAAATGAATTTTAATTCCGCTGCAGGCTTTGCTTCGATGTTCATGCATGCAATTGTACTGGCATTTCGGGGGCATTTCAAATGTAAACATAAATATTGAATCTTCAAAATAAAATCATTTACATATAATAATTGTTCTAGAAATACTTGATGTTGGTTAATAATATTATAAATCGTTTATTTACAAGAAAATCACATGCTGTCGTTTACCTTCTCGATCATAAATCACAAATTTACAATTTAGACAATTTTCTTTCCCAAAATTCTGTCTTTTGACATGCTTTCATTGCTGGATATACAGTGGATCCCATTGGTTAAACTGGAACTCCTTGTTATAAATGGAAATTGATTGGCTGATCGAATCCTCTGACACTTTTTATGAGAAAATCAAATTGATCAGTTTCTATAGTGCTACAATATTTTCCGATATTTTAAAGAAAATGCTGATAATTCATTACATTCATTACATAAGAAGGCATTAGGAAAACACGAGCCCGTTATAGGGAGTGTTTTTCAGCCTTCGAGTGTCACCCAACATCCCAAATGTTCGGATGAGGCGATGCAAACACAGTTGCCGTGTGGTAACTCTTTATTTCCCTTGTTCTTGTACACGTGGAACTGCTGAATTTTTCGATGGTAATCCAGAAGTATTCACAATGACAGAACAACAATTCTGAAGGGTAAAAACATTTGTAGATAATTTCACAATCGGTATTTTAGGAATGATGATGTTGAAATATATGTGTATAACTCGTCGAATGTTGTTCTAGCCAAGGTTCTAGCAATCTGATTGGTTAATGGTCATGTTTGGAACTCACAGTGCAGACAATGATAACACTGGCGGGATACTTTGACAATGTTCAAAACATAAATGCAATAAAACCAAAACAAACACTAATTCTTGTTACCTATAAAAGTTTCAATATAGCTCAAAACAAAGAATTGGTGCTTTTGGCTTAGAATTAAATTCAGATAGTAGTAGTAATAATAATAGTAATGATAATAACGGAAAAGGAAGATTTTCTACTTGTACAAGCATCTTGTATGTCCTTCTGAATGAAGCACAGGCGAAAAGTACGAAGTACAAAACAAAATAATGCAGCAAATGCCGCTGAATATTTTCAACGGTATGTTATTGTGACATTGAAATATCATTTATTTGAGGAAATTAAATCCATAATGTTCGGCCTAGTTTCAGTATCCAAAACAAAACTGGAAACCTTCAGATCGATATTTGTACCAAAATCGTCCACTCTGTGTGAATACTCTGAACATTGCAGCATTAAAGCAACAGACCCAGACAATTGAGGCAATGTAGTACAGTTCACTCTAGTTCACTTGTTGGACATACAGCAAGCGATTCATTTCGTAGCAGAAGTGAAGAAGAGCAAGAAAATACGAGCTTGGTTACAGTAAACGCGACGAGCGAAAATAGATCAGTTGCAGCAGGAGCAATGAATTTTAATTCTGCTTCAGGCTTCGGTTCCATCTTCAACGATTGTAAAATATCAAATGTAAATATAAATATACAATCTTCAAAATAAGATCATCTGTATAACTATGAACGGTTTTTAGAAAGACTTGACGTTGGTTGAAAAATTATAAATGTTGATTATCCTGAATCTGATTTGATCATCTGAAATTCCATATTTTGCAAACAAAATAGACACACGGTCGTCACAGGAAAAGCGGTGATTCCTATTGGCTCATTGCCGACCCTTTGTTATTCCTGTAGCTGTGATTGGCTGGTCGAATTCTTCTGAGTTCTTCTGACGCTTTTCAGAAGAAAATGAGCTTATCAGTTTCGATAGTGCTGCAGTGTAGTCCGATATTTTGTAAAGAATACTAATAATTTATAATATTTATTATGCAGAATCAATTTATAAAAGGCTTACCACACGGCTGCCATGTGGTAACCCTTTATTGTAACTTTCTATAAGCATCAGCTAATCGACTTGATTAACCGTAAGCCTCCATATATATTTGATTAATTTTATTTTGGCTTGCATGTTGCATCTTGCAATATTCATCTGTTGGACCCGGTCTTTCCTTGTACATGACAAGCGTGAACATTTGCCAGAACAATAACATCTCAGACAAATTACCGCTGTGCAGAATCGTTGGATATTAAAGTCCCGCTTACCACTCGTCAAATTGCGGCAAATCAAAGAGGAAGTAATAAATCAGTCAAAGGCTTCTTGTGCAATGCCAAAATAGCTAGCATGGCAATGAGATCGAGATAATGTGTGCAGGGTCCGACAAACGTATGACTCCTGGAATCCTATAGATTCCGGAAGGCTAGTGAAAACTCAGAAAAAAAATAATATTTTTAATTGTCAAAGGCTGATCCTTTTTGGATCCTGAATATGTGTGTACCTCAGTACTTTTTAATGGGGGTCTACCATTTCGGAAATTTCGTTAGCAGCCCCAAGATTGGAGGTCGTTCTGAAATCCAAAAATGTATCATTTCCTGACATTTTGCATTAAAATTGCCGTTGTGGTGCCTCCCATCAGAGTCCGCATACCTCACTGCAGGACATATTTCGGTTTGACAGCTGGAAAGCGGAAATCTCACAGTAGCATTGAACATTACACATTTGGTATCCAAAATTGCCAGCTTGGTGTAAAATGATACTCCAGAACAATGGCACATCCGAATAGCGCCTATATATGATTTTTCACAGGGCGTCAGTTCATCAAGGGAGGTCACGCGATTCACATCTCAAGCGCAGCTTTACGCAAGCCGCAAGCACTAAATCCACCCATACAATCCCTTCAATGGTATAACATTTATAATAGAATTACCTGGTAATCTACTAAGAGCATTTGCATTACCATTATCGCGGCCTGCTTTGTATTCAATAACATATCGGAATGGAGACAGCTTAATCGCCCACCGTTGAAATCGAGCTGTAGCAAATGCAGGTAAATCAGTTTTCGTCCCATGTAGGCGGACCACGGGTTGATGATCAGTTAATATAATAAACTTACGACCAAACAAGTAATTCTTAAACTTTTTACCTCCAAATATAATAGCGAGAGCTTGCAGATCAATTTGCGCATAATTATGCTCATACTTAGATAAAATTGTATGAGCATAGGCTCGTTCATTCCTACAGGTGATGCATCGCACTTTAAAATTAACGTTTTAGCATTGCTATAATGTGCAAGAATAGGAGCATTAGTAAGCAAATTCTTGATATTATCAAATGATGCCTGACAAACATCTGTCCACTGCCACACGGCATCGTTACATGTCAAAGCATTATGTTAAATATGTTAAAGCAAATTCCTCACCAGAAAATTTGGTCTTCCCAATGTGGGGCTGAGCATTCCCGACAGGGAGCAGTAGCCCCCTGCCCCCTCTGGTGCCATCCCTGCATGAATATTTTAGTTATTCAATGCAACAGATACTGCAACAGACATGAGCTTGGTTTCTTGATGTTTTTCATCGATTGAGGACATAAAAGAATGGTGCTGAAATAGTTGATAAATCTGAACAAAATCTACTGTAATAATTTGCTATACCCAGAAAAGATCGTAACTCATTAGTTGTTTGTGGTACTTGAGCTTGAGTAATTGATTCTGCTTTAACAGGGTATGTATGTATTCCATCAGCACTAATAGCATAACCGAGGTGATCAACCTTCGTACACATAAATTCACATTTTGATCGATTCAGACGAACCTTATGGTCTTGAAATATGTCAAATACATTCTACATAAGAGAAGTGATTTTTGTTCATTTTTACCAGCAAGTAAAACATCGTCCATATAAATCAACACACGCCCACAAATATTCACTAATAATTATCCTATGGCACGTTGACAAATTTCCGGAGCACAAGCGATCCCGTATGGCAATCTTTTGTGTCGATAAAGTCCTTTATGTGTGTTGATAGTTAAGATATCACGACATGATTCCATCACTTCCAATTATTCATAACACCTTGATAAATTTAACTTTGTAAGCACTTTTGCACCATTCAACTTTGAGAACAAATAATCAATCGAAGGAAACGGATAGGCTATATATCAACTTATATTTGAGGATTCACAGAGGGCTTGAAATCCGAACATCTATGAACTGTTGTAGATGCTCAATCACTTGAATCGACTTTTTCAATAAACCCATCAGCATCAGCTTTATTTAAATACGTTTCCACAGCAGATTTTAATGCAAATGGAACAGTTGTTCGAGCAAATTATGGTGTTGGATCGTCTTTGAGATTAATTTGCACACTTACGTCTTAATGCGTCCCAAGTCATTGCCAAAAATATCTTCGTATGTTAGGAATATCTGATCTAATTTAAAATATTTATTAGTACTAATTGAGTTAATATTTTCTGTTCTTATTGACATTAATTTCATCACTTGTAACGTGTTGATAGCTAACACTGGTTAATGTTTATCTTGAATGACATGAAATACAACGTCATAATTTCTACCATTCTTTGGGTTTGTAACTGCTAACATAATCTTGCCATTTACATGTAATTCCGATCCATCATACAATGGCAGCTTCCTGGCCGGTTCTAATGAAAGGCCAACATATTGCCATCTTTATTACTCAACTTTGATATGATGATATGATAATCTTGATCGCTCTCGTTATCATTATGTGCTTAGACTATTCTAGCGTCTTGCCGATTAGTATTTACAGTCTTTTGCTTCGTTAGGCATTTAGGTGATCTGGCATAATGCCCCATCTTTTCACAAGTATGACACACCGCATTGCCTACAGGGCAAATAGATTTTCCAAAAACATGGTAACTTTCACAAAAATAACAAAGCTTTTCATTCTTGTTCTCTTTTGAACTTTTAAATTCTTTATTACCGCTGATAGCTTGTACTAAACTAGAGCTACTATCAGGTAGCTGAAACTTTGTCATACTTTCGGTTTGATGATTTGCTGCCTCGTAACTTCTGGAAATCTCCAATATTTTATTTAAAGTTAAGTTTTCCTCACGTAAATACTTTTTCCGTAAGTCTGTCGAATAGCAATTCTGTACCACTTGATCAGTAATCATTTCTTCCTGTAAATTTTGTTTACAATTATCTTTACTACATGTAAACTCACAATGACTACCCAATTCCCGTAACCTTGTCACATATACATCAGTAGACTCGTGCTCTTTTTGAATTGATTGCCCGAATAAAAACCTTTCATAATGTTTATTCTTCCGTGGGCGAAAATAATCAGTGATGGTCTTTACAAACTGTTTGTAGTAATCTCCATCTCCCTCTAAATCAAATGTGTCCATCAAATGTAGAATTTGTGGACCAGAGACATGTAACAATAATGAACCCATGCGATTTGGATTGATTTCATCCCCAATGCAACTAAGATAGACTTCGAAACATCGTAAGGTCATTCCTCCCAACGACTATAGCAACATTTGCAGAAGGGGATAACTCAAACTGCTGCGGAGCTGGTATGTCCATTCCATACAGTTTGGTGCGTTCTATATGGGGCATGAGATTATTTTCTTGAGCTCCATAACTCAGCATAGCTGGCGTTAATACAAGTGTCTCATGCATGAAATCATTGCTTTTATCAAATAAACGTAGGAGAGATAATTTCGCGCCAAAATTTATGATTTACTGGTAGTTTATTAAAAAATAAAGCATAATTAGTTATGGCAATTCCTTATAGTTGTATAATCACTGCATTGTGAGCTCATTGCTAGCATCTAAAACGAGGTGATTAATTTTATTTTAAATACTCAACCCCCAGGTTTATCTAAAATTAGCGCTTCCGGTTATGTCTTGAAACCTAGCTTAGCTTGGCTCGCTCCAAACCAGCGAGCCAGAGCATTTGGAGCGAGTCAGCATCAAGGCACTGAGCCGTCCAAGTCAGACGATCGTGCTAAGAGCGTGCTTGGGAAATATTCCGGGATGGTACGCTCCGGGGGGTACGCTGCTGGAACGCTGTATCACCTAGGCCTCAAAGCTCTATTGTTCAATCAACCAATAATTTTTCGCGTTCACTGGATATACTAGCCTTCGTACCAGCTCCGATGTTCTTCCTGAAACCATAAGGTCTGTGAACTAAGCGTGACTTTTAGCCCAGCAGGTTCCTATGAGTTTGGAATATAATTTACGCATTACGTCATATTATCATTAAGATCATTGTTGTAGCTGATCAGTATGACGTGATTGGCGAAGAGTTGCTCTTTTATGACAGTTGATCTTTTGTGATAGAGTGTAAATGGGAGCATGAATAATTTGCCAATAGTATATAGGTGTTATTTTCGATTGACTAAAAATTACACATTGGTTCACAGACCCTATGATTTCAGAAAAAACTATAAAGTATGAAAAAGCTTAGCTGTTTTATTTTAATGTTACTGGCATGAATACAGGGGCGGTACAAGGATTTCCCCTATGAGGGGGCTGACATCCCCGACGGGGGGCTATATCAAATTTCCACGTTACATAGAAACAATGTGGCAATAGGCTTACTGGAATGGAGCTAATTCCTATTGTTTTTTACTAAATATGTTAAAAAAAATTCCCAGACAGAAAATTTAGTCTTCCCCAGGTGGCTGTATCTCCCTGTCCCCCTCTCGTGCCACCCTTGTTGGAATATTTTAGTTCTTCTAATGCAACAGATACTGCAACAGACATAAGCTTGGTTTCTTGTTGTTTTTCATCGATTGAGGACATAGTATGGCAACCAGCAGTGATTACAGGAAGAGCGCTGCTTTGGGATTTTTAATCTTTGACAGACCATATGCACTTGCGTATTGTGTGTATTGTATTAGGAGATTGGGTAGCATTATAGTTGGATTAAAAAATATTTGTAGGCGAGGGAGATTTTTCCTAGCCCCATTTCACCACAGTCCTCATTTCAGTGCTATGCTCTAGTGTGGAAATGAAGACCGGGTTGAATGAGGTTATACTTTGCCCACCCTAGCCCAGCGAAAGCAGGAAGAAGGATCCATTCACTAAACTATAATATTTCTTCCGCAAAAAAATGGAAAGAATCGATAATATACTATATTGGATTTCATTCGCATAAAGAAAAATGTTCAGATATCGGTAACATTTATGTCATGGCTTGTTATAGAATAGCGAATTACTGGACAATTACAAAATTTATACATGTAATTACGAGATAATATCATTATACGTTATTAAAATATTTTCACACTTTAAGTTTTGAAGTATTTGAGATTGAGTAAATTTTCCAGGAAACAGGATATTCTAAACATTATCATAAATTCATCACTGTTATGAAAGCTACAAAGTATAGTTTTGCTTACACAGAGAAAATTAATCTTGAAATTCCTAAAACTTTAACTTCAAACAAAAACATTCAAATTAGTCTGCAAACAGAATATCCTTTCCGTATTCCGTAATCTAGTCCGTAAACATGACCAGAATACAAATCTTATGATCTCTCCTATAAAAACAACAGGCACATTTTTCAATAAGCAAACTCCTTAGAACTGAAACAACGGGAACGTCAGGAAGACTTATTCTCCGTAAGTAAATTATACACTATAGCCTACGTTAACTTGGATAACAGCTGCATTGTTATTATAAATCGGTCTCTTTCGATCAGTGAAACTTGTTTCCTCGACAATTTCATTTATCTTAAATATTCCCCATTGCTTACTTATCAACATTTCATTTGTATGTCTTGTTTTTCAGTGGTCATGTTTACCAGAATCGTAATTCTTTGCTTATATTTAATTTTGTTCAAATTTGATAATCGATACAACCATATAGTTTATATAAACAGGTTATAATAGAACAGGAGAAAGGACGCGATTCGTAGTGAGATATAGGACATATAATATTCGAAAAAAGGCAAATCATCACTAGAGAGCAGAGATGTCTTGCGGCT
Source organism: Haliclystus octoradiatus (assembly GCA_916610825.1). Classification (NCBI taxonomy): domain Eukaryota; kingdom Metazoa; phylum Cnidaria; class Staurozoa; order Stauromedusae; family Haliclystidae; genus Haliclystus; species Haliclystus octoradiatus. The sequence goes on from OU744447.1 coordinate 24,840,780, forward strand.
TTACGGGTGTCTAGCAGTGTGTTTTTCAAATACAACATGACTTCAGTCCTGAACAAATCGAAATTAATTTATTTGAAAATCTGCAAAAGGACTTGTGAATAAAAATGCCATTGTTCCAAATGTTAAGCAAGAAAGAGAAAGTTAAGCATTGTTTTAGCTTTTAGCAAAATCAGCACCGCAAATCAAAGATAATTATTATTCCTTGCATGGGTAATTTATGCATTATAACCACGATCAACTGTAGCAGTTGAAGTTGAAATTGCATTGAACAAATATACAAACAAAGTATGAGCTTGTTTTTAACATGTCTATATAATGTGAAAAAAAAACCAAGTGTAAATATTAACATCTCCTTATATATATGTATATCTAACATCTGGTTTTGTGAATGCGGTCTCTCATAAGATGTGCATTTTACCCATTTATATGTTGAATACAGTTACATAGCAATATGCAATTCCCTATATATTTAATGTAAATTTATTTGCTGATGACATAACATGAACGATGAACTTTTTGAAATCATCTGATATGGTATATTGATCATTGTTTGTATTTGATGCCTGTGTTAGATATCTGCATCAAATGCACTCGTTGCCATGTTAACATAATTTTACAAACAGATCAAATGAGGTTTTTCCAGAACTTGCACTTTCTTGCGAACTATCTATGAAGTCAGTTTTGTACCAAAATGAATAAGTTGTACCTTGAACCAACATAAAACAGCCAGAAGTAGCTATATACGGAGTATTCACACCATCACCTTCGAATTCATCAAATTGGGATTGCCTTACAATTTCATCACCACGAAAGTCATTCACAAGCACGATTTCATTGGCAATCGGACCTGCATTCCTGTAGCATCCAAATGGCATCGGAATTGAGAATCTTGAGCGTCTGCAACTTAATCCACCATGCAAATGATTTAATTTGAGTTCGTATAATCCAGTTCGTAATTGAAATGTAAAAGTTCCTGGTTTCTCATCTTTTGATTCGACGTGAATAGGAGATGGGGTTGCCTTCACGAACTCTAAAACGAAAAGAAATAATTTTTCATTCTCTTTCTCTAAATTACACTATTGGTAAAAACATAATTTTCATTCGATCGTATGAACCACAAAAAATTGTTGCTAAACAGCATCCTTATATTGAAAATAAAAGAAACTATAACATAGAAGGAGATTTAACTTTTTTAGATTTAATTTTCACTTAATTTATGAAGATGGTGATACGATTATTTTGATCATTATCGCAATACTTCTGCTGTGGTATATATATAGTGTTATCGTTACCATGGTGTTCGTATTCACAATAGATCTATGAATCTGGCAAATTAGCATAATCTTTATGTTTTTATTATAAATAATACTGTAAGGATTGAATATTCATATTGTCATGGTTACTCACGTTCAACTTTTTCATAATAAATAGAATCTTCCTTCTTAATCAAAATTCCTTCTTCTTCAAGATCTGCGTCATGCTTCTTTGCAAATAATTGACATGCTACATTTCTGTGATTAGCACCAACGACGTTCATTGACTTGGCTTTTGCTTCAGCACTAAATATCATCGAACATCTTCCAATAGATATATTTGAATGACTTTGAAAAGCATTTCCAGTGTAGAATTGCCCTTCTATCGCCTCAAGATATTCGCCATTCGTCTTCTGATAGGGAAACTGACATGTTGGATCACCATTACATGGCAATTGCAAATAACAAAAGAGAGAGAGAAAAAGCAGCACAAATATGAATCCTCTCATCATTCTTGTTGAGTCGCAATCGAATAATACACGATTATTGAAATACACTATCTGCCACCAACACACGTCTAGCAATGACAAGCGATGGTGTACGAATAAAAACCTATCTCAGATACATAATAATGCAACCCGCTAAAATAGACAGTTTCATGTTATATTGCAATGATTGGCTAGATTTTCTTAAGAGAAAAATATGTTTAAAAAAGCGCTTTTCCACAGGTTCGCAATGAGTCCTTTAAGAATTATTTAAAGAAAAGTTTGATGACCTTGGTAGTGTATTCTGATAAGAACGCGAACCTGTGATGTATTGTTATGCCACACAAACATGTGAAAAAGCTCTGTAGCCAAAGGCTCGTCCCATTTCTCGAACATTTTAGATTCATAAGTCTATTTTAATTTCAATTTGCCTTGAAAGTTTGAGATTAATATATTTTATAAAGTTATCGAATGTGATGATACTGATCGCTGATTGGTTGTTGTTGATGTTTTTAAAATCGTAACATTACGGCTTTTGGCTGAGAGCCCCATAAACACAACAAAATGTACGTAACAGAAACAAAATGAAGCGTTCATATGAAGTGTTCTTATGAATGAGGTCTGTATAGATATGTTATATGAGTGTATTTAAACTCAAAATATCAAGCATTGGATGAACCACACAAATGAACTCGTGGTTCTTAAGTATATTTTTCTATAAACACCAAGGCGGCACGTTAAGTTACAATAAATGTCCGCGTTTCTCTTTTTCAAAAGTATGAACGCATAGGATCCTGTATATAGTTGAATAATACTTTATTTTTTCTCTAAATCTTCTATACAAATATTGTAAATAATACTCTTCTCGTTGATTTTCAATTCATTTTCTTCCATTTGTATAACTTGTCATAGCATTTCTCAAAAACCAAGCGTTGAAAATCCGCGCTTGTTCTCGCTCGTTCTAGTATCTACAATAACATCATTTTTGGAATATTTACATACGATCCTTATTTTGACATTTGATATTTTGACTATATTATCATTTTAAAAAAATTGAAAACGGTTATCCATGTTAAGTACTCTGATAAGAACACGTTGTGTGCTATAAGGCACTCAAGAGGTCAGTATCACACGCTTCCCATGACTCATTACATTCACAGCTTGTTCGTATCAGAGTACCTAAAAATAAGCACCGTTTTCTATTTGTTAAATGTAAAAGGGCTACAGAAACTAAAATTTTCCAAGTTACCATACAGTCTCTGTAGATAATCAACGTTACGCTACCGCCTCGAAGTGTAACACTCGTATTCTTATATCTCTATCCGAAGATATACCATTATAGTCCTTATCCATACCATTTATAAATGATCCTTAGAAGTTTAACAGTTTTCTATTCACTATCAATACCAGTTAAAATATCACATGAGAATTATAACCCTGATCAATCATGTATGTAGATGTGTCTACACTATGTAAACGTTCAATGTAAACCGCTTTTGATAACAGCTACACATAGAGAAAGATTTGTTTCAAAACAATAAGGTTCGTCTGCTTTGAGATGTATTGTGGACTTTAAATCGGTTCATAGCCGTTTCTCGTCCTCATAATTCTCTTGTAGCAGCAATATGTATTGATTGATTCTACGAGAATAAAACGACGTTTGGAACAGTTTGATCATGGCCAGCAAACATTTAATATTTTTTTAATTGACAGGTTTGATTGGTATATCAGTACTAGAGGTAACCGTGTAGAAATGTGCTATTTCAACTCCGCTTCTTTCATCGACTCATCATGGATATTTATCTGGAATTTAATTCTGTTTTCTTATCGACCTTTTTCAGGAGGGTAAGATATTCAAACACTACTATTCAATGTATATAGATAACATATCAGCAGCATGACGAATTGAACATTTTATCCACAAAAATGTCCAAATAGGTGTCGGCTATGTTTTATCTTTTTGAAATTCAAGTGCGAAACTTATGCAGAATTATGCAGAAATAGCGGGAGAAATAGGCTATAATTAAGATTTTTCTTCGAATTGCGTACTTTACATAAAGATCTCATGATGCAGCTTGCAGCTTAACAACGGGTAATGAAATGTGCTCTGTGCAGAGAATAGCCAGCGAGATTTGAGCTCTTACGATTTCATCAATACCCATGGTTTCAAGACGACTGAAAATTATAGAGGTTTGCAATATAACATACTATAATACATTTCATGGTACACGTTTGCAATTTGAAAATGACTCATTTGATTTTAACAAACTTATTTCGATAGTAGAAAATGTATACTTTTCTTGTAAATGCTTCATACTATAATCAATGCTTATATACTCTTCTCAGATTAATAGCATCAAAGACGTAATTACATTAAAGAGAACATTTTAGAAATATAGCAATATCTAAGTGTCACAAACAAACAGTATATAAGCATATAGATCTAAGTTCTATTCTTACTTAGGCAAAATATATCAAGGCTTATTTTTCGTTATAGTATATATACCATTATCCCCATCAGATTGATAAATATGTACATATGTAAATATATCAGTAAACTTAATTCAATTGTAATGAGATAATTATATACGTAATATAGTCTCTGTATTCATTCATTTATTATTCATTTACTAATTAGTGCATACCAATAATCAATCGTAATTTGGAAAGGAAAATTGAAAGCGTTCTCTTGTATGCTTTACGAAATGATGCTATTCGGCTGCATATGATTGGATTTAAAGTGGAGCTTAAGCAGGCCATGACTAAAGCAATCGTTTCATACTGTCCATCACCATTTTCCCCTTTAAAACTGATTGCAATTCCACCCAGAAATATTGGTGTCCAGCACACGAAATATCCAACAACTACACAAAACAATAATCGTGTCACTCGTACTTCCATTATACGTTGCCTGTTAGTATTAATGCTTGAGTGTTTGTAATCTTTCTTCTTAGGGATTCTATTGATGGGAGCCTGCATCGGAGTTACAATATGAAGTAGCTTTACTACCGTGGGCTTTTGCAATTGTTGAGGGTAGTGTTGATTTGGATATTTTCCAAATCGAGCAGATACATCTACTGAAGATTTACGTATCCCAAATGCTTTATGAAACCAATTTATTCTTCTAGTTTGCCTCACAGAAACTTTATCACTTTCATGCATACTAATCATTGATTTCAAGTGATTACTTTCCAAAACGCTCCTCTGAAGATTGTTGCATTCCGATTGACACCGTTTCTCGTCATCCGTAATCGATGAAATACCACTAGTATTCTGCGAACTATTATTTTTGCTAAGAAATAATGGCGAAACCACAGACATCGTTTTACTGTGTCGTTTCAAGTTGATATAAATAAGTAGATGTAATACAACAATAATTGGTAAAGGTACGAAATAAAATAGAAGAATGATTACTAAACCATATGTAAGGTCTTTTCTTGCATCTACTAAGCATATGTTATTGTTCGATGTTAACGCTCCCCAACCAAACAATGGCATAAGAGAAATCAAAGCAGAAAACATCCAAAGTAATAAAATGTTGATAACATATAATTTAGCAGAATTTCCTCTGTGGTATGCTGTTGACTTGGTAACTGCACGAAAACGATCAATACTAATGAAAGTCAATGTACCAATTGACACTGAACCTAAACATGTACTTAAAGCTCCATTAATTTGACAGAATTCATAACCCAATGTCCATCTACCGGTTATAGTAGCTGCTGCCGCAAAGGGCGAACAAAATAAACCAACGAGTAAATCCGTCAAAGCGAGATTTAGAATCAGGTAATTGGGCAGTGTGCGAAGGACTTTGTTGCTATGAATTGAATAGATTAGTAATAAATTACCAAAGATAGCTGTGAGCGTTATAATAACTAACAATATGGCTGATATAATCGAAGTTGGTGTATGCATAGCTGCTAATTGATTTTTCTACCTCCTATATTTTGCCGCATGATAGTGAATTCTTTTTTCTGCACTCTTTGGTGTATTTCTATTTTCGGAAGTTTGATAATGATCGAATTGCAGTTTATTTAATGTAAGTTTAATATAATTTTGTTGTCATTCAAAATCATAATTAAATTAATAAAACTGCAATATAAAATTTCATTGCACAGGAATCTAAGTAACAATGAGCCATTGACATTCCCAAATTGTGATTGATTATTTATAACTAAATTCGTATAAAGATTGATATTAGGAATATTGGATGCTTAAAAATTAATGTAAGATGCATTCAGCAATCAACCCTGCTGTTTTATTGATTTAATCCCTCGTTGACGCTTTGACTACCAGGAGAAGCTATTTTAGTTAATGGTCTCAGACGCTGTACTACCTTAGCCGATTCCATTTTATTTCGCAACATCCAGCAAAAGTCAACTGTCGATCCCGCTGTCGATTCCAAAACTGCTATGAAAAGTGCATTGAATAATTAGATCCTGTGAAGGTCTTTTAATGGGTTCCAAAAGCTTTCTAGCTGGTTCGGAAGAGACAGATACATTTGTTCGTTTTGTAAGAACGTCTCCTTTACAAGAACACTCAACATGTAGACTGAAACTCATTCAATATTCCATGTATATGACCTGCAAATAAAGCGCAAAGCTATAAGAAGAACTCGAGAGCAAACAAAGGTTAAAAATGTTAATGTTATTAACCTTCGTTCCTATAATTGAAATTTAATTTTGCAAATAGAAATATTTCCAATATTCGTTATGACTAAATCATTTTCTGCGACTTCTATTCCCGCAATTAAAAGAATACAGTATAAGAACTAAATTAAAAACATTCAAACAGCCACCAGTTAACTTAACTTACTCTTATGGTCTTGTTGAATAATGTCGTGCATAACTTAAAAATAAACATGAATTCGACCCAATATTTATTCATATGCAAATAGTATTTTTATGAATTTTATTAATGGAATCTGATCTATTTATAGGTTTGATTTTATGGGCCGGGTATATGTTGTCGAAATGAAACGTGGGATGCAGGATATAGAATACGTCTTTACTGTATTGCATACACAAGAACATAATTATTCTAGTGTTATACATTAATTCACGTCTATGATTGATTTTTCGTAATTGAGGATCCAATGTTGCAATTACAGTGTTGTATGTACATTGTACATTGTTCATATTTATTCTATAGCCAACGAGATTTGTCAGTGAGAAACCGTGAACATATTTCCCGTCAGTTTTTTTATACTTACCATTGCCCACAATAGCATCATCAACCAATCAGTGTCTTTATATCATTTTCCCTCACACGTGAAAAAACGATATAACCAATCAGATTGCTTATTGTACGATGTTTTCTCACATGTGAGAAAAACGATTTAGTCAATCAAAATCCATTTCCTGTTTCGCAAGAAAATGAAAGACCCCAGGAAAAAACAACCTGTAAACAATAAATAGCTTGCTTTCTTGAGGCCCTTCGTGTTTTGAATTATGATTTAAGGAAATAACCATAAAATGAATATGTCGCAAAGAATTTATTGTCAAGCTAGTAAAAACACAAAAGAAAAACTAGCAATAATGAAAAACGGTTGCAAAAATGTTTAGTCTGAATTTATAAGCCGACCGACCATATACATCATACCGCAAATAAGTATAACTTGCCTGCTATAACTGCCTGTTGTTAGTTAGTTAACAGAGTATAGCACGTTTTTATATCATCGAATCACTTGCATTCCATGATTCCATGTATTAAATGGTATCAACCTAAAGATATAAATCTGAAACAAATGACGTCGTCCCGACATCGCAAGTCGGTCGTATTGTGGATCTTCTTAAGGTTAAATAATTTTCAGTGCTATATTTTCAAATCCCCAGCTGAAGCGCGAGTGTTAGTGTTACAAAGATGTAATTAACGTGAAACTATTTATGATATCTATTGATTGAAGAATCACAAAACATGTCAGTGAGTTGTTTGCGTTTATTCAATCAAATTGTATCACGCGTATATATTGTATATTCAGCAAATTGTGGGTAATTTCGATTGGAATATATAACTTCTCATTCTTGTTAGACAATCAGATTGCACAACCCATAATATCGATCACCCATTAAGGCCATACAGCTACTGATAAAAGTGATATTGATAGACCGATAAGAACAAAAGATAATAACAAAGACAACATTGATTATAACAATTAGATGATATAAGCTCAGTTTCAAAATTATTGAGTTGTTCAAAACAAAATATGAAGAGGCCGCACATGTTGAAGATTCAGAAGAGAAATAAATGAAGTAAAATTCAATGCCATCCAGTGAGGATGGTTACGCTTATGGCAATAATTACAGCAATTATACTCTGCTTTTTGACACTAACAGCTGTACTTGGAAATATTTTATTAATTTATTCAATTTACGCAAATAAAGATCTTCAAACGTTACCAAACTATTTCATTTTCAATCTCGCTATTACAGATTTATTAGTTGGTTTGCTTTGTATTCCTTTCGCTGTTGTAATTACAATTGCTGACGGATGGATATTAGATGGTCAATTTCGTCAAATTAATAGTGCATTATTAACTTGTTTAGCCTCAGTGTCAATTGGTACATTGACCTTTATTAGCATCAATCGATTTCACACTGTTACGAAATCAACATCTTATCAAAATGGTAGCTCAGTTAAGTTTTGCATTACATGTATCGTATTATTATGGATATTTTCAATAGGTTTTTCTATAATGCCTTTAATTGGATGGGGTACCACCATAGCATCGTATCATATGATTTGTATGGCTGATTCAACATCTGAAGGATCAACTTATGCAATGTTTGTGGCTTTTATTTTGTACTTTCTACCCTTACCCATAATCATTATTTTACAAGTACTTATTTATCAAAACTTGAAACGTCATAGACGAATAATGTCAATAGTTAAACCAAAGTTGCTTGGGAAAAAATCGTCTACGGTTAGTCCTATTGTTACTCGCATTATATCGAATCGTATTACAAATGACGGTAATACACAACAATTGAATGTTAACAATAGTCTCCAAAAAAATGTTCTTGTTGTTAATCATTTCAAGTCGCTGATTGGTGCACACTCTATCTTATCAGATACGGATCAAGAAAATATAAACATCGAAAATGGAACATTCATTAATAACACTGAAAATACTTTAAATAATATGAGGAGATCGACCAGAACAATTAGAAATCATCAAACGATAAAAAATAATAATGAAATTCAAAATTTGTTTAATCATAGAGCTCCAAAACCAAATCATAATATTTTTTCACCAGAAATTAAAAAACGAGCGATATCATTCGATGGACAAAGAGAGGTTTATCAGCAGTATATCAAAGCTAAAAGACAGCATATGATAGAAGTACGTGCAACTAGATTGTTTTTTTTTATTGTATTCGGATTCTGGGTATGTTGGGCAGCATCAATATCTGTTTCACTTCGAAATATTGTAAAATTAGGACACGTGTGTGATACCTATGAGAGGTTTGCAGTAATAATGGCATTTTTAAGCTCAAGTTTAAATCCATTAATGTGTAACTATATCAGCTCATTTCGTAAAGCTTATAAGCATACTATACACAAATTGGGTCTCCCATGCTTTAATTAAGAATAGATCTACATGATTTTATATAGATATTGATGAATGATATCTACCGGCATTATTTTTGCATCTCTCTCTCTCTCATCCTTTTGTATTAATATAATTCTGGATCTATAATTGGCCCCTTTCTGAAATTTGACCAAACATGGTACAATGTTGATCATTGGATTGGACTGAAATCAATTAACAGGTTTCTAAGTTTTGACAGCTACAGAAAAAGATGTGACCTCTTTATCTATACTTGTGAATTTCTTTCTATATAGTGCTACCACAATAGGGAAAGGTGTGGGGGATTCTGTAAACCTTCCAACCTCCATCAGAGAGGGAAATTTTATATGACTCGTGTCAATATAAAGGCTATCATGTGACGGCTAATGTCATGTCATGTGTAATGTTATGTCATGTGAAGGCTAATGTGATGTCTCAATATAATATGACCATTGATCATGGTTACGCTAGATACAAGGTGTTAGTTAACACATATATAACATCTCCCCCTTTTGGGAGTTTTGATTAAGAAACTAAAGATTTTTATCGATATGGGAATTTTAAGAATTCATTAAAATTGTACTGGTAATAAACGAACAAAAGCATGAATGAAAAATAAAGTAGAATTAACATAAAGAAGGTATATTGAATTTGAATGTCAACTACTAATAATGTTTTAGTATGGCAATATCATACTATCGTGGTATCAAAGCTGTAAACAGAACTATAGATACACACAACAACAAAAAAGTCATTAAACGTCAATAACAAATCATAATTATTATTAAGAAGTTAACTGTACCGATTTGGTACAACAGGAGTACGATGACTTCGTCTTGGTATTTGGATGTCTGATGAAATTGTTGCAGTTGGAGGAATATCTAATGTTGAATCAATACGTAAAAACTTTCGATTTCTGACCCACATTCGACCACTTGGCATTTGAATACGATATTTACGATGTGGCAAAGTTTCAATAATTGTTCCCACATGTGTCCATAGTTTAGAAGATGGGTCCTGTATTCGGACCTTGTTGCCAATAGCCAGTGTTGGTAGATCCTTTGCATGTTTATTATATTTAGATATTACAATGTCCATTTGCTTATTGTGGGCGTCAACTAATGCTGCAAGGGCTTGCCATTTAGGAGCGAATGCAGACTTATGAGCAGGAATAAGTGAACGTAATGGGAAACCATACAAGATTTCAGCAGGAGAATAACCATCAAATTTGGGAGTGTTACGCCACTCTAACAGGCCGGCATAATAATGATCTTCATTAAATTTGGCATTCTCAAAGGATTTTATTATTAAACTCTTCATAGCTTTTACCCCTGCCTCCGCGTGACCATTACTTTGAGGATAATGAGGTGAAGACGGATCGTAGGTAACATTCCAGTCTTTCAAAAATTTAGTAAATTCATGCGAACTATACTGAGGTCCATTGTCTGACCGCAAACGCACAGGTATACCAGTGTCAGAAAAGATCTTTTTAAAGTCTTTGATAATAAGATTAGAGGTTGGATCGGTTTTACCGTAACGGCAAACTACAGGCCAACCAGACAATCGATCAACGTAAACCATAAAATGATGACCAGAATGACTAAATAAATCAGAACTTACATCTTCAAAAGGACGATAAGGCATATAGCTAGGAATCAATGTTTCTTTTTGTTGACTCGGTAAATGAGATTGGCAAATTGCACATGATTCAACTAAATTTGTAATATCAGATGACATACCTGGCCAATAAACAGCATTGCGAGCACGTCGTTTGGTACGAACAACACCTTGATGAGAATCATGCAGGCGATGTAAAACTTCTTTTCGCATAGTTTTAGGGATTAAAAGCTGATGACCTCGTAGAATAAGTTGATCATTGATTGACAGCTCTTCACGTAGTTTCCAATAGTGACGAATAATTTGATGAAGTTTGTCACGCTGATTTGGAAAACCTTTTAAAATAATTTCTTTTAACATAATATATTCATCATCAATAGAGGCAGCATTCTGTAATTTTAAAAGCATAGCATCTTGAGGTTGATGACATTCTGACGTAATAGAAGCTGCATTGATACAAACAATAGAATTAATATGTTGCGTAATATCTTCTGCCAGTTGATCCTCATCTGTAGGATTTTTAACAGGTGCACGAGACAAAGCATCAGGTATTAAATGATCCTTACCTCGTTTCCATGTAGCAATGAGAGAGTAAGGCGCCAATTGTTCTTTTAGCCGTTGCAGGCGGGAATTTTCAACAGCTGCCAAAGTAAAGTCGTTAATAACTGGAACTAAAGGTTTATGATCCGTAATGACAATAAATTTATGTAATCCAAGTAAATATAACTTGCATTTAATAACAGCCCATGTAACGGCTAATAATTCCAGCTCAATAGTGGCATAGCGTGACTCAGCATCAGATAAATACCTTGATCCACAATCAACTAAGTGCCATTGATTATCATCATGCAATTGTAATAAACTCCAACCTAAACCGTAGGTACGGGAGGCATCAGTATGCAGTTCTGTTGGTAAATTAATATCACACTGCTTGAGGACTGGAGGTGAAACTAGTGTCTTCTTGACACTGTCAAATGCATTTTGGTGAAGTTCAGTCCATATAAATTCGTTACGAATAGATAATAAATGCCGTAATGGCTCCGAACAATGAGCAACTTCTTTAGAGAAGTGTCCTAATTGATTAACCATTCCCATAAACGAACGTAGCTCAGAAATATTGGTAGGAGCTGGAAAGTCAGTAATCGCTTCAACTCGTCTGGGTGTAGCACTAATACCATCTTTGCTTAGAATAAATCCCACATAATCGACACTTTCTTGTCCAAATATAAATTTATTAGGATTTAAAGTAATACATTGTTGTCGGCACCGCTCTAAAACATTACGTACATTTGTAAGATGTGCTTCAAAAGAGTCATTATAAATTAAAATATCATCAACAACTTTTTCTAAATTAGGTAAGTTGGCCAATGCTTCGTCACCACGACGACAATACTCGTCGCCGGCACATACAAGACCCATAACGGCACGTTTATATTGGTATCGTCCCCAGGGTGTTAAAAAAGTAGTTAATGGACAGCTAACGTCATCTAAGGGTACCTGCCAATAACCAGAAGCTGCGTCTAACGTAGTAAATATCTTAGCTGTATGAGGTACGTTTGATACAGCATCCCATGGACTTTTGAAAGGGTGAACAGGACGACGGACATGTTGGTTGAGTTTAGTAAAATCAACACACAGACGTAATTTACCATTTGGTTTCTGTACTACAACTAGTGGGCTAACAAAGTCTGTTGGATGATCATCGGCAAGTTGTATAATACCCTTAGCTACCATACTGTCAAGTGTGCTTTTGACCTCAGCTTGCCAAGCAAAGGGAATTTTTCTAGGTGTAGAAAGTGCATATGGTGTAACATCATCTTTTAAATAAATGTGCATCGGTGGACCAGCCATTGGCTTAAGTTGATCAGTATCATTAAATACATCAGAAAATTCATCTAGTAGTTGAGAACGTATATTTTCAGATAAATTGTGAGGCTTGTGAGAAGAAACATGAGGAGTTTCTTGTACAACGGTGCGTAATATAGATGCCATAGGGGCGGGGAAAGTAGCAGGTATTATGCCAAGCTCAATTAGATTTTGAGTCGGAATAAGAAAGTCTGAGACCCCTTTACAAATATATATTTTCATCTTAGTGCTATATGTAGCTAGAATACCACGGCAATGTAAAACGCCAAGAACTTCTAAAGGTGAACCATTAGTAGCAGATAATTTGTCTGAGGTGTGGTTTAAACGAGACAAAGGAATATTATTGTCCGTCAATAGAGTGTCACTTGCAACACAAACTTCAGCGCCAGTATCAGGAATACCGCTAACAGTTATTTGCTTGCGATGTGTCAATGATAATGCTAGAGAGATGTGTTGACATTTTGATGTAACGTTAGGTGTGGTATGTGAAACAGCATTTAGCTTCACACTTTCAATTATGTGTGAAACATCATTTGTAACGTTGTTAATGTCCACTTTATCTGAACGACACACAGGTCTTATATGACCTTTCTTGTTACAATTATGACAAGTTTTATCCTTAGCCCAGCAAGATTGTGGATCATGATCATGATTGGATTTACCACAATGTTTGCAGGGGACAGTGTTAGATTTCGTATCTGAAGCTTTTTTACGAAGCTTATTATGAACATTAGTTACACGAGCAACCTGAGCCGTTCTAGAGACCTCTTCGTTTCGTGCATTTTCTTCGGATTCACATAATTTTTTGATAATATGAATAGATACGCCCTCATCGAGAGCACGACATTTTCGTCTGATTTCAGAGTCATAAAGTCCTTCTATAATGAAGTCCCCCAATGAGCGATCGTGACAATGGGGACAGGGGTCCGTAAGATGAAATAATTTCAGTTTTTCACGATAGAATGCACAAAACGGTTCATTCTCACCTTGTGAATAATGCATAAATGCTGCACGACGTATCCGCAGATTATCTTTTTGCTTAAAATATCCATCTAATTTAAGTAATAATGTGTCTGTAGTAATAGTTCTTTGATCTACATTTAATACCAATCGGACAGTGTCAAGTGTTTCTTGAGTCATACGAGAAATCAGAAATGAAACTTGCTGTTGGCTAGGGCAACGAGTAAGGCCCGTAAATAATAAATAGTTATCTATTTGATGTCTCCAGTCCACAAACTGACCATATGTAAGGTTATCAGACAATTTATCTGGAGGTGGGTAAGCGCTCGATAGGCGTAACCCGGAAGCCGAGTTTTCAATATTACTCACTGGCACACTTTCAACAACAAGAGAATCGTCGTCGCTCGCATTAGGCAAAACAGATGCCACGGTTTCAGTAGTCGTATTAAGGCCAGTAAGTTGTTCCATAAATGCAGATAACGATCTCTCCATACGTTTTTCGAACGAATCCATACGGGCAGCGAGATTGACATTATCGTCAAAAACGGGCGGCTCAACATCAGCATTGCCCTTCTTTCGTGCCTTCGATTTTGGAGTTTTATTAGGCATAACGTTTAATGTAAACGATATACGATAAACAGAATGATAATAAATAACATATCAAACTAAACAAGATAAACAATGGTAAGTTCAAAAATATCAACTGCGCCATGTGATGTCTCAATATAATATGACCATTGATCATGGTTACGCTAGATACAAGGTGTTAGTTAACACATATATAACAGCTAATGGCCAGAAACGTGTACTTGTCTGCTGCTATGACTCATGTCATATATTTTACAGCCTGGTGTGTTTTCCATACCAATTACACAGGGAATTGAGGATGCGCCATTTTTACTGAATTTTCGTTCCTGCAGCCAGCCTTGTTGCTGTAGTAATAAGGCTGTATGTAAGTGGAGCATGAAGTTGTTTTCAGACTCCCTGTATTCGCCTGCCAAAGTTTCATTTTGACGAAATATATCAAATCAAATCAAATCAAAGCCTACCTATAGTTAGTTTTGCCTGTCATTGGAACGCACATTACTAACATACCCACACATCCTTCTCTCAACATTATGACATTGTTTCTTTTGATGCACTTTTCACTGAATTTCACGTTTTCTATTTGTATTGGAGATGTAGATGAGAGGCTAGCATTGCCTAACCCTTTGTCCCCACTTTTTCTGCCACAACCGTCCGTCGAACTCAAAACGATATGAAATACCCCCTGATCCAATCACCCCTATACTGACATGCAGATTTAATCCCTTCTAAAAACATAACTAGATTTGACCCAGCAGAAATCAAGTCAGCTCGATCCGAAAGCTGAAATACGATCGGATCGAAAAAAGATTGTATTCACAAAACACTTATTGAAAGCAGCACATTTTATAAGAACACTATAATAAAAATCCTTGAGAATTTTAGAACAATTAGCTGCAACATTCAGAGGCTAATTTTTACGGATTATTTTTACATTTTTTACATTTTTGTTTTGAACTTCATAATATTGCATTTACACTACATACATGTTAGCATTGTCTAAACTTTATTTTGATAGACGGCATGAAAAAAACCAAACTTACTTGCTGGAATTGTCAGAATTATAATTAAATTCGTGAGTCTATACATGTGTGTGTGTATGTTCAATTGTATTTAGCTTTGTCGATAAACTGATCAGGAACTGCTAGTTTATTATTACGAAGGCACTGTTAATTATTACTTTTAAATATGAGACATCAATTTTCATCAAAACTGCCACGTCTTTATTTTTTCATTTTCTTATAAAATGAGTGTATATATATAAACTGTTTGGTTTAGAATTAGATTGCATTTCACCCTTTTAACTCCCCCTCGAGGAAGAGTCAGTACTCCCCAGCAGAGCCATCAATGGCTCTGCTCGTGCTCGCCATACACTCTTTGCTAGTTTATTTTATTTAAATCAGCAATTGTTATTTTACAGAAATAATGAACATATTAAAATCTCAATAGTATTTCATCAAACAAGGATTTAAATTTTCGTGGTTTTCAGCATTCTTCAAAAAGATCAAATTGCAAGAGTCCGAGCGTAAATGTTTAAGTCAGGATTGAATGACAAACATTATATGATTACCGTTTAATACAAACGAGCATATAAAGGACTGTTATCCCGGGGGGGGGGTAATGCCATATAGGCGCTATACGTGGATGTGCCATTTTTTATTGGTAACACTTTGGCATGATCCTGGCAGCTGGGGTATCAAATTTTTAATTTTGATTACATGCTGCGAAATTTCCGGTTCTCGGTGACAATTCCACGGGCGAATCTGGCATGTTTCATATTTTGATATGCTCAGATTTGTTAATGTGAGGAGTTGTGAGGTGCCCAATTGACATACAAACTATTGAACAATTCTAAGTTACAGCAAATTCGGGGTATCATTTCCAGCAAAACCTGCAATTTTGTGGTGCTAGTAAGACTCATGACACATGACACATTCCCGTACAAAAATAACCGCCCGGCGGCCCGCGACAGCTATTATTAATATTTTGATATATTATTCAAAAAGCATTTCACAATTATAGTATATGCTTATATGAGTAACATTTTTCAGTAAGATACTTTTATGATTAATGTAATTATTAGTATAATATTTATAATAATTATTAATATTAATTAATGTGAGCTTCATTGTATATCATTCTCTATGAATGAAAGGTTACTGTATTTTTATACTGCAAATAAGTTCTGTGATTAAAAAGGTGGATCTGATACACTTTTCTGTTATTATGATAATGCACTGATTTCAAATATATTTCCGATTGTTTTATAGGCTATCATTTGAAACTATGCAATTTCTTTAGAACAACGGCTACAGAAGCAACTTTTTAAGTTATCAATAGCTGAATGGTAAATTTCGGCAAATGCTTTACGAAATGCAGTGCTCATAAAACCAAATATAAATGGATTAACAGTTGAGCTAAGACTACCCATTATTATACCAAAACTAATCATTTCAAAATCTTTTGAGTCTACTTTCAAACCACGTAAACTAGAAGCAATAGCTAACGGAGTCCAAAATATAAAAAATGCTAAAACTACAACAAATAACATAATTGTAATTCTTTTCTCTTTGGCAAATCTTTTCCGTTTAGTTCGCTTCCTTTTTATATGTTTCTTTTTATCCATTTTCACAAGTTCTTCAATTTGCTTTTGTTTTTCATCTTCCGTTTTTTGTTTTGTCTTGTCAATGTTGTCAGCTGTAAACGATGATATCATGTCCTCCTGATCCGTTTTAGTTTGAATAACTGTTGATCCATATATTGTTTTTATATTCATTTTGTCATTATATGTTGAGTTACTTTCAGATATATCCTCATCATAACTAGAACCATCATCATCAGAAGTGTACTCATCATCAACATTTGACTGTGTTTTTTTGTATGATTTTATAGCAATCGGATCCTCGTTCTTCTTAGATTTAACTTTCAGATATGATAATATACTTTGCCTACGTTTAGAAAACTTATTAGCAGCTGCTTCGGTATTAGACTGAGATTCTTTATTTGGCTCTGTTGCATATTGCGAATTAGTTGTCGGTTGTGTACTTTCATCGTCTTTAACTTCCTCTATAACATTACGTCCTTCATTTAGGGTTCTTTTCCTCATAGCTAAGGCAAGTTTCTGGTTATGTAGTTTCAAAGCATTATAAATGCGTATATAGATTATAGCAATTATAGTAAATGGTAAAAAATAAGCAAGGACCAAGACAGTAGCTGGATAAGACAGCGTTTCTTGGGCTTCAATTAGACAAGAATTCTCCCCAGCTTTAATTTTTCCCCATCCAAATTGTGGCATCAGTGCAATAAGTAAACATGAAATCCAGACAGAAGCAATACTGATCAACACGCGTTTCTTTGAAAACACTATTTTATAAACATTGGCTTTGGCAACAGCAAAATATCGGTTAAAACTTATTACAACTAATGTCCATATTGATACTATCCAGAATAGAGTATTGAGAGTACCATTCAGTTGACAAAATGCACTCCCAAGTATCCATTCCTCGGCAACAGCTGTTACGATCAACGTTGGAACACATATGATGACAAACAATAAGTCTGAAACCGCCAAACTCAGAACCAAGTAATTGGGAACTGTACGAAGTCTTTTCTTTGCAAATATAGAATAACATAGCAATAAGTTACCAAATAATGCTATTATAGCAAATAATGTTAAAAATGTGCATTTGATAATGATGATAGCTTGAGATGTCATCTGGAAATTAGTTCTAAACAGCTCGCATGTATACTGTACAACGCTCTAGCTACCCACAGTACACTATACTGTAATATGTTGCCGAAAGAAAGAGTATATGCATCAATTAACTGCAGCTGACATATATATAAATCGATCAATCCATCAATGAATAAGTGTATATTTTGATCGTGAATAAACCGCACCTACACTAACTAGATTGATGCCGTTAATCATGTCCTTTGTAACATACAAACATGTGACTTTCAAAACACGATTTTTCATGGCATGTTCTCTTGGAGAATGCCAGTGCAATACAAGGTATTGTATGTTTAGAATGGGTTGAAAAACAAAGATGGCTTTATCAGTATGTCCATTCTATTGATTTAGACAGCTATTCGATTAATCCCATTGTTAAGATTAATGACGCGTAGATTCATTGGAGATAGGGCTATGGCATGACAAAGGTGGTAATTATGCTATGATGATGAAGCTGGGACTTAATTGAGCACAAAGGAAAGACGTTTTTATTAAATACTGTATCATGCAAAATCAGATCTGTGTCCGTGTTTACATATAATTAATTGTATTGTGGTTTACCCGTATATGGATTATGGATAGATAATTACTTAATTAGTTTCGCTAAAGAACCATCAAATCCAAAGACACGTCATGAATAATTATTCACAGGAACAATTTCACAACCATTATATCTAAACAGGATCGACTCATTTCTAGAGTGCCTAATCATATACCATTTGAAGTATTTTCAAAATTTAAAAATAGTCTGAAATCTAGGATATCTTGATAAATTTCAATGGGAAAGAGTGAGAAATAGAGTTTCACAAAGGCCCACAAAGGTAAATATAGTCTGAAATCCGCTAAAAGTCTGAAAATTCTCATGTCTCGGATTTTATGACTTGATGAATATCTACTGACGGCGAAGGAGTCAATACGTGTAGTAGAGGTTTTTCTTGCCGATGCCTTGATTGCATTGCATTATCTATACAGGATAGCAAATTTAAAACCATTAGTAAAACTTTTTCAGTCAGTGGATAAGCTCGCGATCGTACAATCTAACTATTGATTATGCAGACGCGATTCCATGTAAAGAGGTTTTCATATTAATGTTAAATCAATTTTGCTTAGCTTCAGTAGGTATTTCGGTAATACTTTGAAGAAATCCTACAGAAAATAATCAAGCAATTCAATAGTTTCAAAATCGATAGATTGGGTTAATCATTACGCACGCTATATATGTTTGTGATATATTTTTACTACGTACATCTATTGTTTGTATTAATGTATTTGGGGAAGACAAGAGAGAGAAATACGGACTCGTCTTTTCAGATTTCTAGGTTTCCTAACATCCCAAGTTTTGATGTCAGAGAACAGGAACAAAAGGCTATCATATATAACAGTAAATCTTTTGTGAAATACAACATCGAATTTTACTATTTTAAATGAGGCTAGGTTCACAACGTTAACTGATTTGCCCGGGGAGGGTAATTCGATACTTTTTTGACGGGAGTGTGCCATTTTCAAAAATTTCCCAGCAAATGAGAAAGGGGACTCTAAAATTTCATGTTTTTACGAGCAAAACAAAGGAAAAGTTCTAAAAACTGTTGAACATATCTAAATTGACACAGTAAAGGTTTCCAAGAATCTCGAAAAGGCACCCCTTAAAAAATGGCACGTCCACGTATAGCCGATGTATGGAAGTCCCCCTGGCTGATTAGGGTTTAATAAAGGATTTGATTAGTGATACTGCATGGCAGTCTGCGAGAGTAAAGCGTTACAAAATAACATCGGCTGTAATATGCGTGTGATTTTTAGCTTCGGCAATGCCTACCCACGCTTCTCAGTGTAATAAATAATGCTACCAGTAGCATCAAGAACTTTTTATGTTCACGTGTCATTTCGTGGTCGACCTATACTGAACGAAATTGTAATTGCCTTCAAATCAATATTAGGTGCAATTGGTTTATCAAAGCATTGTAAATGCAAAATTTTCATTGCTTTTACATTCAATAGTTATTATAACTATGTGTTATAAACTCAGCAATATGTATTTTACGGTTACATGTAAGAGCTAGAAGGCTAACACCTTCCTCTATCTGCCAGTTAGTATTGATATTTATTGACAAAAATGCATCATATCATATCATATCATATCATAAATTAAGTAATACCATCACAAGGCAAGTATCTAAAGCCTTTGGAATAGTACAACTTTTTGAAACCAAGTGTTTGTTCGCAATGTCGGTGCCTGGTATTGCCGTACTCTGTATGTTGTGTTTTCGTCGTCTTATTGAAGTATAAGTAAAAATATCTGAGCTGTTGACTCCGTGCAGTCATGCACGACCCCTGAAATTAAATGCAACTTGTTACGGTCTCAAAATTTCAGGAATGCCAGCAAAACGATAAATTTATATTGGCATATATTTTAATGACGTCAGTGCATCACAGTATAGCAAACCAATTTGTTACACTTTGCCATCTATATTCTGTGACTATAGAATTAACAATATTAGTCAAAGAAGTATTTGATTTCTAGACTCGATTTGAGACCATTTCATTGGTATACCCTTGTCATCCAACGAGTCACTGGAGAGGTATTTAAAAAAGATTGATAATGACTCTTGTCTTGGATTTTGAAAAGACCGTGGTGTTTTGTTTAAAAGAAACACCAACATGGTCGATGTTAGGAAATAATAGCATCAGTGTTCCTAATCTTAACCAGTATGCTTCAATACACACACACTCTTACATGATTATATTGGAAAGTTTTGTCGTTTATTGATTTGCCCTTTGGATTAATGCTTTATCCGTCAATTATACTGACTAATATGAATTTGTGTCTGAAAACACCGCATCTATGGTAACGAAATAGTAAAATTAGATTAAAAAAGCAATTACTAATAATTATATTCTTACACCAATGTGAAGTTGACTCGAATAATCCATATAGTACAATGTAAGATTCCGTTTCATTGTTTGAGCATATAGAAAGTAGACTGTTAATCTTTTGTTTGTTGTGCTACCGAACACAAAGCACAGGACAAGACTTTTATAATCTTGAAAGTAGAGTTCAACGGAAAGAGCAGCAAGCATTCATGGGAATGATAATATGATAGACATCATTCTTTATACTGAAATAATAGGAAAAGTTTCTCTTTAAGAAGCAAACTCTTCATTAAATTGCAGCACGGAATCATTTTTGTACCATATATATACATATTGTCTCTTAGCTTTTTTGTTGCTTGAGGAAACAATGTCATGTTGATGACGTTTTTGGTTTACATGTGGAGTTGATAATAATTTGATATAATGGCTTCGCTTTCTATTATTTTATTCAGAACAATATTACTCAGTATATGTGTGTTGACATCCATAACTGGTAATTCATTATTATGCTATGCTATTTATTCAAGAAAGCGATTACAAACATTACCAAATTATTTAGTATTGAATTTAGCGACAGCTGATTTACTATTTGCAGCACTGGGAATGCCGACTATTATTGCTACAGTTTATAACCGTAAATGGATATTGGGTGAGTTTACATGTCAACTAAGTGGCACATTAAACATAGTAGTGACAATGGTATCAATATGGACGTTAATATTAATCAGTATTAATAGATATTATGCTGTGTCTGTAACTTCCATGTATAACTCTAGGTATCATGTTAAGAGATATTACTTTGGAATGGCTTGTGTATGGATTTTAGCATTAATTGTAGCAATGTTACCCCATTTTGGATGGGGTGGAATTCTCCCTGGAGATAATATGTGTGCTGTTGATGCAATAGTAAATGTATCTCATGTTGCCTTTATATTTATTGTTGGTTATTTGGTGCCTGTACCACTGATATCATTCTTATACATTATGATATATATTGATCTTAAAAGACATAACCGTACAATGATTAAAACATTTTCAAATGATACAAAACAAAAGCGTGTATCGACTGCAAGAAATGCTGTTGTTCCTATTATCCTGGTATCGCCAGTTGAAAATGGAATCAAAAATCAAAATGCTTCGTTCAGAGATTCATCAATGAAAACTAATAGTATTGATTTCAAATCACTGAAGAAAATATCAATTAACAAGGACAGCTCGAATACAACGAGCAACACAGCACAGAGCCCAATGACTAATGTTAAACATGAAATCATATCGAATAAAGAACATTGTATATTATCTCTGGAAGCAAATAAAAGTTTAACATCAATAGAGACTCAATCAGAAAACATTAAAAACAATGACGTTGATAGAATGAACCAAACTAAATCGGAAGACACTTTAAGAAAGGCTGAGAAAAAAGTATCTCTATTCGGAACAAGAAAATCCGTCTCACTTCAAAATGATGAAGAACTTAGTTGCATTAAACGATATTCAGTTGAAACACGTGTAACTCGAATGCTATTTATTGTTGTTTTGGCATTCTTTCTTTGCTGGACACCATTGGCGCTTGGTTCAATATTTCATACTTTTAATTATCATCCGTCGAATTTTCATATTATGGATGTGGGTGTAACAATTGGCTGTTTAAATGCAACTGTTAATCCTATCATTTGCGCGTATATGAGTAGTTCTTTTCGTAAAGCTTTTCAAGAAATTATTCGCTCATTTATGGGCAACTTGAAATGCTGCAAAAATAATAAACAGTAAATCTTTCTAATTTTATTCCTGAACGTGGCAAGAGAAAATAGCTAGCTTTTGAAATCTGTTATGTTTAATTTTCATGCATACGTCCCTTCTCTTTTTACTTTTGTTACGGATATATATACATACAGTCAAACCTGTTATAGCGGTCACCTCTATACAACGGCCACCTGTCTATAGTGGTCACTTTTGTAATGTCTAAAATAGTATTTTCTATTGAAGTGAGCCTGTATATAAAGTCCACCTGTCTATAATGGTCAATTTATCTACCTCGTGTAGCTGGCCGTTATATACAGGTTTCACTGTATTGGATTATGCACACAACGTATTATAAGTTTAATCAGGGTTTCCACTACGCATTCCCGGGGAGGGGTATTTCGAAACCTTTCAAGTTGCACGGGGTAAGTACGCTATATCCTGAATCTTACTATAGCACCACGAAATTTCACATTTTACTGGAAACTATACCCCAAAATTGCCAAAAATGTTTTATTTTCTAACATTTGCTTTGAAAATGCAAATTTTGGAGTCTTACAGCAGATTTCGGGGCCAGAGTTGGTGCACCTTACAGCAGGATGTTTCGATGCAGGATTCCTAAATTGAAAATTCGGGTGATACGCCAAATTTGCCAGCATGGGGGTAAAATCCCCGTATAGCACCTATAACATGGAAGTACCTCTCTGGGTAGAGGTTCAGTAGGCGATACTTATGTCCACTGGTGTATAGGCATTTTACTCATAGTCATCTATTTACAATAGATGTAAATATATGGCTCTGATTTGACTTGGCTTGCGAAATTTGCTTTGAAATCTTAAAATCAGGAGATGGCACCTATCGGCTGCGACTAGTTTTACTTTTGAGGTTGAAAATGTTTATCTTATATTACTTCAAAATGGAGAAATAACTCGAGCAAGAATATCAGTCGGCACCTCTATCAGAATTCATTTTCGAAGGAAGGGAGCATTTCTAGGAAGGAGAATTCTATTTATTGGCAAAAGAGATAAAACCCTAGTATGCCCTAACTAACTTACAGTCACTGGCCACTATATATTCAAATTTGGGCACAAAAATCAAAGACAATGATTTTGTATGACTCGTTTTGCCTGTAATGTAGTCACGAGCGTAACGACTTGCTCCTTATACACGGGGGAGGGGGTAATTGTAATTATGGCGTGGCACATGCGCAGTTGGAAGCTCTAGTATTTCAAATACCTTCAAATTCGCTTTAGCAATTTCAGGTCTCTAAATTGACTGAAGTTTTCCCTCAAAAGGATTTTGCATTATTCTGATAGTTTACCAAAAGTTAACTATATTTTCTCTACTTTATTCGATGTTTGTCGAACAAATTTGTGAGGCAGTAGGGTGTTTAAGACGCTGCGTCTCATGTCATTGTCATCTCTGCTCTATCGGATCAGTTTTTGCTTAGTAGCGGCTTAAAGCTGTTAGCTCGTAATGACAGACATTTTGTTAACCACCTTGGATCAAACTCACATAAAATATATTGGAAGTCATAGCCGAGTTTTCTGCTTATATTTAACAAATAGAAAACGGTAACCAGCTTTATGTGCTCTGATACGAACACCTGAGTGCGCAATGAGACATGAAAATAGGCTTTAAAATTCATGAGCCGCCTGCTGGTGAGTAATTTTGGCCTCTTAAATGTCTCATACCTCCCAAAGTGTTCGTATCAGAGTGCTAAATACGGGTAGCTTTTTCTATTTGTTTTATAAAATGAATAAACTGTCTATTTGACAAATAAAAAGCTTAAAATAATGACCACATGCAAATTCTCCTAAAGTGACGTCATCGTACAATGAAGGCCTATTTATTGGAACTTTTCAATGGGTTCTTTCCAATGAACGTAAATGAAAATGAGCTTTGCCGTGATGCTGTTGATTCTATAATCTGACTGAAACAAAATTGGAGGAATTTAATTAAAATCATAACAAATAATTCGTGCAATCTTTACATCAATATTTTAAGTAAGACTCTGGTTGCGATCTTAAAGGACAAAATCAAAATATTAAGATGTTATAGAAAATTTATTGCTATTGCAATCTTTCTGGCTTTTTATTTGAATGTGTTTATGAAACGATACAAGTGTCTCCAGCGTTACCTCCAGGTTGGTGAATTCCTTGAAATAATCCATTCTATTAAACTTTACATGATCATTTTGGCAAATGAATCCCTTTTCGAAATTATACAGCTTTTTTATTCTAGTAATACGAATGAATGAATGAATGAATTTATGAATGAATGAATTGATGAATGAATGAATGAATGAATGAATGAATGAATGAATGAATGAATGAATGAATGAATGAATGAATGAATTGATGAATGAATGAATGAATGAATGAATGAATGAATGAATGAATGAATGAATGAATGAATGAATGAATGAATGAATGAATGAATGAATGGATGAATGAATGAATGAATGAATGAATGAATGAATGAATGAATGAATGAATGAATGAATGAATGAATGAATGAATGAATGAATGAATGAATGAATGAATGAATGAATGAATGAATGAATGAATGAATGAATGAATGAATGAATGAATGAATGAATGAATGAATGAATGAATGAATGAATGAATGAATGAATGAATGAATGAATGAATGAATGAATGAATGAATGAATGAATGAATGAATGAATGAATGAATGAATGAATGAATGAATGAATGAATGAATGAATGAATGAATGAATGAATGAATGAATGAATGAATGAATGAATGAATGAATGAATGAGTGAACGAATGAATGAATGAATGAATGAATGAATGAATGAATGAATGAATGAATGAATGAATGAATGAATGAATGAATGAATGAATGAATGAATGAATGAATGAATGAATGAATGAGTGAACGAATGAATGAATGAATGAATGAATGAATGAATGAATGAATGAATGAATGAATAAATGAGTGATATATTTGTCGAATTGAAACAGGAAAATGAAGAAAAAATTAATTACACTTCTATACAGCCTAAATAAATTTTAAAAATTGTGCTAATGATACGCTTTTGAGTTCATTGTACAGCCAACAAGTGTAGTTATTCGTAACTAAAACACGAATGGCAAGTCTCTAGCCCTTTCAATATGAAAACTAAGTGATTATTAATTACATGTTTGAACATTTCTTCAAAACAAAGCAACGCAAGGATGAATAATTATGGATATTTCCAAAAACAAAAGATTTCACCTTGAAAATGTTGCATCCTAGGCCTCCTATAGACTTTACTTGTAGTCTGCCAACAAGTTCGAGTCAATATAATGTGCTTCTTCTGCATGGCTGTTAAATTATCAAGTCAAGTAAGTCATTTTCTTTGATCATTTTTGTCTAATGCACGTTCAACCTTTATCTAATCGTATTAGACAACGGCAATAGACAACGTCATCGGTGTTGTCCACAGATACAATCGAATCATGTGTTCGATTTTAGCCAATGGGTGACTCGAATTTTGTCCATTGAACGAGGTTTGGGTATTAAATTGCATTAGATGTACATGAAAAAACTACTTGGTTCTGATTGGATAAGATGCAAGTTATTATTCTAGAATTGAAGGCCCTACAAGGATAGGATGATCCTTCCTACTAAGAAGATCATTTTTCATTGGAAACAGAGCTGCTATGATCATCCTACAACCTGGGCAAAACAGAGCGTTTTTTCCGAACTGTGGTTCTTAGTCGATTTCATTGTCTGAAACTTTCTTGTTGTCAAAAATATAAAGATTTCTTACTTTGCGGAATATAGCAACTTTATATCCCAAATTG
This sequence comes from Haliclystus octoradiatus, assembly GCA_916610825.1. Taxonomy (NCBI): domain Eukaryota; kingdom Metazoa; phylum Cnidaria; class Staurozoa; order Stauromedusae; family Haliclystidae; genus Haliclystus; species Haliclystus octoradiatus. The sequence goes on from OU744447.1 coordinate 24,867,272, forward strand.
TTTAGAATATTAGACTATTGGGGTGCTTTTTTATCAAACGATTGTCTCAGATGACTGAGGGGGAATTCGATCCTGCTAAATGGAACCTAGTATCACCATGACTACTTGTCGTAGCATCTACGTCCAGATCTAGTTCAGATCATGCCCACCCTTGTAAACATAAGCAGATAGGAAGATCCTACATGCTAAAATGATTCTATTGAGTAGAGATATGCCCCCCTTTTAATACCGCAATAAGGATGATTCTACTACATATGATGGACCTCCCTCCTTGTAAACAGGCCCTAACATGGTTTCAAAGTTGTTTCTGCTTGCGTTATCCCAACACGGGAGTTGGCCAATCAAATCACTAGAACATGCAGCATTAAAAAATTTATCGATGCTTTATCCGTATGTTTTCTGAAGTTTCATCTAATTTCACCTGAATTCAAAAAGAGCTCATTATATACATTTCAAGATTCTGCAAATCGCAATTGGAAATAATTATATGATACAATAATACATCGGTTATGACTTGCTCTTGAGAGTGCTAAGAATTACTCCCAGAGAAAGGAGATGCTCAACGCCTCCTTCTTAAATGATAATTTACTGTAACAACGAAACAAATCAAATTTAATTTCTACAAAAGCGATATATATGTACATGTCTATATAGTTTAACTTGTTTTAATTTATTCTTATGTACATGTATATCAAATGATTTCTTGGCAGTAACATTAAACTTTATTTAATGTTCATATATATATATATACTTGATTTTAATTCAAAATTCTCCTTCATATCCAATTGTTAAATGTTTTCATTTACATATCCTTTCGAATCTATAAATCATTTGTAAATTGGAGGTTGTGAAAACACGAAAAGAGGCCTTTGATCAAGCAAGTTATTCACACGTGGAAGATGTTTCGCAAGAATCACACTTTCTCTATTTTTCATTGCTCTAATATTTTCTCATTACGTTTAATACATGATTTGATTGAATTCAATATTTCACAGAAAGCACGCCGATAAGATGTACTCATATAACTACATATGATAGGATTTAAAGTTGAGCTCATACATGCCATAGTAACACCGAATGTAATCACTTGGAATTTTTTAGATTGAATTCCCATAGCAAGTAAACCTGAGCCAACGACAATCGGTGTCCAACATAGACAGAATACTAATACTACAACAAATAACATTCTTGTAACACGTGCTTCACGTAAATAATTCCTTGAAAAACATTTTTCCCGATCAACAGTTTCAGCACATGTAGTTTCACTAGTTAAAGAGCCACTGATCGATCTCAGTGAACGTATTGATGACAATAAGCCTTTTTGTTTAGCCTGTACTAGAATTTTTGCTGTTTTCAAGACATGCGTTCTAGCATCATCTGGTGTTAGACTTTGTTTGGCAGACATTGCTGGAGAACAAGGAGCAGTCGACGTATTATCCAAATTATTTGAACTCATTGTTGATAATACCATTAATCTATGTTTTCTTAATTCAAAGTAGATACATGTGTACAGAAAACCAATAATTGGGAAGGGTATCCCATAACACGTGACCATAATAACAATAACAGAAGATGCCCCTTCCCTTACATCTAATGTACAAAGGTTATCGCCTGGTAGTATCTCTCCCCAACCAAATATGGGTAGTATTGCTACAGTAGCTGAAATCAACCACGCACCAGCCACTCCAACGTAATACTTTGTACCAGGAAACACTGTTGTACAAGCTTTTGATTTAGCAACGGCAAAATATCTATTGAGACTGATAATTGTAATGATCCATATCGAAACGACGCAAAGCCATGTATTAATTATACCACAAATTTGACATAATAAATCCCCAAGAATCCATTTTTGATATATAGATGTAATTATAATTGGTGGGATACATGTTAATGCAAATAATAAATCAGCGACGGCAAGATTTAATACCAGATAATTAGGTACAGTGCGTAATTTTTTGTTGGTATATATAGCATAGCATAGAAGAGTATTACCAAGGATAGCAAATACGAAAAATAGACAGAGTGCTGTTGTCTTAGCAACTACTATACTCAAAGGGAACATTATCTCATTCCAAATAATAATAATGCTATTTTCCAAATACACATCCAAGATTGAGCTGACATTGATTTTCTGTATCTAAAGCGTCCTGTTTACTTGACCACTAAGTTCAGCATAGCGATTCCAACCAAACATAAATAGCTTGTGCGTACTATAATTGTTCGCTATCTTGAAGTCTTAGGTAGAACATCAATGTTTGATAATAGCATACTTATGTTATGAGCAATAGCTTTTCAGTTGTTGCTTACAAAACTGATGAATCCTAATTTCAGTCTTTATTGAAACAGCTGTATGGAAAATTTCATGTTTCTCTTGCAATGCTAATCGAGAAGTGTTTGCTTGTCAATACGAATATCATTGTTGAAAACTGATGATATAAACACCTGTCTACAAAAGTCCTCCTCATCCAAATCAGGGGTGGAAATAATTATTACTCTTAGCTTGTGGCGGAGCCTAGAAACGGTTGTCCACATCTCTATCAAAGACATCTTAGCCCGTTTTCAATTGGAACCCTGAATTCCTTGTAGAGAATAAAACAATATCTGAGACCTATATCCGTAAATGCAACAGAGCCTATAAATAGTATCGAGATAGTCGTATGTCTATTCATCTTTAAGGTACACTGCACTATTTTCCAACCAACATAGCCGAAACGTGACAACCCATTGATTGTCACGTTTCCAGCTAACAAGCTCATGGAGCACAAGGAATCTACCTTTTCGATAACCTGCATATTTGATCATCTTTAACCTTTCGCAGAGCAAGATGTCAGTCACGTGACTCCATGGACGCCATTGTTCTATGGACGCCGACGCATGTGTTCCGCTCCATCAAACAAACACAGGCTCGCAAAATTTATCATGAATTCGAAAAATTTTGTGTTCAAAAGCAAAAACCTCGTTTCAATGGAACGAAAATGAACACGATTGTATAAGGGACACTATAAGTAAATTTGTTTTATGTTTAGAAATATTAAAGTTGGTATTATTATTGTGGATTCATGAACATAAGATAAGAACATTACTTGCTAATTCTTATTAGGGCAAAATCCTCTTGAACGGCACAGAACATCAGAGCACACATCAGAGCCATGTGACACTAACTTGAATTTCAAGCTGCAGCAAACGGCACCCTCAAAAGCTGGGCATCGATCCCAATAGGATGATAAGCAATAGTATAGTACAATAGAGCAAAACATAGATTTGTCTTGGATTCACAGAATTAAAGATATTCATATCAGTGAAATCCTCGACAAAAATGTCAATAGCAATGGAGAAAAGAATTTCCGTCGCTCTGTCGAATCGGTAGATCATAAGTCATAATTATCGGTCATTGACTCTAAAAATACCCTTGATATTTCTTACTGGTTATTATATAGTCAGAGGTGATAAAACGGTTTGTGGCTCCACATAGGATATGCGAACAGACTCGTACTTATCTACCATTAGCCGTCAATCATACTTTAGTATACTGCTTAGAGAACAAGGAACTAACTTCACAATAAAAGATGAGTTGGTAGATCCAGGGGCATGCATTAACAAAATATACCAAATTAGGGCAATCAAATTCGTTTGGTTTCCAGTTAAAACTATTATTTCACCATTAACCTTGAACTGATTGATTAAAAAAGAATAGAATAGAATATATATTTTGTCAAAAATTAAATGGTGACGGTTCGTGTCAGAATCAAACATTTCAGGAACACTATCTCATTTTATTTATTAAATACATTTAAATTTTCAATAATTTCTCGCTCCTTGACACCAAACTGAGAAATTGGATTTTCCCCTGATTGTTACATAGTTTCTTTGATTATCATCAGTGTTTTGTCAATATTCAGTGAGTATTAATGTGAGTATTAAAGGTAATAATGCAGCTAAAAGGTTAGGATCAATATAAAGTGTTTGCTTCGCTTGCATACTTCTTTTTCTCTCCACATAGAACTTATAGGCACATACGAATGGCATATAGGCTGTGATCACTATATGATTTAGTGAAATGTCAATGTCACTCTTTTATTTATTCATAGTAATAATGAATATATCTGTAATTCTAAACAACTACGTGGTTTGCCAGGGCATTACTATACACTAACAATATTTTTGGGGCATTTTGAGACGAAAAATTGCAAAAATGCTGCAATTTGGAAGGCATTACAGTACTGAAGCTTCCGAATATGCAAATCTCCCGCCTTTATCGAGCAAAATGCCTTTATATCGTCGCCCATTGCTAACTTGATTTAATTATAATAAACTTGATCATCTCAAGCTAGAAAACAGAACCTATTTGTATTATCACAAGGACCAAAACGATACCAATACTCTGCGACGGCAAAGTAAACTTACAGAACTTTGCTCGTGGGGGGCGTTCCACCCCCTACACCCTGCTGGCGATGGCCTATGGTTTCTCGCAGATTTAAAATCAACATCGAAACGTCGTAAGGATGAAGAATTAAGAGGAAAGTAATTGGTGTATCAAGTACACACTTGTTTTTACAAGACTGTTCAGAATTCGCCAGTATTGTAACTTTCTTAAGAAAATCATAATTTTAATTTTCAAACTTTTCCGGTAACGCTTATTATTCAAATACCAAATAAAAATAGATTCAATTTTGAACAATTTTTACCGCTTTGAATTGAATTGAAACAATTTCATCAAAATGACCCCTCTTACAAAGAATAGTAATGCTGAAAAAAAGAATGATGAAATAAAAGCAAGGAGTATATCATATGATCTTGAGATTCAAGAAAACAGAAATACAACAAACAAAAACTAATAAAGATAGCAAACGCAATTAATTGACTTTCTTAGACTTAATTACCCCAGTATTGAACTTTCTTAACAAGTTGGGGAGTTGAGTACTACTTTCTTATAAAGGACATTCTTATAAAAAAACGTGTATAGGTTCAATTTAATTGCAAGCTTTGTTCTTATTGGTTGAAAATAGTATGGCCTTTTAAGTTCAGCATGGCCCTTATTGTTTAAGGTGATTCCTAAAGAACTTCTACAGAATTCAGTCAATCAATGAACTCGTGAATGCATTAAAACCCTGTTCTTCTATATTCATCAGGTGAACTTTCCTATTCACTATGAATATTACACTCCTCGATTCACAACCATTAATTTTTAAATGATCAACGATGGATTTACTCTATATATTCTCCATATGGCTTCATCACATAAATGGTTCCACAAAAGAAGTAAAAGATTATTCGAATGCTTCAAGGGATGGGCGCAGTTTGAAATAAAGCAAAAGTAAAATTAAAATTACTGCGAAACAGATTTAATTATACTATAGAGAGGTAAGAAAGCAAATGATAGCCTGCGTGCAAACTAAGACAGGTTTTAGTCTGCACGCAGGCTAGCAAGTGATTAGTGATATATATCCTGTATGCAGAGCTGTTTCTTAAATTTCAGAAAAAGTAGAAATTAGTCGTCGCTGGAAGACTAGGTCATCGTTGAGTGGGAATAACATGTCAGTTCAGGGCTTGTAACCAATTTCCAAATTCCTATCAAATCAGGCCATGTATAATTACGACATTATAATAATTCGTAAAATAAATAATGGATGAAATGTTTATTTTAAGCTTGTTAAATTTCACAGGCACTGCGAAATGACAAAATGCTATCTAGGATACTACTGAAAGCAACGTCATTACGATTGTACATTTGAGCGGTTATTTGTGAGCGGTTAAGTGTCAAAATTAACACCTCATAAGTATTAACCATTTTCGCTATTTCTGACCGTTCTGATTGTATATTATATATGTGATAGCATGACCATTGTCAAGTACAGCCCTGCGGCGGAAGTGATAGACAATTACCATGGATACCTACAGATCCTGATTTTAAATATGTTAACCTGAGATATATTGTGATGTCCTTTGGTTTGAACAATTTTAACAGTTGCACGTTATTAATTTTTAATGAAAGGTCATCTATGATCTCATATTGGTCTTAATCTTGTTGAGGTTTTGAAGAGTTAATCTTGCTTTTCTTAGTTTTTATCGTCACCAGCATGGAAGTCATTCAAGCATTCTGACAAGTACGTATTATTTTACTTTCGATAGACTTCTGTTGTTGTGTCAAAAAGTCGCACAAGAAAAAATTGATGAAATGGTACAGAGTTGTTTTATTAATAATAGCCTGTAATATTACTTGTGTATGATATTACGTATGAGAGCAAAACAACTGCTGGAATTTACGATTAATGCGAATAGCATAGGCTCGGATATCTGACACTGAAAACGCCTGACAGTAAAGCTATTTTATCTCTACAAACACGCGTTCCATGAGAGCACAATCAATGAGTTTCAACTTCTGTGAGTAGGTTTGAAAACATGGCAAGTTTATCAACGGAAATTACAATAGTAAAAAGCTTCTTCTTATGTTTATTCCTTATCGCTTCATTAATTGGTAATATATTAGTATGTTATGCGATATATACAAAAAAGAAATTACGAACTGTACCGAATTATCTTGTTTTCAATTTGGCAGTTGCTGATGTTTTATTTGCTCTGTTTGGTATGCCCATGATTATTGTAACGTCTATAGCTGGCGAATGGACACTAGGACACGTACCTTGTCAAATAAGTGGTGTAGCAAATACTTTATTATGTCTATCCTCAATTTGGACGCTGACAGTTATTAGTATTAATCGTTATTATGCTGTTGGAAAACCTACAAGTTACAAAACATTATTTACTAAAAAACGCGTTTTCATTAGTATTGGTTTAACATGGTTTTTATCTATATTAACAGCAATTATGCCTATTTTTGGTTGGAGTAAAATAAAAGATGGCGAGAGTTTTTGCACAATTGATGGACGAGAAGATAAATCATATGCAATGTTGGTTGCTTTATTGGCATATCTTGCTCCTTTGTTAATAATCATTGGTATTTATTTAAGGATTTATTATATCTTGAAAGAACATGAGAAAACGTTGTTTCACAATAACAGACGTGATAGCTACTCAGCAAATTATTCAATCGATGCTTCGTCATCCGTTACAGAGACAAACCACAATCAAATTGTTGATTTAAGTTATAGAAGCACGGCAGATGAATCTCCAAGTTTTCGTAGTAGATTTTCAATATTTCGATATAAAAATAAAGATGCCAATGGATTAGCTATGGCACAGGATAATAAAACAAGCACTAGATTATCAAAAAAGGGAGACAATCGAATTAAAAAAAAAGGGGTCAATAGTTCAACCCCACAAGGCAATGCCCCACGTGAACATGGGGCATCAGATGTTGATGCATCAACAAAGATAAATAAAAATGATAAAGAAAGCTACAGTTCTATCGATGAAGATCAGGAAACAGATTCAGAAATAAAAGTTGACTACAAAGTCCCCCAACATCATCCAGAACTGAATCGTAAAATATCTCAAACTTCAACAGCAACAAACGGATTACGTGGTAAGATTTTTGCTACGCTGAAACGTAAGAACAAGTCTGCTAAGAAGCGGGCATTTGCACGTGAAGCACGAACGACACGCATGTTATTTGTTGTCGTTTTAGTATTTTTTTTGTGTTGGACACCATTAGCTGTTGGTACAATACTTTATGGTTTAAAAGTTGAATTCGGAGATTTTCAAATGCTAAATTTTGGAATTACGATCGCATGCTTGAACTCTGCCTGCAACCCGATAATTTATGCATTCATGAGCACGTCATTTCGAAGAGCTTTTGTTGAGATTTTTGAATCGATGAAAGCAACATTATGTTGTTTGAAGAAACAGAACAGTTTGGAACTATAACAATGGCTTGAACATATTTAGGATAAATAGTTAATCAGATAGAAATGGATTTAAATACATTTGATGTTTTAATTAGTGAATGCACAGAGCACAATGTTAATGAATGAGCATTTCATGAACTGTTGATAGTATAGAGAGAAATATGTTGTATTATATATTATTTGATAGGTAAATGCATTTGTGTTAGTGAAACATAGAAAAGAAGTTGCGTACAAAATATCTACAGTTATAGATAACATTTGATGTCTAGATTATTTTTCACACAGGGTTTCAGATTATGTTAATATACTTTGTACTTTTCTATGTTTGCTTAAGTTAGAGCTGATAAATTAATCCATTTTCGGACCGTTTTTAAAGTGAGTTTCTCTGAAATATTTTGAGTCGGAGTTATTATAGTCTACTTTTCTTATAATTTCGAACAGGACTTGGAGTCAAATGCTTTTATTACGACTTTTTTCGGGTTCTGAGTCTAAAAATTCCGACTTCCTATACCTCTGGTCCAGTCCTCTATTTTGTTAACATATAATACGCTACTCTACCAAGGTGTGTTAATTTTACTAGCGGCCTTATTTTCATTACCCTCACCTTATTTCATGGTCCGTCTACAAGCTTCCCAGCTCTTGATAGCTATTTCAAATGTTTCAAATTTCAAATGTTATTTCAAATATACTAAAAGTTTTAGTATATTATATTATATTATATTTTAGTATATTTTGTTCCCCCGGGGCTCACTTTAAGGCTTAAAATTCAGTCGGGTCGAGATTTGTTCCGTTTACCTTTTCAGGATAATTTTATTTGTTTTTTTGAAATCATTGAAAATGTGTTCCCTTTGATTAAATTCCTTTGCAGTTTTCTCTGTTTGTTTTAAAAACACAGGCTTGCCTTGTCTTTGGTTTTATAAATTGTTCCCATCTCTTCAGTTCACTGCTTGTGAAAGAGGGTGGGGTTCATTCATAATTTCTAATTTTTATATATTTTTCGTTCAACATTATAGAGAAGGTATTATTCTTGTATTGATACAAATAGCCCTATTCCAAAATGCATTGTAAGACTGCATTTGTCTGCGGATTTAAGATCTTTTTTACTGTGCTTTAAAGCTATATTCGCTTGCACATCATTAAAATAGTAATATGTTGTGAAGTATTTTATTTTTTATATAATCAGATAAAGCTTGGGTTTTGTTGGCTGGTTTGGAAACAATGACTTCAAGCCAGGGGCGCCAGAGCTGAGGGGGCAGGAGGGGCAGCTGACCACACCCTGTCCTTGTGGCAGAGGGGCAGCAGATGCCCTTTCGTATAATTATCATAACTTTCCAGATCAACCATGTTAACAAAGAAGAAAAAATATGTATGAATGGACATTGTACAATGTACAGTGACAATGGTCGTAGCTATACATGCCTCTGACCTAGGCGACAGGTGTCCATTTTGCCTGACGGAATGTGCATTTTATCCGAAAAAAGGCGTGAAATTGCATATTTGGGAGCTTTGGTACTGTAAAAAAATTGCACAATTTTGCCATTTTTTGTTTCAAAATTGTCCGAAATTTAATTCAAATTCGTATTCTACAACCAAAATATTTCGCTGCAACGGTGGTGAAGAGGCAATAATAGTTTCAGGAAAATTAATAGAATTGTTAAATACACTTGGAAAAACAGTGACAAAATGTCAAAGTTAGCAAACCAGGACGTATAGCCCCGGAAATCTAATGTCTTTGATCAACAGACAGAAAGAATTGCTCCAGCTTTTTAAGTTTTATCTAATAAGACACCTTCTTCTACATTAGCGCAACCAAAAACACAGCGTTTTTCTTTAAATGCAAACGCTGTTAGTATTGTCAAAGATGTTCTTAGAAGAAACACCTTAACGATCACTGCACAATTTTAAAATACAACAAATGGAGATTCGGATATTATTTTTAATTATTCAGAAAAAATGTCAGTAGCAAATGAATCTTCTTCATCATATAATTTTGACAAATTACCTTCTTGTTTTTCGTTACCATACGCAGTCCTCTATCTTGTTAACATATAATACACTACTCTACCAAAGTGTGTTAAATTTTACTAGCGGCCTTATTTTCATGACCCTCACCTTATTTCATGGTCCGTCTACAAGCTTCCCAGCTCTTGATAGTTCTTATTTTTTCCATGATATTTTGTTCCCCTTAAAACTCAGTCGGGTCGAGATTTGTTCCGTTTATCTTTTCAGGATAATTTCATTTGTTTGGTTGAATTCAATGAAAGTGTGTTCCTTTTGATTTAATTCCTCTGCAGTTTTCTCCGTTTGTTTTCTTGCGGCAGAGGGGCGAAGAGGGGCAGCAGGTGCCCTTTTGTATAATTATCATAGACTTTCTAGATCAATCATGTTAAACAAAGAAGAAAAAATATGTATGAATGGACATTGTACAATGTACAGTGACAACGGTCGTAGCTATACATGCCTCTGACCTAGGCGATAGGTGTTCATTTTGCCTAACGGAATGTGATTTTATTCGAAAAAATGTGTGGCATTTGCACATTTGGGAGCTTTAGTACAGTAAAATTGCATAATTTTGTCATTTCTTGAATCAAAATTGCCCGAAATTTGATTCAAAATGCAATTTGGAAGGGGTTGAATGAAAACTACACTGTAAAACCAAAATACTTGTGCTGCAACGTGCCCTTTATTTAGGGTCTGCCCCTGTCGTCCTCGTATGGCTCTGGCGCCTTTGCTTCAAGCAATCAATCAGACGAATCAATAACAGTAGATGATTTTTTGTCTAAATTTTTGTCATGTTATCCCAAGCATATATTCATAATGTAGATATTGAAGACTCGAAGAGGCCGTAATAATTTCAGGAAAAGTAATAGAATTGTTTAATACACTTGGAAATACAGCATACAAAATGTTAGTTAGCAAACCAGCTGTACTGGACGTATAGCCCCGGAAATCTAATGTCTTTTTATCAAAAGACAGAAAGAATTGCTCCAGCTTTTTAAGTTAATATCTAATAAGACACCTAAACTAGCGCAACCAAAAACAGAGCGTTTTTCTTTAAATGCAACGCTGCTAGTATTGTCAAAGATGTTCTTAGAAGAAACACCTTTACGATCACTGCACAATTTTAAAATACAACAAACGGAGATTCGGATATTATTTTCAATTATTCAGAAAAAATGTCAGTAGCAAATGAATCTTCTTCATCATATGACAAATTACCTTCTTGTTTTTCGTTACCATACACAGTCCTCTATCTTGTTAACATATAATACACTACTCTACCAAAGTGTATAATAATTTACTAGGTTATCATTTTCACGACCCTCATCTTTTTTCAATAGCTATAATATTTGAGGGAATTCTAATTTAATTATAAAACATCAATTACACTATGAGCAGTACTGATGAAGCCTAATGAGATGAAGCCAGAAACAAGTACTTGTCTGCTGCTAAAATATCAGTTATAAATGAGATTAAAGTTGTTGACATTGAAACTCAAGAAGAGGATGCCAAAAGAGTTGCTTTGTACTGTTGTCTTGTTACATTGTCATCAGCAGGACGGTCAATTGCAGTCCACACTGGATCACCACAGAACAATCGAATAGCTTTGACAAAATTCTAATACATAAGAATTCAAACAGAGTTTACTGTTAAACTGTATCAACGATATTCAAATCCTGGGGGGATAACTCCCATACTGCTGCTATACGGGGATGTGCCACTTGGAGTTACCCCCCCGAGATTCAAATCTACATTGATTATTAGACGTTTGATCTGTTTCAGTTCTGTGAGACAATTTTGGAAGATTTACCCCCTTTCTATGACATCGTAATAACTGTTAGGCTAGTTTAATGGATTTCAAAATACAATTATGTTCATGACAGGAAGGAAGGTAACCTACATATTTTACAATTTTAGAACTACATTCTATTATTTTCATTTAATTTGCATATTATTTTGAGAAGCACCCCAAAAATTGTTCAAAAAGGCGACTATGACCTCTTCAGGGGGCCTCCAATCCCTCAATGTCAATAGTGATTATGCTTTTGCTTATGCCGATGAATAGAGCTCAATAAGATAGATTGTTACTCTTCCCAAGAAATGAATAAGATTGATAGTAGGCTACAATAAAATGTATGTATATTAGAGGGCATGTTGTAAGATTTTGATGTTTAGTGAACATTTTTGACTGGTGATCATTCTTTCGAGCAATTGAAATTTAATTATATTATAATCTAAACATTAGTCTAGCCTAGCAAAGATTGAGGCTGAATATACCACCAAAATTCGAATATGTTTTTCGGCTGATTTTGAAATAAATCCACAACGAAATTTACCAATCAATTACCATCTAGACTTGGATTTATATGAGTGCGGCCCGACCCTTTTGCTATTATTTTGTAATACCGTATCAAAAATGAGCCTTATCATCATCAACAGAATCGGGGAATTAGTGGTTCTATCTGAATATTATTTTACATTTGACATTGAGTTGTACATCCCACAACCCTTTGCTATATCTCACCTTTGTGTCAGTAATGAAACGATGGTAAATTCCAGCGGGCAAAATAATCAAATCTCCTTTCACTAATGAAATACGGATCCAGCGATCTTCCTTGTCACGGACATCAAAATATCCACTGCCATCAACAACAAATCGAATTTCCTCATCAGCATGAAGATGCTCTTTGAAAAACATTTTTATCTGAAAATTTAAAGTGTAACGATCGATCTATTACACCAGTGAAAATTTCATGAACCATACATGAAAGTTCATGAACGGTTCGTGAATGTTAAAGTACATATCCCGGATATTGGGAGATTGCTTTTTTAGATAGAGAAACATTTTCTATTCGTACATGTTGTTCTTGTGTTTCTGCTTTGCACGATGATTTCTCCCTCGAAATGCAGTTATTTTACTTTTTTGATATAGAATAAGCGATGTGTGTTGTAGAGCTACATGCATATTAGCTTGCATGACGTCAATCGATAAATTATTCAAAGATTACTGATTTATGTATGATTGCATTATTAACGCTAGGCTATAGGTCTACAGCATCCGACTAAGAAACACAAATATCAAAAAACTGATTATCACCTGACTGGAATTGGGTGGTTACAGCCGGTTACAACCAGAGCAATGATGTTAAATGCTCTCTATTAATCTTAGCCGCGATCAATTATTTCAACAGATTTCATGGCAGATAGGCCTCGATTGTCAATGCACAACGATGCGCCGCAACTACTCACAATGCAATTCCTTTGGACCATTCTATCCACCATCAGAAGATGGTACTCATTTGATGTTTTAGATAAAGTCAAGGCTGGGTTGGCCTTCGGTCTTCGGGGGATTTGAACCAGATTTGAACCACAGTCGATCAGATATGATTAGACCCGAAGTCCGGTTACTCTTCCATCTAAGCTAATCCTCCCTTTTGAACTCTTTTGAATGGTAGAATTGAGAAAATACACTGTTTTGAGAAATATTACTCTCAAAGTCCTAATATATAACCCAATTTTAGCTAACCTTTTCTTCGTAATTTGCTAACGTAGTTGGTGATACTGTGACAACATCTTGATAATTGTAGCCTCGATTTGATTTGAGATTTTTATATTCTTCATCCTCTTCATATTTTTCTGCATCAAACTATAACGTAATTAATACAAGGAATGCAATATAAAGCCAACTCATACATCGAAGCGTAGGCTACGATACAGTTGTTGAAAAATAGTGCCGCAAGTGGAATCGTCATCATAGCGCGATTGATTTCTCTTTTTCTTTCGTTTTCTTTGTTCTTACGCTATCTGTGTGATGCGGAAGAAACTTTATCTCTGACAGTGACATCGAGTGAGTCGCAGTTCAACTTTGTAAATATTTTAGATGACTCACCCCAGACAACACACACAAAATATGAACTATCTATTTATGAATGCTGATGTGACTAAATTAGCACATGAATGTCGTTTGTAACTGGGTAAAAAATGAGGGTCTGTTAAAATGCTGCATATATTTGCAAAATGTATTCCGTGGATTGTGTTGTCTGAATTTTGGAGGACATCAGAAAGGTTTAAAATTTAATTTAATTTAATTTAGTTTAAAGGGAGAATACTGACCGGGGAACGTTGCGCGCGGAACTTGAATTCTTCATACCAAATTCAAGTACTCGTTTTGAAACAGAGTTGGCCTCGCCTTAATTCTATTGTTTTGAACGAAATAATCAAAAACACGAGACAGGAACAAATGTCGAAGCCGTGAACTCGTTACAATCATAAACGAATCAATGTTTTTAAACAACGATTTATGCCATGCATTTAACTCAGATTCGCATAGTTTTATTGAATTATCACATTAGTTTGCTTTTGATATATTTATCCTTGGTTATATTTACTGAAGTTGCCTTGTTATTAGTTGGCAAGCTTTTATGCACCGATCGTTACATCAAAAACATGAAAAAGAACGATAGTCGATACGCAAGATGATCTAAGATGTCAAGAAACACAAGGATTTGGCTTTATAATGAAAATCAAAATGTTAAACAAGGTTCTTGTTTAGTGTTACTTTCGTTCAACATATCAATCGAACTGATCAAACTGTAACGCTTATGCACATCATACTTTTTATACTGTTGATCACATAATGAACAATACATTAAAGTCCAGAACGTGATAAAATAATGAAACCAAAGTATGTAGTATAGCTCCCAAATTGTGATTTTAATTTGTTCATTTGAAATACTTTTCCATAAAATCAACATACGGCCAGAATAATAAAACGAAGCTCACACGCACGGCAGCTTTTCTCAAAGCTTTGTTTAAATTGATGACGTATGAGTTGGTTGAGCGCGCAATGTTCCCCGGTCAGTATTCTCCCTTTAAAATTTTTCGAACTACATTTATCCTCTCGGCGACATGACTGTGGCGACATTCTGACCACTACTCCGCATGCGCAATCTCAGGAATTTTTTTTGGTGTAGTGCAAAACGGGCTTACACATTTACACACGCATGATTGAACTTTGTAGCTTTCACACTTTTAATGCAAAAATTCACCTTTCAACTTTACCTGTTGTCGCGCCATCCAAAAACATATCAACAAAACTGAAACATTTATTATCATTTGCCTACACTATTACTCGCTTCTGTATTAAAATAATCTTAGTTTCGTGTTCTGTTTTGAATAGATAAAATACATTTGCTGGTAAATTTGCTAGTATGAATATATTGGAAGCAGATATCATGTTTGTTTATGACTGTAGGCCTATACTGTATACCGCTGATATAGCTACATATTGAAACCTTGTATCTAGCGATTTTATTTTAGTGCTCATGTGATCTCGAGAATAGATATGTTTATGAGTAATAAAGTTTGGTTTTATTAAAGTTATTTTGTGACCTTCGATCACGTGCCTTTTTCATTCTTATTTTATATTTAGTAGCCTATGTCTTGAAGTTTTGCAATCACTATCAGATTCATATTCAAAGACAAAATGCATGTAGCCTATCTTAGCTAAGCCTACCTTGTAATACAAAACGCCAATCTCCTTCAAATCGTGAAGGCTTATTTCAATATTTGGCTCGCATCTGTGTGGTTCTGATGGATTTTTAGTTGAATTATCGTAAATCCAAGCACAAACCATAGCTTAAAGCTTTAGAACAACAACAATTCCAGACAATTTTATCAGTTTCAGTTCAGGCACAGAAAGTTAGTTACGGTACAAACGACAAACGCGCACGTGATCGTGACTCTAAGCACGTGGAGCCCACCTGTCATTTTGCTCCTTCCCAGGAACAACGTTGACCGACGGTCGCAGAGTAGGTCGTCGACTCGTAGAGTATAAAATACTGCAAGCCTACAAACAAAAGTTCTTTTAATTAATAGTCACTTTGACAATAGATATAAAATCGGACTGTTGAAAACAATGGCTACCAGAGCACTAAATATTTGCTCTAGCGAGACAGCTTTTAAACTAGAGCTAGTTAGACTTGAATCTGTTTTTAGAAATCTTCAATACCCGGTTCCACCTTAGTTCCACCTTTGAACTCAATTTTATCAAAGTTCGTTTTTAACCAAAATACGACAAATGTAAATTCTGTAAATATAATGCTGATTCTCATCGGCCATTAGTTCTAATGTGTGCCTAATGTGCATACAGTAGTCAGTATATCTGTCTGAATATAGAACATTTAATACTTTCACGTTCCCTATCTCCGGCACAAACATTTTCAAGATGTTCACGTGTTCCTATCGCAAAAACAGCTGTGTTTCCATTTTCCCTGTACCATGGGGGCCTGTAAACGAATGGGCAAAGATCATTAATGAACCTGACGCTATACTATGATATTTTACTAGCATCATATATAGTTTATAGAGACAAACCCTTCAGTGGTTTGTCTCTATAAACTATGCTAGTATGCAACATTAGCATCAGCAAGAATTTTCATATATGTGTTTATGGACGAGCAAATGCAGTGGGGAGCAGATTTGTTTGCAGATTACAGTAATACAAGAAATAGTTCAGTTATACAATTTTATATAAACATTCACTTTTCAATTATTGTAATATAGAATTCTGTTAAAAATACTTTCTTTCCATCAAATGAGTTTTCTTTTGAACAAAACGTTGACATGCACTCAAGTACCTTGATGATGGTGTCAATGCCAAGCTGTTCACGAGTATTTATTCCTTGTAAGAGAAAATCCAATAAATGATTTCCATCTTCAGAGTTTTTATCCCAGCAGCAAGTAACATTAACTTCAGCAGCTAATTTAAAATTCCAATGTTTGTAATCTGATTTTTTTACAATCGAAAATATGTTCATTGATGGAACAGCATTATCTTCAATGTTGCCACACTGTGGTGGCTTGTAAACAGTTTTTTGCATTTCTTTAAAAAATTGCATCATTATTTCATCTTCTACTGGCTCTATTGCATACAACAAACCACGTGTTCTTAATAATCCGACAGCATTTTTCAACATAGCTTCTTTGTCATGTTCTGTTCCGCATAATCCCTTTGGGAATTGTATCAGATCATACAAACGTAATTTATCTTGAATATTTTGATGATAATCATTGAAATTCATTTCATAAAACTTGATTTTGACATTAGCTAACACTTCTTTTCTTGTTTCCCATTTGTCTTTGAACAATTTGATAAACATTCCATTCCCTTCAACAACAGTATACTCTATAGTAGCCTTCAGATTTTGATCATCCATCGATTTAGCCAATGCTTCAAGAAACATTACATCAAACGAACCATTATCAGCTCCAATAGTTAAAATTTCAAATCGTGAATCGTGGACTTGATCCTTGATTTTGGGTGATATGATCTGCATCAGCTCCGCGATTGTTACTGCATTTTCCCTCGAGTGTTTTATGTAACTTGCTAAAGATTTACCAAACGCATCTATGTACTGCATATAATCTGGAATGGCAGTATCGATCTCTTCTTGCTGTTGTTCCATCTCTTTTTCAATGAAATTATTTTTCTTTGATAGTCTTAATTTTTGTCCTATTCTGTTGATCGTGATCCGTATGCAGCAGCAACATTTGATCACAAAATATTCACGACGCCAAGTAAAACCACGTGCTCTGTCACGCCCCTCTTGTGTCGTCTTTTTGTAGTACGTTATTTGCTGATGTCCCCTTGTCCCCTGTCCCCAGAGAAGCGCCATTTGTCGCCATCATGATTCCATTGGTTGTACACGAAGTAACGATCAACAATAAAGTTGTACTATTGTAAATGAGCGTGCGCGCCTTGAAAAATCAAATCACTAGCTACTCAAAACAAGAAAGAAAAAGTTTAGTTTCAACTTTGAAAGACATTCAAAACAGTTTGCAAAGTTTTGTTACTCTGCAATGGGTGATAGTGATGAAGATTTCGATAGGAGAAGAGGAAGAGATAAATTTCGTGGAGAGAGAAATGATTATGAGCGAAGACCGCGAGATTACAGAGACAGTCGACGGGGAGGAAGAGACGATTCATCTTGGCAAGATAGAAAACGCAATGATTCCAATTGGGAATGGCCTGATAAACGACCAAGAGATCAATGGGAATCAAGAAAAAGAAACGATGTTACTGGAGGTACAGGGGCTGGGGGTGGGGGTGGATATTATCGTGATATGGAAAGGAATCGAAGGGACAGTGGAGGGAGACCTGGCAGTCCACCTATAAAAAGAATGCGAAGGGACTGGTGAGATTTGATTCATTTGCTTCAATGTAGTTTAATAGTTGAGTATTAGAATTTCTTATAAAAAAATCAAGATTAAGTATTATAGTCCAATGCTCTGTCTACGGCTATATATTTTTCTATTTTCTGAGAGTAATGTTTAAAAGGTCAACAACAGTAGGGTGGGTATCCCGCAATCCTAGATTATTTTGGAAAACTAAAATCTAAACCACAATGTAAGGCCATCCATGAAGCACATACTCACAGTTAGGGGGAAAGGGGTGTCAATCATCAAAGTACTTACTCACCTAGTAGGTATGTGAATCGATTATTATTCGAATGTCAATGAAATATTGACTATTCAAATAGTAAAATGAAGTACAGTATTCAATTAATCAAATTAATTTTAAATATGTTTGTTTCCAAATATAAAGCAAGGGTGGTTGAGAAAATTCAACTTACGGACTCGTCGACTTTCTCAACTTTTGCAACCCTTTTCTTTTAAATTAGGTAAATTTCACAAATGTTCTGCATTGTATAGCCTCCATATATGATGAATAAAGTCTTTGCTGTGTACTGTGAACTTCAATCGAACTCATAGGAATGAAAATGCTTAAAAACGCAAAACGTTGATAAATCAATCAATTTATCAATCTGTTAGTGATTCAATTGCTTTTTACATAAATTTATTATTAACTGCAAACATTTGCATTTTTGTAAAAAAGTTTGCACTTGATCAATTTGGAAACAAAAAAAAAACAAAATTCTTAAAGTACCGACGGGGGTTGCAAAATTGCGTATGCAGAAGCGGGGTTGGTCTAAAAGCGTACAGTTGCGTAGAGGGGAAGGTGTGTCAAATATTAGAACATTTACTAACTGCGTACCTCATGGAGGGCAGGGTCCAACAAAAGGTTTAGCCTTCCTTCTTGAATCTATAGGCATTTCAACATTTTCTTCTGAATTTTGTTGTTACCAGTAAGGAGGATTAGCTCAGATGGCAGAGCAACCGAACTTCAGATCGGATCATATCTGATCGACTGTGGTTCAAATCCCCCTAAGGTCAACTCAGCCTTGACTTTATCTAAAACATCAAATGAGTACCATCTGAGGATGGCGGATTGAATGGTCCAGAGGGAATGGCATTGTTAGTAGCTGCGGCGCATGGTTGCACATTGACAATCAAGACCTATCTGCCATGAAATCTGTTGAAATTGATCTGCAGTGTCGCGGCTGAGATCAACAAAGAGCGTTTAAAATCATTGCTCTAAGCGAAAAAAGCCACTCATCTAGAAATAGAGGAGTGGTACGGGTACCTTCGGTAGGGCGACACCGTCTACATTACATTTACCGGTAATGTTTGACCAATAAATCATAAAATATAAATTTTCTTGTGAATTTGCTCTAACCTTCCTGAATGTAGGATTCCAGGATTTCTACTTTTGTCAAACCCTGATGGATGGCTATGAAGTTTTTAAGAAACAGTGTTTCCATTTATAAATAATCAGCAACAAATGATGCAAATTGAGTATATATGATAACCATCAGGGTTTTAATTAAAATATTTAGCATACCAATGAACATCATTCCGTGTAAACAAGTGTGATATTTTTATCAAAACATTGCAGCTACGGGCACAGAGATAGATGTGACGAAAATTAGTCAATAATAAAATATTGCTTTGAAAGTTGATTTTTCTGCAGCAAATCATAGATTCCAAACATCCAGAAGCGCATATATGATGTTTATTTTGTTTATATCTATCAAAGTTCCATAATATCAAATGCGATTACAGTACAAAAATATTAGCTGTTGATTTCAGGTTGTTAATGACAAATTAGAGCAGCTTTTCGTTTTATTTTTTCTATTTGATCTTTGCAGGAAATCTCACATTCATAGATTTGTAAACAGGAAAACAGTAGGCCTATCAAATATACACAACTATTTTCATGATAGTCTAATTGTTTTCAGCAAACTGTCAGTCGGTCAATAATGGCCCTTTAATATCCATTAAAAGTATGGGACACCAATAGGCTGTATAACTAACCTTACATCAAATCATATACTCTAGAAAGAAATTAAGCCTAACTGCGTTCCTCCCACAAAAGAAGATTTTCAATTTGAGATAAAACAATTGATCAAAAGCTACTCATTTCATTAAATCATTCTTCTTTCAATTAAATTCAAAAAGAAATTAAAGAGTAATTAATGTTGTTTCATTTTTTGGACTGATTGAGCCAGGGCTGCCCATTGAGATTGGTGTCTAGCCATGCAATTTATCCGAGGTCTGAGGGGATTCATAGTTTTTTTTGCTACATTTTGATTGTCCAATTTGATATTTGTTTCAGATATATCTGTTTAATTGATTATTTTCAAATCCAAATGGCAACTTCCTGCCACCCAACAGATTTCATAGACTTTACGATTTACCATAAAATTGTAAAATAAGATTAATTTTAGAAGGCCCGATGAAAGTGGGAATCCTGCAATCCTAGAAGCAGCGTATGACAAAAGATTTAGCCTTCTGTAATCCTAGAACATTTCAACCTTTTTTTCTGAAATATTTGTTGAAGTTTTGCCAATAAATCAGAGAATTCTCCATTTTCTTCTGAATTTGTTCTTGCCTTTCGAGATTAGAATCCAAGGATTAGGATTAGGATCTAAGGGTCGCCACTTTGTTGTACCCAGCCTTAGCATTAACATTTTTTAGACACTGAGATTGTCACCATGAAATCTTCATAATTCGTAAACAAAAATAAAAGAATCACAGAAGAAAGATGAAACGTTTCCTCATCTTAATTACAGGAACAATGAAGATTTTCATGGGGGTCATGGAGGCGGTGGAGGAATGGTACAAGGAAACATGGGAATGTGGCCTCATGGTGATGGTGCCATGCATTCAATGGATAAACCGCCAAGGTTAGAAATCAATCAATAGCTAACTCTCCCTTCCTGCTAAGTAATGTAGGCAACAATTTTGTTATAAAGTCCCCTAACTCACACTATGGTTCAATAAAATTGTGAAAAATTGTGTGATTTTATCACACATTTTTACTTTTTCACAACTTTTCTGATTCATAGTGTCAGTTGATTGTTAACGCCTACTCTTCCTGCTTTCTAATTTCCCTTATAAAGTAATATTTACACTATAGCCAATTCTATTACCGGGGTTGAAAAGTATATTATGTCTGGAGCAATTGTTTTTTCTACCATTATCAAGTTATTAGTTTAATAGGGTAGGTTATATTTGCAAGAATAACATTTGATTGGAACTTACTGACAATTTTAAAAGTCAGGCCTGTCACAGTAAACCTATTGTACTCAAATATGCCTTGGAACTGTGGTCCCGGCATTTCATTTAGCCCTGGTCTATAGACCTAAGTTGTGTGCCTACAAAAAAGTTCATGTTTTGTCAATTCAATTATAAACATCACATAAATAAATTCTGTAATCGCTGCACCTGGTCTGGGTAATGTTCAATCTTTACCTTGAAGACCTATTCCAGTCACCATAGTATCAAAGCCTATAAATTATAACACGTTCCACTGTAGGCTATACGTAAACAGGATTCTTTCATTTCTTTTCAATACAAATACATTAAAATGAAACCTTTTTGCATTTTATACAGACCTGATGGTGGGTTTCATGAGAATCAACCAGAAATACCTAAAATTATGAGTTTTAAAGAATTCTTAATGGCGCAGGAAGATGATATCAATGAAACAGAATCTGTTCGCAGATACAAAGAATATACATTGGAGTTTAAGAGAACTCAAATCAGTGATTTCTTTGTCTTGCATAAAACTGAAGAATGGTTAGTAGTATTATAACCGTGTTAGACTGTTGTTTTTAGTGTTTGTGTGTGTGTGTTTTGTTTGTATTGTTTAATGTTTTATGGCTTGTTGGCCTAGATTGTAGAATGTTCAAGTTCAGTTTCAGAAGTTTGCAAATATGCAGATTGTGTAGAATCTTTGATTTGTTGGGAAAACCTGAAATAGAATTATCTTGAAGACCAGGGTATACAACATCATCAATCGTTTGCTGTATTGAGTATTGATTTAAGCTGCATCGTTTACCTACCACAACTTTTAATTGTGTTCATTTCATTCAAAACCTTGATTAACTTTATGAACATAGGGATGTCATTACATCTTAAGCAGGGTCACAAACAGATCACAATAATCAATACTAGATTAGTCATGAGCTTTTCAATGGTAGCTTGAAATTACAGGTCAGATTTGTAAGGGAACTTCCTTATCATCAATTTCATGTATTATGTAATACAGTATAACAATACATTTTGAACCATGTTGAATATCATGACAGGCATGCAATAGGCCTACTACTTATGATATTGATTCAAGGCAGTTGTGAAAATGAATGTAAGAATTATTTGTTTATTTGTCTTTTTGTTAATTGCATTGTTTGTATTTTCTACCAAGCCAGGACAAACATTTCGAAGAAAATAGCAACATTCCAGATCTGTTTATTTCTAAATCTCTAATCAACTTATCCCTTGCATGCAGGGCCAAGCCCTTTGTTATAGTAGCAAACTAGTTTATTAAGTATTCCATGTACTCCCTCTGATATTGTAGACTGTGCATGATAGCATGATAGTATGAGATGCTGTTTGGTCGTACGGTGGGTGGAGGTAACTAATAAAACTGTAAGATAAATAATGTAAATCGAATATTTTTAATTATTTTATTGATTCTTTCATATATTTTGTTCCGTAGTTTGTAGCTGGATTTTTGAAATTCAATGTTATGATCAAAAACATTGGCCTACTTGAAAGTATTAATACTGAAACTTTGACAGTTTAATGAAAATGGTGATTGGTTCCTGAAAGGGCCATAAGGGCCATTTGGGAATTTCTGTCTAGATGACATGTTTTTCTGTTTGCACATTGTAGCGGGGGAATTATTAAACATGTTCACTCTGTCGCCTTGTGTTTAAGAGAACTATTCCATGTCTCATTGACATGGTTTATCCTTTCTTAAATTCAATCAAGTCTAAATCTACTTCAACCTCTTACATTTCTAATTGGTATGTTCTAGGTTGAAAGAAAAATACCATCCAATTGATAAAAAGAATAAGCAGCAAGAGACACGCCAGTCATTAAAGAAACGCTTACGTGTCTTCTTAGATCTACTTGAAAATGGAGATGTTGATAAGTTATCACTTGATAATGAAAAACAAGATGAGCTTATCAAGTTTATGGATACTGGTTAGTATTGATAATAAGAACTAGAGCCTTGATTTGACTTCTAGGTTATTTGTAAGTTTTCTGTAGGTTCTTAGTCATTATGACAGGGCCTTTTATTTATTAGTAATACTGTAATTCAAAGCATGTAAGACTCACAGGTAGCCTATAAGTCGCAGTAGTAATGTGATAATTCAGCTCAATATTGAGCATGAAGTATGAGTTTTCAACACTATTACCAAATTTATATTGAAATATAGCAGAGTTGATGTTGATGCGTACTAAAACAAACAATCACAGAAAGTCTGGTTAGAGTAATTATCTCATAGTGTTAATTTGTATTTCACTTATCAATTTCTAGTTGCGTGTTTTTGTTTTTCGTAAGCTCTAATACATTACGAATTTTCAACGCCATTTTCTTCATTATGAAAAATAGAATAACATGCAAATACTGAATCAATGATGAAACTATTGATTATTCCAAAACAATTTGTGTTTAGGTTTAGAATTAAGAGCATAAATTTGAATGATTTGAACTAAAATAAACTGTTCTTACCCTCACGTGTTTTCGTACATGTTTTTATCATAACGCTGGAAAGGTGAGGACCTCTTCACGATAACAATAGACAATATCAAAAATGGTGGCAAATGGCGTGGCAAATAATTAACCGAGTTGAATTACAATGCATCGCGATGTAAACAAACATTTACGATCTATTCAAAGAACGTTTAATTGCGGAGGAATAAATCAAAAAAGATTTATTTTCAATAAATAAGATCTACATTTAGAAAGAACAGAACATAATATAAATAACAAACTATTTTACTGTACAAAAAAACGCTGCAGAAACAAAAAAATGATTATTCGATTCAAAATTTCGTAATCGATTCATGAAAACATAATCGATTGATCGATGAATCGATGAATCGGACTCACCCCTACATTAAACCCAACAATAGTCGCATCTCACATCATTAAAGTATTTGACAATCTACTCTTCCATAATACAAAGTAATCTGCTTACCAATGCAATTCAGTTAAGTGAAATTTCCGCTTATCTGCAATATAGCTTAATAGCTTTGACACCATATAAACTCTTTTGTGGTGAAGTTCTTGTTGAACAATATTTCGGATAAGTGCAAATTTATATACATGCACTGGAAATTGATCGCAATTATGTTTCTTTTTTCAGTTGTTATAAAATTGGAAGGAGGAGGTCCAGCAGAAATTGCTTTGCTAGAAAGTGCTCATACTGAAGATACATCTCCAAAGCCTGAAGTTGCTACAGGAGATGCTCAAGGTATTTTCTGCTTATTTCAAACTATGATTTAAGGTTAATTAAATAGTAGATGTTGGAATTATTAGCCTATACATTATTATTATTACGATACAAATAATCGCACAAACTGTCTGGTTACTTTGGTAAAAGGACATAAAAATAACTCACTATGATATATATTTTTAAATTAAAATGCGCTACATCTAAACGTTTTCCTATTGCAATAATATTCTTCGTACAATTTTTAAGACCATTGTGCATCATTAGAGATTTGTTTGTTCTTGATTTTTAAATGTTTTTTACTCCACAATCACAGTGATATTGATGGAGATAATGTATGTCAATATTAATTATGTTAACAATTATAATTAAATGATAATTAATCTCCTAATTCCCATAATGTATTCAATTTCAAGATATCAAAAATGTTTACAAAATGTTTTCAATTTCAGCTACAAATGATGCATCTGATTCAGATTTGAAAAATCAGAAAGATGATGAGGTAAACTATATGTGGACTTGACACGTACAGTTGTTTTTGAAAAAAAAGAACCTGTGGGCTGTGTTATTTGTCATGCTAGGTCATTCTGTTTAATTATTTTTATTAAATATAGCAGCAGACAAGTACATGTTGTTGGCCATTAGCCTTCATCAGTACTGCTCAGTGAGTGAACAATGGACTGACTTTGATATATCCCTAGGTCAAGATGAATTATTCAATGTGGTGAAAAATTCGTCACATGAAAAAAAACCATTTGTGTCATACCAGAGTACTCAAACTACCGAAGTAGTTGGCAATGCATATCGCAATAGTATATACACATCCCAAATTGATAGTGCTGAGACATACATAGACATAAATCTTTTTAAATATGAAATTATGTATCTTTTACTAGTTTATGGAAAATTGTTTGTGTGTTTGGCCTTCTTTCCAATTCGGTATCAACCCAATCCTCTCATTACTTATAAACTTAAAGGCTCCCATTCAAAGTTATATGCTCATATAGTGAATATCTATTTGAAGGGGGAAATCAGACCAACATCCTAAGTTGTAAAGTACATTCAGAATAGAGTCATACCACTTTATTATCTACAATTCGCATGTTAATTAATACTTGGACTGTAATTGCAATATCATGTTTTACTATTCTTGTAGGCAGGTGTTGCCGCGAGCAATGCAGATGGAGACAGTAACAAAGCAAATGTAAGTCAAAATAGATCACATAGCTAATAAAACATCATTATCAATGGGACCAATCAAATATTAAAATGATTTGTATTGTCATCAAAGATACTCATCCAGAGAACAATATAATTTTTCAAACTTGATCTGACATTTTGTTGCCGATATTTCATGTGGAGAATCTGAAAAAATTTCAATAGAACTTTTCTTTATGCATCATAATATAGAGAAGCAGTACAATGTTATTATTGTATACAATAATTATTCATATTCTATAAATAGAAAAAAAATTGTCAGTAGAGAAACAAAATTGATCGGCCGTTTGCCGATTCCCGACCGCTATTTGTTCTCTGTGCTCATCTCTCACAATTTAAGACCTTTGGAACGAGAAAGAAAAGTTATCAATTGAGATTTTCTAATCTTCAATGTACGATCATTTATTGTAATTCTGTTTTAATCAGGAAAAACCAAGCAGACGTGATTCAGCCTACAGTGAAGCAGATGACGTAGAGTTAGATAGTGAAAGTGAACCTGAAACAGAGGGCATGTCACATCAAAGAGAGACTGTTCCAGCCACAACTGCAGATGAAGATGTCAAAGGTATTGTAAATATGCTATAGGAGTCATAGAGGTCTATTGCATCCGTGTGTTTAGGTGATAACCCATTAACAGTTGCGTCATTTGAAATGATGTTTGCAAGTGATGTCAATAGGGAGGTTTAGATTTAGTACAGGTACAGCTACGAGTACAGCTTTCTCGTTGCGCATCACTTATGTGCATTGGGGAAAGCTCCTATGCTCTGAAACCTGTACTGACCTCCTCGTTTCGGAACACCTTTGGGCGCGAAACATGAACCACGGAGTACATGTTTTGATTCGTCGTTTTGCTTTGTTTTGGTTTTACTTTAGCTTTTTCGAATGAAATTTTATTGTCACTATAAAATTTGTACATAGAATCAAAATGAATCCTGAACAAATTGTCAGAAATGTTGTTTTTACAGAAATGTTATTGAATTAAAACGTCTTGTTTTGAAAAAACGAGTACAGGTATAACCCAGTCTTCTTGTTGACTAAACATGAACTTGAACCGATACTAAATGTAAACCTCCCTAATCATATGCACAGGACATCACTTTCATCCTCACTATCGAGGTCTTGTCCAGTGCCGACTATTCCATATGATATGGGGCTTGAGGCAGTGCCCTTTTCAGACATGAGAATTTCCAGACTTTTAGCGGATTTCAGACTATTTCTACCCTTGTAAAACTCTATTTTTCACTCTTTCCCATTGAAATTTATCAAGATATCCTAGATTTCAGACTATTTTCAAATTTTGAATTCTCATGTCTGCCTCTTAGTCAGTTGAAATTATTGATTAAAATAAACATTCTTTCCAGTAGATAAATTTTTCTTGTCAGTTTGTGTGTTTTAATGGTGCACTATACTTGATCATTTTATTGTGGGTAATCTTAAAATTTGATCACGACTGACAAAAACCAGACCATACATTAAGAGCATTGAATTTAGAGGTAGGCTAATCAGCTTTTTCTCCCGTTATACACTACATTATCAATTCTATGGAAATGTTTTTAATAAATATATAAGTGTTGTTTGTTGTCTAATAAAGTGAATTCTTCCAAAGCTGATTTAATTTTTGATTGTTAATGATTTGCAGATAACAAGTCAAGTACTGTTGATGCAGATACCACTTCAACAAATTCACCGGTCAAGGAATCAAATGAAAATGTAGACTCTACAGAAACAGGTTTATCTACATCAGAAAACACAGAGGCTGAAGCTGTAGGTGAGCATTCTTTTTCTTTCTATCAGTATTGTTCAATGTAAAGTTTCCTAGAGCCGTTCTGATCCGTTATAATTTAGACAAGTGTAGTTTTGAAGCCCCGTCCGATAATGCCTTTGAAAATGTCCACTTAATATACAGTATCAGGAATAAACAAACATCAAGTTAAACAAAACAAAAGACAGTAATATATTCAGCCATCAAAATCTTCATATTCAAAACGGATGTGAATTGGGCTGGGAACTTGGTTCCTGGGGCCAGCACAAATTTAGAAGATTTTCGATTATCAAGATTGACTCGTGTTTTGTGTTATGATTTTTGATGTCAAATTGCTTTAGAATTTTGAAGCATTTAATTAAATTCAGTCACAAACAATTTTTGATTTGACAACGTGACACCCTGAAATAGGGTCCGGCCAGAGTGGGGATCCTATGATCGTAGATCCCAGAAGGCTAGAGCTAAAATTTAGAAGAAAATTGACAATATTGTTTAAGATTCCAGAAGGCCAACATTTTGTCTGACACTGCCCTGGTACCTGATATCAGTGAGCCAAAGAAAAATATTGAAGTAAAGAAATATCGGGCCCGATATATCAAAATTACTCACTAACAGCACTATATAGACCTATAGATTAAATAACTTGATTATCTGATGTCTTAAATATCTTATTAAAAAGTTTGACATTCTGCTAATCTGTATCTATTTTAGACAATCCCACTGGTGCTGAAAAGGTAAGCTAAATAGTAGAATAATAACAAAACATTGCTATATACATAAGATGTTGAGTAAAACAATGCATCAGCATCTTGATGAATAATTTAAAACTAATTAAAAATGATTGTGTAGATTTATAAAATTGGAGGAAGGTTAAAACTGATCTTCCTGTAGTTGTTGGATAGAAGCCTGACATAAAGCACCCTCTTGTCTAAATGGTTCTGATGGTTGATTAGCGGGGGGCAACATCAGATCATCATCATGTTTTATTATGCCTTAAAAGATAACTATACTGGGCCAAACGATTTAACAAGGTAAAATATTAAGTTTATCTTTATGAATATTTTTATGTGGGAGCAACTGCAATGTTATGATCAATCCAAGAGAAAAGTCTTTGATTTAATTGTAGATATCTGGACCCTGTTTCCAGTGATGTGAGAATTACTTTACAAATAAATTAAGTAAATTAAATAAATTACATTACAAATTACTTTTCCTCAAAAGTAACTAATTACATTACTAATTACTTCAGCCTAAAAAGTAATTGATCACAATTACTAATTACTTTCCCAAAAAAAGTAATTAATTACTAATTACTTCATGATTACTTTAACTTGTGAAACAAAAGATATTGCCTCCCTTTCGATAATGCCATGTCTCGTTTTGACAATCATGGCGGCCATCTTGTTTTTTACGAAGGGGAACGATCGATTTAATAATATTAATTTAATACTGATGACTGCAGCAGAAGATATATTGACGTTGAACACTGTTTAATAAAGTTGCCAAATAAATGGTTTCATTTGATTTATCAAAATGGTTTATTTTTGTCGGATCAATCTATCCATTATAGCCATAAATTTTACATCATCTTTTCAATATTCGAAACTCACTCACTCAAATAAAAAGTGAAAAACTATTGAATCTATTGATCAACAGAACAATGTCAGAACAGAAAAATAGGGTTTATTGGTCATATATCACACAATTCACCTGGTTGAATAGCTCTCATGAAAGCTGCAAATAATGTGAGATTGCATCGCAGACAGAACAATAAAAGGCGGAACTTAGTGACAGCAACGCCTTTGAAAATTATCACAAGACAACAAAGCAAATATTTTGTAATCATAAAAGTAATTTGAAAATTAACGTCGATTACTTTCTCACAAATAATACTCGTTACTTCAAAAAGTAATCAATTAGATTACTTGTGTTACTTTTCCCAAAAAAGTAACTGATTACTCCTAAAATTACTCCAAAAGTAACGAGTAACGCGTTACTTTAGTAACAAGTATTTACAACACTGCCTGTTTCTAAAAGTAACCAAGAAATCAAACGAGACTTCATAAATAAGCCTATCCATTATCCACATGCAGTCTTAATGATACAATTTCTTGAATTCGTAATATGTTTGGCGCTTTTGAGATTAATTTCTAAAGAGAAACATCTGCTTTCTATGAACATTTATAGACTTATCAATATCCATAAGAAAACAAATACTCCAACTTGTAAAGGGTCTACCAAGAGAGAAATAATGTAGACACTTGCCTGCAGTGCAGTTCTGTCCAATCCAAACAACCCATTAGCCAAGCTGAGCCTTAGGTAATAGGGATTCCAGTATGCCGGATAGAAATCATACCTGGTAATATAAGTATTGCGCCATCAGGCTAAAAATCATACCGGATTGATTGTTGGAATACACTGGCACAACTCTAATGAATACACATATCGAATCACTTCTTGTTTGATAATTCCTACCGGATCAAGTTTTAACCCACGTTCGTATCAGAGTGGATTTTGTTTGGCTAGAGAAACCCTTGATTACTTTGATATAATGTAAGTCGATGCCTTTGAAACCAATTTGAAAATCACTATGCTGATATGACTATCTGGTTTAGTGGAATCACAGCCTTATACTTTTATTTCACATTGTATCGTCTACTGCTATCTCAGTTGATTGTTTTGTCATCTTAGGATTCTGTTGACAAAGAAGGTAAAGAAATTGAACCTATCAGTACAGAAAACAGCGCACAAGTGGAACCAGCAGTCACCTCTCCACTGCATAATACAGTTTCATTGTTTATAAGACACGTAACTCCAGCAATCACTAAGGCAGAGATTACTACGGTAAACACAATGCAATTCACATTAGATGATAGACTGTAGTGCATATAATGACTTGTTTTTGAGAATTCTCAATTTGTCATCTAGGTATGTAAAAGATATCCTGGTTTCATGCGTGTCACATTGTCAGAGCCAAGCCCTGAAAGAAGGTTAGATTGCAGTAATTTCTGAAGCTGATAAATAATTAGCAATTAGTAAATTAACACAACAGTTGAAATCAGTTTGTTTGTTAAAGTTTGTTTAGGAAGGATTAGCTCAGATAGTAGCTTGCATACCAGCTGTGAAGTTTTTGCTAAAACCGTAGGGTCTGTGAAAATTATTTACATTATTCATCAAACTTGTCGTAGTTATCAGCCTCAACAATGATCTTAATGATAATATGACGTAATGCATAAATTATATCCCAAGCTCATGGGAAGTTTGTTAGGTGGAAAATCACACTTTAGTTCACAGACCCTATAATTTCAGAAACAAACCTCAGGACCGATATGGCTGATTGAAGGGTCCAAAGGGAATTGCATTTATGAGTAGCTGCGTTGCATCGTTGCGCATTGACAATCAATGCCATGAAATCTGTTGAAATTGATCTGCACTGCCAAGGCTGAGATCAATCATCGCTGTCAGCGAATAGAGCCAATCGTCAAGAATAGAGGAGTTGTACGTATGCCTTCAGTAGGGCGATACCGTCTCATTTACTATTTATTATCAACACGAAACAAAACCAGGCTCAGAAACAAAATCGATCTTGCAATTCGACCTTGCTGCAAGTGAGAATTTCCGATTTGATTGTAAATGTTCAAAAACATCAACTTTTGAGTGAGAAATCAATTCAAAATTCTGTCAGAACATGCTAGTTTTTTTCCAGAGCAATTGGCACACAATTGCTAAAATAATAAAAGCAGTTGCAAAATCAATTGGCGCACAGCATAAATCTTGAAGGCAGAAATCATTGCCTCAGCAATTCATGAAGTTATCTGTTGGTTTTCTTCTTACTTGTCTTCTTGTCTCTCGTGCATCATAAAGCTATAACTTATTGGAAACTATGCACCATTTCACAAATTGCATTATATGCGTTGTCATATTTTGAATGTTGCTGACTTTTATTTATAGGTTAGATTGCAATCATTCACTTCTATGTCAAGGAAATATACATATCTGATCTTACCCCTGTGAAAAAAATCCATGAGTTCATGAACAGTTCATGAACTTCATGAATAGTTCATGAACAATGCATGAACAGTCACAAAGAGTTCATGAACACTTCATGAACCGGTTCATGAACTGGTTCATGAACATGAAATTGCCCAAAAGTTCATGAACAGTTCATGAACTTTTGGGCAATTTCACGTTCATGAACTCATGAACTTTTTTCCGCAGGGGTAGTCTTGCTTTTAAATATAAACTTGAGGTTGTTGTTGATTATGTAATTTCTTTAATCTATTTTTGTTTAGGTTTTCAAGACGTGGATGGGTTACATTTCGTCCAGATGTTGACATCAAAAATATCTGCTGGACATTAAGTAACATTAGAGTGAGTATTTTATTATCCAATGGGCGATTCCATCAGAAGTGAAACCAAAAATTTTACAAGCGTCAAAAATAAAGCAAGGAATTCAGACAAAAACCAATTGTTTTCTCCAAAAAAGATACTTTTACCATCATTATATATATATGTTTGATTGAGATTATAGACTTCGATGTGGATAAAATTAATGTTTTAGAGAGAGCGTCGAGTTGGCCGCTCGTGAATTTAGGAGAACAACAACAAACTAAAACATGAAATTTTGCGTTTTTCTGTTCATGATTTTCTAACAAAACTTACATCAATCAATATGAATTCACTTGTTTTGTATTATTAAGTAGTACAAATAAAGAATAATGAGTGTATTTTACCTTGAAATTATATAAATGTTTCGATCACTTCGGGCCGCTGTCAGTCAGACACAAAAAAGTCCTAAATGTTTTGTTTACTCCACAGCGTGACACTTGATCGCTAAATCCTTTCGTATGCAAAGTAGAAAATAGCTCATTTACATATTTGGCGGGAAATATTGCTCTTTTCTTCAACGTCATCCTTTAAATCAGCGTGTCTGACTGACAGAAAATATTCATACGGACAGTTTCGACCTAAGCGCAACAGTCGGCATCTCAAAGCTAATGCCGTAATGATGTGTGTTGACTGTTTTATCGAATGCGAAATGGAAATGGCAGTTTACTTGGCCTTGTTGTTTAGAATATTATATGTATCTGTGCTACATTTTGAACAAAAAGAACAACCAATTTACATGATGATTATAGATTTGGAAGGAATATATAAAAGTTTTAATAGAAGTGTATTACTTGTGTTTTATGTCAAGTTATGTCAGTCAGACACAAACTGCTTCGGAGAGGTTAGTCAGACACGAAATCTTGTCAGTCAGACACGGACCTTAAACTTGCTGTAGTTTATTTATATTTTGAGTTATTGTGAATATTTTTACTTTGTGGGAATGTTTTTGCCACTCTTTATTTATAAGAAATAATAATTGATCAAACTTTGCGTGGATGTTGATGCCCTATTCGAAAATATCTTCTGATATGTCAGTCAGACACGATGGAACCGCCCCAATCAGATTACTACCCATTGTCTGTATGTTCAACATTCTAAAATAAGCCTAATATTTTTTTATTTATCAACAAGTGAATTTTAGAAATTTCCAATTTAATTTCAGAAATGTCCAAATGAATTTCAGACCGGTAAAAATACTTTACATGCAACTGTTGACTACATGCATTTGGAAATTTCTGAAATTCACTTGGAAAGGTGTAGAGTTATCATTTTCAATGGAATTATTATCGTTAATTCCAGTTAATGTCAAATAGTGAAAACATTTTACTTTAATATATAGGCCTATATGTAATAGCTTTGAAAAATGAAAACAATTATTTGAAACTGCAGTCATCTTTTTATTCATTTGCATTATACAACTGCTTTTGTATTTATGTTGCATTAATGAAATTACTCTTGCTTAAACTTTATACATTCATTTTATTTCAGATTAAAGATTCTGAATTAAATCCTATTGTCAATCGAGAACTTGCAAAACGTGTCCGTCCTATCTCTTCTTTGACAATGACAAAATATGTATCCCGTTCAGATGTTGATGTTGCAATAGAATTAATCAAGGCATTAGATAACAAACATCAATTGTATGTTAAAGATGAGATTATTAACCCGAACGAAGATAAACCAACTGAGTCTAACGATGATGTTGCCATGTCCTCTGATAAAATTGATGATAAAAAGGTATGTTTACATGATTACATCAATGATTTTGCCCATCGTGTCAGGCTATCCTCATTAACACCATATATATTATTAGTTCCCAATAGCCAGAGAGCCACAGAAAGTATCAAAGTTGTAAGGATGCCTCTTAAAAGTCTTGTTAAAGTAGCTAAATACGGGATTTTCACAGTTCATTTTCAAAATAACATACCTATTCTATTTGCCGATCTATAGTGTTGCAAACTTTGCTGCCATTCTGCATGATTTTTTACTCCCTGATAGCCTACATGGTACAGATGTTCAGTGATAGTAATGTATAGAAAATATTTCATGTGTTATTAAGTGTTGTATAAAAACGTTTATCACAAATTATTTAGGACAATATGTTTCGTCATTCATTTGGCTCCATCCTTCCTTTTCCTCTGATTAATGAAGATGTAGAATCCACAGATATATTGCACCTATCAAGGATAGAACAATTTATGAACATTTCTCAAACAATTTGTTGAAAAGTTTATGAAAAATTGAGCAAGTTCACATTCGAGAACCTTTTTCACAGATGTACTGCATCGATTTTGCTGAATTTTTTCATGGAGCTGTATAAGTGTGATTCACCGGTAGCTGCTATTGTTTACAGAAAGAAGATTCTTCAACTGCAGAATCAACTGCTGCATTAACTGCTGCTGATGATGGAGAATCCGTTGATCCTGAAAAAGAGGCAAACAGCCAACCAATCAAACAGGATATAATAATCCTACCTGATGAAAATCCTGTACTATTATCTGTTGATGTTTCATTATTACCATCAAAAGAGGCAGAAATCATTGAATCTGAGGAACAAGGCGCAGTGGGTACAGATGACGCAGTTCCAAATTCTACAGAAAATAAAGGAAAGGAACAACTCATTGGTGTTGAACCAGCATCTGAAATACATAAGGTGGTTATTTGTCTGTTATTTAATCTGTCTTAAAAGCAAAGGTAGAAGTCTCATCTTGTAGGCCTACTAGGGAATAAAAGCATTATTTGATGTTCATTGTGCAAGACAATAACATATGCGATATAGACTTTAGTGTAACACGCGATGTACAGTCAAACAGCCCAATCAACTCAGGACAGTTTAACCCTCTAGGCCCACAGTTTTGAATAGGTCCTTTTTCAATGCTTTTGTACAACAAGCAACGAGTTTCACGTCTTTGCGTAAAAAGTAACTGTGATATAATTTATAATTTGAAATACAGTATTATGGTATATTTAGGGAGCAATGTATTAGCGCTATTTTAAATGCGTCACAAATATACAGTTGAGTTTGAAAATTCTCTTTTTAACTGTGTAAACATTCCGGAAATTTAAATTCCAAGAAGAGATTTTATATTTAACAACAAATGCTAAAACATTTATTAGCATTAGCATTTGTTGTGAAATGCAAACAGTTTAAATGCAATATGAACAAGATATTTAAATTATAACTTCATTTACAACAATTGCAAAGTGATATTCCACAAGTCTGAAAATATGCAGCTTTATTACTATGATACAAAAATGCTTCTTTGTAGATTATCCGGTAGCTAGAACGATTTCAGAATCAATTGTAATTTTCTAATTTATAGAACAAATTTCACATCAAAAGTACAAAATAATATGTTGAAACGCTCCATCCTTTATAAGAAGACCCTGATGGGAACCACTCATGCTAGAAATAATGGAATTCTGATATAGTTTTCTCTCTCGCTATTTTAGGTATTGGATAAACTGTTACTTTATCTTCGTATTGTTCACTCAATCGATTACTACAATGGTACTGAGTACGCTTATGAAGATGAGATGCCTAATCGATGCGGTATCATCCATGTCCGAGGAGCAGCACCGGAAAATGCCACGTTAAAAGAAGGTATGGTAATTGTATTGTATATTATCTATATCGATAAATGAAAAGTGTGTTTGAGTCCAGTTTTCCACTGTTTTCTTTGTCATTTCCCAATCAAGGTTATTGAGTTATATCAACGGAATCGTTGTTTTCCAGTTGTTAATTCAGGCAATCCATTTTTTATTTCACTTTCATTTACACTTTAAACGTCTTGTGCACTGGAGTGTTTGCACTTTGTACTCAAGGCTGGGGTGCAATTCCCCATCGGCGCACACATGTTTATATTTGTTTGTCATTTGGTTTATGACCCCAAAAAACAAGAACCTGTGCTTACTGCCTGATTATCAGGTATCATGTAGTTAACTGAAAATGGAATATTATATTAATGTCCACTTGAGACGGAACACAATACCCATGATACAGACATTTAATCATCAACTCACAAACTGTACCTACTTCTTAAATTGTTTTTCTTTAATCATACCTGTTTTCAAGTTTCTTTCTTGCTATTTCAGCTGAAGAATGGTTGAACAATTTAAATCAGAAGCTATCTCCTCATTGGAAAAAGGCACCAGAGCCTCTTAGTGATGAAGATGCTGTAACAATGGGAAAGAAAAAGATTGATGTATGTTTGCTATGTTTAAAATCAAACCAGGGCATCTATAATGGTTACCTGTTCAGTGCTGAGCAGCTGCTACGAATAGGGGTTATTATGCATCAAATACTTGGTAAACAGAATTCACCAAGCGCTGCTATAGTTTTCCTAGTTTGATAAGTACACGGAATGTGCGAACACAGCTTGAGGCAGACTACAAGGCTTTGATATTTGCGGTATAACTCTTCTTACGTAAAAAACATGTAAATCTGGTGAGAATATAATTTCAAATTATTAAAACTATGTGATGATGTATATTCTAAATTTAATATAATCTTTCTAAATCGACTGAAATAAGGTCTTGATTGTCATAACAGTAGGCCTATATTAGAAACACCAATAGTTTGTATCGGACGGATTTAGTGCATGGGGCTTGCATCAAGCTGTGCTTGATGAATAGCTATCATCTGTGATCAAAAATGTTATGAAATTTTTTCTCAATGGTTACATTACAGATGCCCATTTTTTGTTCCTGTGTTGATCTTTTTAGATTACCTTAATTTTGTTATAATTACTTTTGAAATTAACGTTTGGGAAATACTGTTCTGATATTCAGATTTTGAGCAAGTTGTGGCTTCTCGGGGCATGTTGATTATTACACCCCACTTCTATTCTAGACAGTAATGTACGGTAGCATCTATCTATACACCAGTACTGTCTCTCTCATATGAGATATAGTTTGATACAACCGCATGCCTCATTTTCTCTGTTGTGGACTTGTGGTACATTGCAATAGTTGTATGAGGCTGTTATTGAGTGTGTATTCACTATGTCTCTTTGAAAGCTTACAACTAATTCTTCACAGTGCATCACTACGAATTTTGAAAATCTGAAAACCTACTCAAAACATACTTAAATCTTACTGAATAGGCTACTGAACTGGGCAATTTTTAATAACTTTCAAATTTAAAAGTACATTTCAGTAGTTTTTCAGTAGAATGAGAAAAATTTGGATATATTTAGGTGTCTGGTGAATTTCAGTATGTTTTCACTGGGTTTGCAGTAGCGATTCAGTATATCTAAGATTCATAGTGAATGGCAAGCTGAGATTTATATTATTATGGCAAAACATATGTTTTTTGGTGAAAGCATAGTTATAAAACAGTAGCTAATGACTCCTGATTGTTTATCGTTGGTTTCCTCTCCACAGATTGAAACAGAAAATTTTGTCAAAGCCAATTCACAGGAAATTGGGCCAGAAAAATGGTTATGTCCATTGAGTGGAAAGAAATTCAGAGGTCATGAGTTTGTAAGGAAACATATATTTAACAAGCATGGACACAAGGTCGAAGAAGTCAAGCAAGAGGTCAGTGAAAATCATGTAATCTCATTTAGAAACTCATGCATTCACACATTTTGGCTACCTGAGATTTGCTCTTTAAATCCCAAAGAGTTTTGAAGCGTGGTTTTAATTTCACATCCATAAGTATTGGGACAATCTTTTGTAGGAAATTAAGCAACTAAGTTTCTAATGATCACCATACGTTTCAGTTTTACAATCGAAAGAATGGCAGATGTCAAGTTAATTAAATTGGCCCTATGCATACACAAATCGATGCATAATTTCATCACACTATTTGCAAGACTGTAGGATTCCATAATCCTGATAACATGTTTATTTATTGTAAGCAATGTGGGTCATCTGCTTCATATTAGTGTCTTATCTTCAATCTATTGTATGCCTAATTTGTTAAAGGGGCAAAATGACCAATGCGCTCTACGCAATTAAAGTCACGTGTGTGTTTGTCGTTTGTATTGTTTCTGTGCCTGAAATCATGCTGAAACTGAAATTTAAAGCCATGCCTGACCTTGATCGTTGAATTTACGCTAGGCTTTATTCAAATTGAGCTCGTAGCGACCGCCGGTCAATGCTGCTCCTTTAAAAGTATTGAGTAAAGAAAGTTTCTGATGATATAATTATGTGTCTCTATAACATGATATTTTATTTGATATTTTTATAATTCTTGTCATTCTAATTTAGGTTGAGTACTTCAACACTTACCTCTATGATCCTAATCGACCTCATTTCCCACCCCCACCAACTGGGCCTCCTAAGCAAAGTCCTATGCACCATACACCAATGGGGATGAATGCTCGTGGTGGGGCACAATGGCCACACAGAGGACCAAGGATGTTTAGTAAGCTGCTTTATTATTTGTCATTAATAGTTAATAATTTAAAGTATTCATATTGAAGATACTATTATTGTCACTTGATGAAGCTATTAGACATATTGATTATATATGCGAATATTGTACCGGAGAGATTTTTCCGAATGAGGATAACCGAAACATGAGATTTGCTTATGGTTCTAAGATATTGTGAGGTTCTTATTGAAGAAGATAAACACATAGAAAGTAGATGAAGTGTAAGTGAGACTAGTATCTTTTCTTACTCTACGACACGTAGAATACATCTAATTATTACTAAATCTTACGTAGAATTTATAAATACGGAAGTGAACTTGCACTAGGCCCAGAGCTCCACATATATGTATATATATCTAGTCTGACGCGTTAGAATAAGAGTCAAGATATAACATATTAGTCTAAAGCCAAGAAAATAAACCAAGTCCATAAATTTGATCTTGTACTGTCAATATCATGCTTCTGATATCACTATCAAACTTAATGGACAATTATCAAATATGTTAATGAGTACTGTACCCCTCATCTGACATCAATGTCACCGTAAGTTTCCATTGTCTGAAATGTCTATTTTCACCTATTTCAACATCTGTAGAAAGGTCACACACATGTTGTAGTCAACGCTTTATAAATCTCATATTTAGCCAACTGTTGTACACAGGTTCTGTATTTAACATTCATGTGTTGATTGTAGCCTGATGTTTGTTTTTCAGCTCCACGTAATACTTACACGCCTCAATTTGGTAACTTCCCTGCCCCCGATCATTTCAACAGGGGTGGTCACAACACATTCCCTCCAAAGCCAAGGTATGGATTCATATCTTGATACTGCAATTTACATGTTTTAGATAATAAAAATGTTTATGTAACAATTATTTCATCATGCATCACATGGTCCATACATATTTCAATTTTATTGGAATGTTCTGTATACCTCAATTGTGTGTCCAACCAATTATAATTTGACTTTCTTGTAATTGTGTATGATACAATTGAACATTTAAATACTGTACAGTCAAACCTTGATACAGTGTCCACATTTCCATAGTGGTCACTCTAGCAATGTCCAAAATACTATTGAATCTCCCCTTTATAATAAGGCCACTTGCATATAGATATTAACTCCCAACATCTAATAGATGGCTGCTATGTACATGTTTCACTGTAATTGTGGTAGAATATTGCGATGGAGGAGGTCTGTACTATCATCATGTCATTAATTCATGCCACAGTGCCAGTTCAGCACCTTTTCAGCAATAATTTTTTTTATGAGTACTTTTCGGTACATTTTCTGCACTTTTTAAATTCATATCGTCAGGAATATGAAATGACTAAACATTATGTAAATAACTGAAAACTGATAATACTATGTCACCCCCTTTAAAGTGCAATTCGAATAAATGAAATTCCCTCTTATCTGCAACCCAGTTTTGAAATTCTCTTTTGAAAAATAAATCTTTGTTGAACAAATTTACTTTAATTCAATTAATCTTGTTGATGAGTTTCACTTGCACTTGAATATGTTACAATGTGATACATTGAGATTCAAAAGAAATCCCCTTGTTGTTGTGTTTGTGAGCTGTCCTGTCCATGAACAGTTCATGAACAGCTTATGATAGTTCATTAACGTAAATGATAAATGGCTCAACTTTCATGGTCTTTTTCATGAACTTTTCATAAACATTCATGGACTGCTTTCACAGGACACTATGAATCTTGGATATACTGAATCGCTACTGAAAACGATTTTTCTCATTCTACTGAAAAACTACTGAAACGCACCTTGAAATTTGAAAGCTACTGATCAATGAAAAAGCCGAATTCAGTAGCCTATTAAGTAAGCTCTGAGTAAGTTTTCAGATTTTCAAAATTCGTAGTGGGAGATGTAAGCTGATGGAAAAGAAGCTAAAAAGTTTATTGATCAAATTTGCTTTCATAGTTCTGACCAGGGATTTTATTCCGTTCTCACACCATCCCTAGCAATCACAATCATCTCTATAATTTATTTTATTTTATCAAACATATAATTTATTTACATTTTGTATTGCTCTAGGGGTAGTGCACCACATCACCGTGATCCACGTCAAATCGTTCAATACCATGATCTAGATGCCCCTGCTGAAAACGATTTCTTTTGATGCCAAAAGGTTTATGTATTAGAATGTAAAGATAACACCATGTAACATGCCTGCAGTGTATTCTTACTGGAATATACAGATCTACCTGATGTATTCATTCACAGTTAAATATAGAAATATAATTGCTCACTTTGCAACTTTTGTACTTGTGAATACATTGTAAATTGATTTATTTGCTTGTCTTTGTGTATTCACTCTTAATAATGAAATAGTAAAATCTGCCCCGCTTCCTTCACCCAAAAAATGTTGATACCTATTTACTGATTGATTCAAAATTGTTATTCAGTCTTCAGTCCATCTCTGTCAGTCTCTGTTGGGGTTCAATCCAGGGGCGGATCCAGCTGAAAATCTGACTGGTGCTGAAAGGGGACAATAAAGGGGCGAAGCCCCGTCATCTAGGGGGGTCCGTGGGCATGCCCCCCCGTAAAAATTTTGGTATTCAAAAGTAATTATAAAGCTTAGATGATCAAATTTTGGTCGGTATTAGTTCATAGTCAACATCGGTCCCTAGCGTCGTCGCGCGTCATGTATTTCGTTATCCTTTAGTCAACATCGACCCTAGCGTCGCGCGCCATCCATGCCTTCGTGATTACAGATGGCCGCTAGTTGCCGAGAAAATTAGAAGAAACTCATCATCAGAGTTCAGACTGTTCAGAGTTGCTACTCTGCTACTTAAACATATCTAGAATATTTTCGTTACCATCGTAAATAATCTTATTCATTCCGCTGTTTTTAATGTATTTTTTGAATGGCAGTAGAATGCTCAGAGTCCCTTCGTGTCGCGAAGCGGTGTTGTTGACCTGTTGTCTTGTTGGTGATGGACTGGTGGATGGTGATGGTGTCTTTAACTTATAACGTGACCTGGCTTGGTTGGTTAAGTTGGTGGCCGAGGTCTCAAATCTGAAAACAAGTATGCTTGTTATTGTATCAGCAATTATTATTGCTGTATAAACTATTTAAATTATCAATATGTGTGTTTGATTGTGAGATGTGGTCTATGGACTATGATGATTTCAAGAATACATTGGCCTAGCCTAGTAAGTCAGATATTCAATTTACCCTCTTTTATGTTACATGCTATACCTCCTAGTTCTGTTCACCGTGTTTCTTGCATAAGTTAATATTTATTCAAACTATTATTTTTGATATATCTTTTATATATTGTGACATAATGTGTTGTAAGTTGTCTTACTGATTGAACATAGGACCATTATAATACATTAAGACCATTATATATTATTGATTTATTATTTAAATATTTTACATATTATATTATGACATAAATATACACATAGTGACATAGGCCTACAGTCATACATACATGACATAATCAAATACAGTGTTAAACAGGTGCTACATGTGCCTATCTGTGATTTTGATTCAAAATAAAGCATAACAAAAACAAGAACAGTCGGTGTCTGTAAACTGCATGCTTGCATACGTGTGTACTTTTCACATAAATTTTCATAAATTTTCACATTTCACCGCTATTCCAGAAAGGAGATTGAATCCGTGCATAAAAGTTAACTTTGTGGAAGTTTCAGCCTTTGATGTGATCGTTTTTTTTGTGACACATTTATTTGTAAATAAATATGTTAATATTAACTTTTTTCTTATAAAAAACCAAACACATTTTTATGGAGACATCGTGCAATCGTTCTCGTTTTTTGTACACCTGCAGTATTACTATGTGTTTTACTGCTTTTCATTGACGATCGGGGATGTGAAACTACTCTGTGACATCAAATTGTCAAAGGAGGCTGCCGTGAAGGCATTGCCTTTTAACACCCCAAAACATCACAATTTATTTGGAATCCAAGGGTTGTCACGCAATCCCCATCTCAAACATTATATTTCCATTCCATACAAACTCTTGGTATTTCTGACATACTCATATGACGTTGATTCGTTGCAATTATTTCTGTCAATTTCTCGAATGATGACAATGAATTTAAATTCCTAAATCTTTTTACCATAAC
Organism: Haliclystus octoradiatus; assembly: GCA_916610825.1. Lineage (NCBI taxonomy): Eukaryota > Metazoa > Cnidaria > Staurozoa > Stauromedusae > Haliclystidae > Haliclystus > Haliclystus octoradiatus. The sequence goes on from OU744447.1 coordinate 24,909,600, forward strand.
CTTGCATGGTTTTAGTTGTTAAAATTATATTCCTGCAACATTTTTACACTTATTAAGCAAGAAGAGAGGCTATATCACACTATTTTTGCGTCATGGAAATATTGTATTCCTCGGCTTGCAATCCAAATGACTCAGTTCAATATGCATAATCTATTTGAAAACGAAAAATTTAATATTATCATATATTTATTTACACAAATCAATGTCTTGTGAAAAAGCAATCAGAATATCAGATCAAATGTCCATACAATCTAGACTCATCCTGTAGCGCAATGCGAGACGATAGATGGTGAGAATATTACACAGCTTCAACCTCCTTTCTGGGGTAAAATGTGAAAATTTATGAATATTTATGTAAAAGTTACGCACATACGCAAGTAAACACAGTTTACAGACACCGAGGATAGTCCATTCATAGAATCATTGGCCTAGCCAATGAGCCAGCCAGCCGAATCTTTGTAATTAACAATACATCGTTCCAAATGGCCCAAATCTTTAGGCCTACGCCTAATGCCTATATTCCCCTCAAGTGTTCCATGAGCGTGTTTTAGTGTTTCCTAATACTTATATAGGTTGGAAATGAACTAGTGCTTGCCCATTTTACCATTTCAGCAGCAAATTTAGTGCATAGCATAGGTCTAAGCTAACTCACCTACAATTTTGGAATTTATTCTATACTTAGCTATAGACTATCAAGCAGGGTGTCACAAAAGGTTTATGAATCATGTCAACAGATTGAAAACCTTAGACAAATGTTAACAGCTTTTCTGAAATTAAAATATTTTTAAGCATGGTTGGGCCTATGAATGAATTTTACATGAATACATGAATTTCACAACATAGAAAGATGAAATATGTAAGTTCTGATTTTGGATAAGAAGACAATGTTAATAATTGAAAACCTTCTGAATTTTCGCTGGCCAGTGTCTGTTACTTGCGTGTGTGCGTACTGCGTGCTTTTTCAGGAAATACGTCATAATTTATTACATTTTAGACTACGACCTCCACTTACTATTTTTAGGACGTCATGTTATGAAGATGTTCTGGCTTGGCTAAATTTGGCAGTCCCTGTCATGTCGTAATTGATGGGGACTTTACTCCGACTTAATTTAGGCCTATGAATGATCTAATTTATTGAACATTATTCGACCGCTATTAAGCAATATCAATAGCTCATAGGAAACTGTGCGCCATTGCTTTGCATTATAACTAGCACAACTTTAACAAGCATCTACATGACTTTCTTGCTCAAAATATGTTTTTGAAAACTCCTGATCAAATTAGAAATTCTCATTCGTGATATCAAATTCGAATTGTAAGATGGATTGTGTTTTTGAACCTAGTTTTGCTATGGTGATGTGGCGTCAAACTCTAAAACAATAAGGCAGTCTTCAAACGTCGCGCTTTACATGCGCCGTGCTTTGCTTTGTCTGGCACGGCAGAATTGGAATTCTGGTTTCAATTCATTTTAGACGGCGTGAAATTGCCGTGCTTTGGCCATTGACGTCATCAAAATTGAAAGGCGTATTGCGCAATTATTGAAAGTAAAACTACCTTTAGCTAAATTTAGCAGTACCTGAAAATGATGTCACACTGTCTGAGATATAAGATTTCGGTTTAAGAGATCTAATATTTATTAGTTAAATTTCCTTCGAATATAAATGTTTTAATTTAAAAAAACAATTAAATCTCATAAAGAAATATTTGTTCTATCAAGCTATGTTACCAGTTAACATGCAACTGAAATGAAGGGCATCCTGAAATGTTTTCAACCTACATAGTAATAACATATTAATAAAATTCACTATTTTAATAGACAGCAGAATACCAAACAGTTGAGCATAATGAAGAAGTTTATAATTGAACTTTATGTTCATCAATATCATCGAGAAGTGAATGAAATGATAAAAAAACATCATAAAAACTACTATTTTATCCCCAATTCGCATGAATTTGTCCGAACATTCGTCTGAAAACAGACGAATAAAAGCTCGGCATCCTAAAAAGCACGCCTTATAAAACAACTGTCGTACTGACTCCGCTCCGAGCGGCAACCATCGTCGTGCTTCGAGCTTTTGCCGAGCTAGACAAATTGCGTCGTGCTTTATTGATTTATACGTCGCGCTTTTGCCAGGTCGCGCCAGAAGATTAGCACGGCGCATGAAAAGCACGACGTTTGTAGACTGCCTAAGATTGATCAATTCATTTTTGTTTCGAATATTATAAATAATAAAAAACGTTTTATGATATTACCGTTTAATAAACATACTATACCAATTTTAAATTTAAAATTAAAACTTGTTCTTCTTAATTTCAAGGCACTATATATGTATCACATTGATACAAAATTTCCTAGAATTTATTCCTTAGAATTTATTTGTTAGATTTTCTGTTGATAAAACCTGTTAGAAACGATGCAAACTATATGTGAATTTACTGTGTGGGCTTCAGGCTGAATCCCAATCAATGAAAGCAAAAACAGCAATTGGTGCCCTGTGGAGAACACTTGGAAGGTGGACTTTAAGAGAGCATTTTAGTTACATCTACACATACAAGGTTAGGCCTATGCCTATCTTAACATGTTCACTTCCAGTAAGTAGCTTGTCCAACCCCTCAAAAGCATTAGAAAATTCTTGAAAAGGCTTTCTAGACAATATGAAGATCTTCTACAGGCATAATATTGGATGAAGCACGCAAGTTACAGACACCGTTTGCTGGCCTTCCGAGGACTTCCAGGAAACATGTTTCCAGGATCCTGCACAGTAACAGCCTGCTAGTCAGTACTGCTTGCATGTCCAAAACCCCTGGAGAGGAAACGTTGATCAAATTCAAGATAAAAAACACAAGTAAAGTTGAATTGTTCTTTCCAATCTCAAATTATTTGTCGCACTTCTAAGTAACTCGCATTCAACAGCAAAAAACAGCATTCAGTGAATATCTTGAAATTTGAAATCTCATCTGAACAACAAACTGGTTATTTAAAACATCAAAATATATTTATAAATATATCATGATTTGATTTTAACAAAACAAAGATAATAATTCAGCAATACATTCAGTGGAATTTATTTTCTGCCTCTGAGCGCAAGATATTCAGAAGCGGGACTTGCGGTTTGAGATGAAAAAAAAAAAAAGGAATTTACCTGGTGTTTTTTATCAGAAATTTGAGCTGTGTCCAGGTTTTGGACCTGCCAAAGACAAAGCTAACCTTTTGTAAATTAGTTTACTAACAGCTGAACACAATTAGTTAAACTAGGGCTAGGCTACATATGGTAGAATTATAAGACACTTGATTTACGATTACCATATGCCTAATAATCATTTGCTTAATAAAAAATTAAGCCCTACATTTAAAACATATCTAGGCCTATTATATTCATATAAAAGCAATAGGTTGTTGTTTCTACTTATTCTATTTATCCACTCTCAACATCCTTATTCCAAGAAGGGACAATTTGGGGTTCTTTTGATTTTAATGATTCTTGGTTAGTGTCAATTAATGTTGCAAATTTTCAATTTTTAGGAGAGGTCAACTGCGTAGCCTCCAGATGTCGCCATGGTGTATTCTAGATTATTATGTGGTTATGTGTGTCATTTACTTGGGTCTGTTCTAAATTAGTTTACGATATATAACTATTGATTATAAGATTATTGACTTTGTAATATTTGCTAGTTATATTTGAGCATTATTGATTAATTATTGAGGTGTCATATTTCAAAATACAGTAGGCCTACATCACTTGAGTTTGTTCTGTGATACTGATGGCTAAATGTGCACGGTAACTTTAGAATAATTGAGTCTTCTACTTCAAAACCAGCTTAAGTTTTTAATGATTCTCTCAATTGGAAGGAAATTACTGACATTTTTTTCTTGGCCGTTTAGTAGCCAATGTCAGTTTCACCTGTGAGTCAAATATTATATCTAGGTTACTACTGTTTTCACTAGGATTATTGATCTATACGTCATATATATATAACACTAAAAATATTGTCTTGCTTGTACCTCAATATCAAGGAATTTGAGAATTCGAACAATGAGAACTTTGCTGCTGCACCCCAATTTCTCGAATTTTGAATCAGTATTCGGGTTTTGCGGTAGTAATTATCAGGTCTCTGTAAATTAGATGTAATTTTGATAAGTAACATTATTCTGCACAATAAATAATAAATAAAGCCAAACCTGTTATAATGGTCACCTCTATGCATCAGCCACCTTTCTATAGTGGTCACTCTTCCAATATCTAAATAGTATTTTCTATTGAATCAACCCTGTATATAAGGCCACCTGCATATAGTGGTCAATTCATATCCATATAGTTGGCTGTTATGGTCACTGTATACAAAGTAATGAAACAAAGCACCCTTATCACATTTCATGCGTTTTTGATGACTTAAGCACACCATGCTATCTCATGATGCAATTAATCAGAATGGATGGTTTTAAAGGTGAATCATGGTGGGGGATTTACGATGAATACTTCTATGTATCCCTATGTCAATGTGTTATGGTAGGATTCAAAATGATATGGTTGGATTATGTAAGGCAACCCTTGTTAATTGAGAACTAAGGATGAAAAGACACACTTGGGAGATGGACCCTGCATGGCATCTATTTGCTTGACTGTTTCATCAGAGCTGTAAGCCATCTTACAAAATATAACTATTGTTCCTCTATGTGTGTGGTCAAACCCCAAAGAAATACTTATCTTGGCAAACATGGACCATTATAGCAAATATTGACTCTTCGCTTCTAGGAGGAGCTCTTCAGCTTCTTTTTCTGTGTACACGCAAAAAGATCAATTTCATTTCCAATCCCAGCCCTTATGTTACAAAAGATATATATATACAAGGTATGATAAGATTGATTCAGGTTCTATATGCAAAAAAATTAATTTAATATCCATTAAATTTTTTCAATTCTTTGTCATTAAATCATAATGATATTAATAATTCAGCCTCCAGGCTGTAGTTGTTTGCTTTTTGTAGATTTCGAAGTAGGTGCACACTCATCTCGATTTGAAAAAGTTATGAGTTCCTCCTCTTCGTCTTCGTGCCATACAATACTATATTATTTACACATTTTTATTAACCATCTATTCTATCTATTTGTAAATTTACAAGAGCTTAATTAAAGTTTTGAAATAATGTTGAACACATTGTATTAGTTTTGCACTAGGACAGACAAAAGATATAGGATTATTAAATTCATTGATAAAGAATTAAAGGATGATCAAATTAATTGTAATTTTCTGCACAGCACGTTTTGAGATTTCCTGGGAAAGAAATAAACAGCCTCACTCACAATATATATAATTAATATATATTTAATTTCGAGGATAGCGCGCTGCATTCTATGTGCGCTGGACATGGCGCGCGACGACGCTAGGGACCGATGTTGACTATGAACTAATACCGACCTCAAATTTTACACCATCAAATAAATAAACACAATAAAAACACAGAAAAAAATTAAAAATGTATTTTATTGAAAATAAAAACATCTTGTGCTTAGTTAGATCTGCATGCACTCAGACAGGCTATACAGCATACATTATGAATAAAAAGTTTCAAATGCGAAATAATTAACAACTACTTAAATTCAAATAAGCTATTTAGACATCATCATCAGTAGTAATAATTGTAAAACAAAAAGTTATATAAATCTTCTGATGTTTAAAATTGTAATTATTACATCCAGTTGTAAAAGGTTTTGAATGCATGTACACAAATGAATTATAGGGGCAATCCATCAACATCTGAATAGACGTTCTACAAAAAAGGAATGGAAAACAGATGTATTTTCCCTGTCACTAGACATCAGCAAAACAGCAAGCCAACCCTGGGCTGGGTCTACCAACAGGCGACAGCGGCGCAAATGGAAGGGTTTGCAGCCAATCATTATTCATTCAGGCTGGAATTATGTCAATGTGTTATCGTAAGATCATCTGAATATGTGTGCTGAAACTAAATGGACATAATGATACAATAATTTATTAGGCCTGTAAAAGTAGGCCTATTTATCAGGCCTTAAGGACCTTGTTGGAAACGAGAAGAGGATCCACAACCAAATTATGTAAATACAGATCTCAAGCATACGGTACTCGGCTACAATAAAATATTGAAACCAGTGAATTTAAAGCCAAAATAAAGACTACTAACTTATCTACTAACCTCTTGTGATAATGCATGCAATAGCGCTTCCAATTTTTGATAGGAAAATGAGTTCTTCTTGCAATTCTGCGAATTTTATTTACATTCTCAAACTTCTTGTTTCCTTGTGCTGATTTTTTACATTGAAAGGTTGATAATAAGTCTTGAATCAGCTAGCTTTTGTCGACTGGAACTTTCTTCTTTAAATTACATGTTAAATTGTCAATATAGAGCAGATTCTGCAATAGCGCAGCAAGATAATGTTAAGCTTTCCTAGACGCCATGCTTGCAAAGGTGGAAGGCATAAACAACTTGACTTGATTAGACTTGAGTTGGTTGAAGTTGAGAACAACACAGTCGGACTTTGTATTGTACTTGATTACTTGACGTCATTCTAATTCTAGCACTAAAAAAAGCAATAAAGGTGCTCACTGGTGCTCACTGGTGCTCAAATTCCTGAGATTCCTAATTTAGAGAATATGATTGGTTGAAACGATTGGGCGAAAGCGAGAATGGAATGTTGATTGTTCTGACTGGTGCTCAAAGACGACATACGATTGGCTTTTAGATTTCCAGGGGTGCTCAGCCCTTGTTGCTGATTGGAAGATTGCTTTGAATCATTGATCCAATGAAATGGTTCACTGAGAGAGTTCGGGACTGCTATCAGCAGTAAAATATGGCAAACGCAAAAATAACTGAAATCCTTCCGTTTCTATGGCAATATCAAATTACGTCATTGCGGTAACATCACAGCTTTGAAAACCTGACTGGTGCTCAAGCACCTTTTGCCCCCCCTTGGATCCGCGCCTGGTTCAATCATAGCATAGTTTTTATAGAGAGAGCGAGACGATCATGAACAAATACAGTCAAAAAAGTGACATCAAATTGACAAATGACGGTCATGTTACCTTGGTAATGATCTTTTCCGCTCACGTGGTTTCCCAAACTGAACAAAGATAACACAATAGTCAAGAAAGTTCAAATGCGACCTGGGGATTGATGTGGAAAAGATATTTGTCTAAATTTATCTCAAAATGTTAGAAACTCTGATAGAACTCTTAACAGTTTTGCTGGTGGTATTGTACGAATATGCAGCTAGTTTTGTGAAGCTTTTCTACAGACCAAGAAAGGATGTAAGCGGTGATACAGTTCTTATAACAGGCGCTGGAAGTGGAATTGGCCGGTTAGTGGCTTTGCGTTTTGCAAGGCTCGGTTCAAAAGTTATCTGCAGTGATATACAAGAAAAAAGTACTAATGATACAGTATCAATGATTAAGAAAGAAGGTGGCACTGCATATGGATTTGTGTTTGATGTTTCAAAGCGGGAAGACGTCTATGCTGCTGCTGAGAAAATCAAAGAGACGATTGGCGAGGTCACTATTCTTATCAATAATGCTGGGATTGTGTCTGGGAAGAAGTTTTTAGATATTCCGGATGAATTAGCATTGAAAACTTTTGAAGTGAACTCAATCGCACATTTCTGGGTAAGTATGTTGAAATGCCTCTAGGATTCCAGAAGTCTAGACCAGAGTCTAGACTCCTTGTCGGACTGTGGGTGACATCCTAGATTCCTGAAGGTTAGAGAAAATCCAGAAAAAATTGATATTTTTATGATTCATTAGTCAAAGATCAACAAAAACATTAACAACGGTCTATGCAAGGTGTGCAAGCCAGACAAAATTTGAGTGGAACAGACAACGGACTTTGGACTGAAATGTATGAGGCGGTAACAGGGTCAAAGACTCCAAATACAGTTGTCTGATCTTGATTCTGATGAAGTGTCAATCTTGGAAGCATTTCAAATTTCAAGTGTATGATGCAGAGCTTCCTGCCTGTGGAGTCTCGACAGAGGTTAGGGTACCATAGGGGTACGGGAGTTTTGCTGTGATTATATAAAGTCTGAAGTTTGAAAGTTGGTAAGCAAGAGTCTGTGAAGATTGATCAGTTTGAGTGAAGATTACACACTACCAAACATATAATAACTTCCAAGATTGACACTTCAAACCAAGATTAGACGACTGTATTTTTGACCGTGTTATCGCTTCATACAAATGAGATAATGTTATATTGATTCGATAGTTGCAATCTTACATTGAACAAATTGTTCTCGTCCGAAGAGAAACATCATCATAACAATTTATATTTAATGGCATTCTAATTAATTAAGTCACAAGGGCATGCTTCTTGATCTCCTTATTCAGTTGGTCATGCTACAAATCCTACCTTTCTTTTTGAAGCATTCCCTCATAAAATTCTACATATAACTCTGGCGCTGGATCCACCGGGGCAGGTCGCCCCCAGCACTGGGGTAGCAACTGCCCTTTTCAAAAATTGACGTGGTTAGCCGGCCGATAGCCCGACTTCATTGGGAAAAGAATAGATCTGCCAAGGATAGCCATTCGATGCTCAATTTGCGCATGCCCAGTTCTTCTGCGAGGTAGATACAATAAAGATGCAACATGGATTCCAATGAAGATCCCTTGTTTATTAAACGTCAGGACTTCAAATCATCATCAATTATTTATTCAAGTCAAATGACTCTATATAGAACGCATTCACACCAGCCATGTTGGCGTGTTATAACAACGCATCCCAGGGGGTAACAGTCTTTTTAAGATACACCACTGGGGTTAACAATCTTTTCTTCAAGCAATTCTCTTCAAGGGATTCATTTGAAAGATCTGAAAGAGCTCTATTGAAACATCTGAACTAAATTAAAGAGCCTTTTTCTATTTTTGTTGTTGTTTCAATGTCGAAAGTGTAGTTTGTCTTTGCGATATTGACGTTATCTTGACTATCAGGTAAAAAATAAATCAGATCAGAGATTATAGTCCCCAAATGAACATTATTGCAATAACAAATATGAAATATCACTTGATTTGTGCTTAGATCCAACGCAGAGTGTGGACATTTCACTTTGCTGAACGTCTTGTCTGACCCGGATTCCAACAACAATGTTTTCCAATGTATATGGTGCAAGAGCCATTCAGAAATATTTCAAAAGTGCCCTTTTTCGCGGCCTGCCCCCATCACTGGATTTTGCTCCGGCACCACTGGGGATCGCATAAAGCGTGAAACTTTAAGTAACAATACCAAAGTATGTGTATTTATTATTATTATTATTATTATTATTATTATTATTATTATTATTATTATTATTATTATTATTATTATTATTATTATTATTATTATTATTATTATTATTATTATTATTATTATTATTATTATTATTATTATTATTATTATTATTATTATTATTATTATTATTATTATTATTATTATTATTATTATTATTATTATTATTATTATTATTATTATTATTATTATTATTATTATTATTATTATTATTATTATTATTATTATTATTATTATTATTATTATTATTATTATTGTTATTATTATTATTAGGCTATTAATTATGATTGTTCTTTTACCTTCTGCTGTAACAGACAACAAAAGCATTTGGTAAGCCAATGTTTGCAAAGAACTGTGGTCATCTTGTTTACATATCATCTTTAGCTGGGTTTACTGGCACAGCAGGATTATCTGATTATTGTGCATCTAAATTTGCTGTTAATGGCTTCTTCGAATCCCTCTTAGCTGAAATATATGTAACAAAGAGTGATGTAAATGCAACTATAGTCTGTCCATATTACATCAACACTGGAATGTTTGATGGTATTAAACCAAAGTGAGTACTAAATAGTGTTTGTTATTAGAAGAGCTGTTACAGTAGCTTGATAGATTTGGCAACAATTGCTACAGTGTACGTTCAGTATGTAACCCGCAAATTGAATGCAATGTATTACTTCCTTGTAAGTAACCTGCGGACAGTCGGACTCAAGCGCGATCCAGTTATGCACAAATCCCAGTTATTTGCAATGCAATGTTTCCTACTAGCTCTTGCATACAGAAATGTTTCCTACAAGCTCTTGTATTCAATTGCTGAGAAGTTCAAACTGCTCCACAAGTGCAATTGCTGCTTGTGTGTAAGAATATTTTTCTATTTATTGGAAAAGTTATTCACTTTCAACATTGCCGTTGAAATTTTAATGGCTGTTATAAAATAACATATCTTAACCTATAGTTATTACCCTGTGTTGACTTTCAAACTTGCTTGAACGCTTTGATCATATTTTGTCAACACTTTGTTAACTCAAATTGACTTTAGTTGCTTTGTGTTTACAGTATATTTCTTTGTCTCAAAATGTTCTGCATCATCCCTTTGCATTTAAGCAGGCTATACTGTAATATTTACTGAGGCCTGGTGGTTCATACAGCATTCTGTGCATGTGCCGATCCCATTACGATTGAATCAAAATTCAAAGATCGACTTCAGAACTGCGTATGAAACGGAATGAGAACGCCTTTGTAATTGGATTGTGTTCAGGCGTTCTTAACACCTTCTAACCCATTCAGAACAACTCTGTTAAGTGTGGATACATGCATGAAATTCGTAGATTGGGTCTGAAACAAAATTATTTATTTTAACGGCGTTCTCTACAGGAATAGGATCAGCACATGTACAGAACGGCGTATGAACAAGGCCTTATGATTTAAGACTTCCTTTATTTGGCAATTCCATTGCAAGTTTAAGAATATTAAAGTGATTTTGCACTACTATCTCCACATTTTTATACAATATTGTGTTTTCATTTGGCATGAAAAGGGAGTTCAATATCTTATTTATCTTTCATAAATTTAGGTTTAATTTGCTTGGACAACCATTAGAACCTGATTATGCTGCTGATCGCATTGTTGACGCTATTATCACAAACAAAGAAGTTTTAATTATGCCAAGAGTATTTCACATTGCAATCTTTTTAAAATCGTAAGTTACTTCTATATATAGCCTACTTCTATTCATTTTTGTTAAATATAATTAGCCTTCCAATCAACTTTAGCATAGTAGGAAAGCTTGTGTGGATACTATTAAGTACTTGAGTATCGTAAGATATGAATGCAGTAAGTCAATTGTTGTTGCGGGGATTTGTAAATATCATCTTGAATAATATTCATAAGGTAACATTTTAAGATGTTGATTTTCTTGGGAACTCTGAGAAAGATGACTGGCGATGCATAAATTTGTTTGCAGAAGGTGTACTAAAAAATGCACGCTCGGTCATAATCATTAGCTATCTTACGGATTTTTGCCCCCCCCCCCATTATGCCTATTTGTGAATAGAGGTCTGTGTTGGATCAGATTGGGCATTAGTAATCTGAATTTTCTCAAAAATGTTCAATTTAAGTTTGATCTGAATGTGTTTCAATCCGAAAAAAATCAGAAACACTTGAATTCCGCATTGAGAATCCTATCCGATTGGACAGAATCTGTATATGAGTAATGTACATCTACTACTCCATTTATGATGCTAATGATGTGAAAAACAGTGAAATATTTATAGTATTATAGTATTAAAGAAATAGCCCAAGTAACTCAGCATGAAATTTAATATCACAGATGTTACAAATCAGATCTGGATAGATCCTGGAAAAGTACGATACGATCCGAAAATAAAAAATCCAAAATAATTGGGTTTGATTCACAGACCTCTCTACCCTTGACATCAAACATTGGCAGTCTATGTAAGTCTATGGTTCTCTGTTCGCCTGTCATCTGAGCTGAGTCCATCATTAGACCAATCAAATGACTGGCTTTTGCTATTTCCTCTTGGAAGAAACAATGCTCACTAATCAGTAATCAATCTCATTATGATGATTTCGCAACATGCACTCTTAAATTTCTCTATGTGACGTATTGACTCATTTCTTCTTGGAATGTTTTTACAGCATTCTACCAATCAAGGCTTCACTTGCATTTGGGGATTTTCTTGGCATTCTTCATATGATGGACACCTTCAAAGGAAGACAACAGCAGAAGACAGAATAAATATTTACTACCTGGGATATTTAGTTTCAAATTTCATGTCTTAGAAGAATTAATTATTTTACATATGCTATTTGTAGACTAGATTTTCAGATTTGTTTACAAAAGTTTAGATTTATAAAATTGAATGTTTTTACCAGGATGTATGAATGTAAAATTTAGGGAAAAAAGTCATCAAAAAATGATTGTACTGGTTGATTCTGTTGATGATCTTACTAGCAAATGCTTTAAAGCTAGGACCAAACAGAAGAACAATTGCCATTGAATTTATACTTTTGGGAATTTGTCTTGGGAACATTAGACAGAAAATAATAAAACGTGTTCTGTTAGGCAAACCTGTCAAACGGTAGAACATGACCCATAATATTCATGCTTTATGAATGTTCTGCCGTTTGGCCAAGGCTTAACCCATGTAAAATCAGTTCATAAATGTTCAATGGCCTAATTTTCATGAGCTGTTTGCAAAAAAAGTTCATGAAAATTAGGCCATCAACGTTCATGAACTGTTTATAAGGTGTTCATAAACAGTTCATGAAAGAGTTTGTAAAATTCCTGACCAGTTCATGAATTCAACTAATTTTTTTACGGAGGTAGTTCCTGTACAATGTGCTCCTTGTCTGATTAAATGTTAACCTTCTGAAATATACTGAATGTCTGACTTTATATATCAAAAATCAATTTTAGTCTGAAGTTGCTCTTACCTTCTGAAATTTAAGGTTGGAGGATATCCACTTCCGTCTGACCCTGTGAATTACTTTACCTACCCTCGGCAGCCTAGTAGGCCTATAGAGTATAGAGCAAGAAGATGTGATATTGTAATATTATTAATAATATGATGTGATGTTTATTCAGATGTGATATGTATTGACTAGGCCAACTGTGCTGGAAGAGATATATCACTATATCAGGCATGGAATTGTTCAGTCTTTTTATGCCTTTCAGACATAAGAATTTTCAGATGGAACAGGTTGAACATTGATAACAGCTGTAAATATGTTTTTACGTAGCTGAAGTTTTTAACCTGTATAAAAATTCATTATTATTATTATTATTATTATTATTATTATTATTATTATTATTATTATTATTATTATTATTAGACTTTTGGCGGATTTCAGACTATTCTGAGCCTTGTGAAACTCTAGTTATTGCTTTTTGCCATTGAAATCGATTAAAATTTATCAATTTATCCTGGATTTCAGACTATTTTTAATATTTGAAATCTCATGTCTGGCCTTTACAAACTGTCTTTTTCAGTACCCATGAAGTTTTCTTTTTATGTATAAATGACTTCTATCACAATGGCAAGTCAGCTTAAACTTGAATTAATAATCTAATCGTGAAATACCTTACAAAGATATCTATGATTCAGATGACAGCGTCACTGCAAAGGTTATCATCACGACACAATTATTTTGTCAGACATTTTTCAACTGTTTGCCGGACAAGAGGATTTTGATTGGACAATTTGGACGGATCACCATTTTTCTCACATGTGAGAAAACATTGTACATGCTTTTGATTAGACATATCATTTTCTTGAGGGTGGGAAAGTGATACATGTCAGTAATTGATAATCAGTATAAATTCCATATTGATATTTTTATTGAAAAAAAACTGCTGCATGATGTTAAGAATGAACCATCGCAGGTGGTTAAGTACGAATTTTGGATCAAAGACAAACCTTTAGATTTAATACCAGATATGCTGTTAACCTTTACCAACCACTATATCTAAATATTTAAACCTATATAAAATTGTATACATATTGTTTATTCAGAATCAGGTGGCGCTGGTACAAATGTCATTAACATATCATTTAAATCAGTATCATTTCCATTTAACTCGATATCGAACATGTTAGTGGACGATGAATCATTGTCAAGTGTTAGACTTGGTAAATTACTATCTTCTGCTTTGTCTAGTTCTTTAATTGAATTTGTAGTAATGAGTACATCAGATGGAGGTGTTGCAGTCAGAGAATCTGCAATTAATGGATTTTCATTTTGTTTTACATTGTTTATCGTTGATTTCTCATCTGTCGTTGATGTGCTTTCTTGTTTCTCTATTCTATTATTTGCATTGAAAGCGTCTTCTGAGGGTGATGCAGTACGGCCTCTTTTAGGAGAAAGTTCATAAGTAATATCTTCTGCATGGACTACACGCTTATTACTTTGTGAAGCAGGATAAACAGTACTTTGCAATGACAAATCATAGGTAAGTGAGGCATCCATTGATGTTGTGATAATAACACTTGTGTCTGAAGTTTGATTATTTTCTATTTCTTTTGTATCACCATTAACTGTGTCTTTTTTTGTTGGAAATACAATCAGTGCAGAATCCTTTGTTGCCTTTTCGTTCTGTTTCCTTTCCTTTTCAATGCTATATGCATCATAACTACGCACATAGTTAGTAACTGGTTTCAAATAAGCATCCATTGAAATCAAAGTTATTTGACAATGCGATGCGATTATTTGGGAACTATCACGACATCCTTGTTTTAACAACGATACAAGTAATGGCGTCGGTGAAGGTGACGTTGGATGATAAAGAATACCTAAAGATGATACCACTCTGAATAATTGTAAACGGCAGTTATCATCTCCGTATGGTGGTATTAACATTGAATTTTTTTGAATACCTTGACAATCTAGAACGTGTGTTGCTACTTGAATGGTATTTATTAAAATTTGTTCTTGTAATTTACTTGCAATTCTTGGGCCTGTGTGGTTGATAATGGCATTAATGAGTGACCATGATAACGCCGCAATTTCAGCATTTGTATGGCAATCAATTATAAAGGATGACGTAGATTTTTCAATATCTGCCTGCATTGATTTTGATAAAACTTGTTTGCTTTTCTTTCGAGGTGTATTATCTGATTTTGAGGTTACAATATTAATATCTGAGGATGCAATGTTTAAAATTTGCTGAAGATACTGTTTAGGAAAAGAACCCACATGATTTAACCATGATAAAAGCATTTCGTAAAATTCTATTATAACATTTGGATAGGTTTGAAATTCTTGAATATTTGACTTGATGCAATTGGCAATATTTAATAAAATAGTAAATAGTAGATGACTATGTAATACTAAAGATGATTTGCATTGTTGTGTGATAGTATTCATTAGTCGTAGAATGAACGTAAAAATCTTTGGTGAAATAATCTTTAACATGGCTGATTCAATACCATTATCATTATTACTGATCTTTATTTTCATTGTATTGACCAGCTTGGATAATAATTCTAATAATGATTGAAAGGGTAAATGTACTGTTGATGGAACACGTTTCATTAGTAAACAATTCAAAACAGATAATATTGTATTGAACCAAAGTGTAATTGTCATTGTTCGATCTGGTTGTTCAAATGGAAATGTTATCTCTTTCACACCCAATATGTTAATAGTAAGATCAGATCCAATATTGAACAATACATTTGTCAAAATCTCTAGATTTTGTTTCAAGAGTTCTATATATTTAACCCATCGTTCAGAAAATTTAAGTTTGACGCCACCTTCAGATTCACAAAACGGTGCCATCGATAAACAATTGTAACATTTTTCTTTTGGTCCACTAGAATCACTACTGATTTGTTGTAGACAGAGTTTATTGATACGTGAAACATATTTACCACAAGGACCAGGGTATAATAGCATACACTTCAATATATTATCATAGAGAATCGGGTGTTTATCAGTATTACTCCCTTCTAATAATACTGAACCTAATAGAACGGGTATGATTTCATTTGCAACATCTCTGGAAAGTGAGTTTGATTCTACAGACAGCACTATCAGCTTGATCATTTGTTTACTTGCTAAAACCAACAAAGATGAACCTTTTTCCATTGACATAACTCTGCATAAGTATCTCATCCATGATAAACATTGATCAATAAGAAGTTGTGGACTACCATTGTTTATTAGACATGTTAATAAGCTAACTGTGACCCAAGGTGATTTCTTGCTTGCTATTAACTGGGACACTTTCTTTAGAACGTCTTTCGTCACTGGCAAAGACTGGAATTAAAAACATCTTAATTACATTCATTCTAGGTACATGTGATAAAACAGGCATATGCAATATTTCAAAGATCATGCAATAAACATATAAACAATGCACAATGACAATGTTGTCATTTTCTCAGTGATCTCATTCAAGGGATAATAAAATTTTGTGTTTGTATAGTTTGATGTGCACAATGAGCCTGCTTGGATGTGACTTACTCAAACTATTCATCGTCACATGTTGAGGTAATATTGTACAACACCGTTGTATGCAACTGATGCAACAACCAAATTATGGTTATAAATTTACACAATCTTACGACGAATGAAGAGAACTAGGCGGCCTAGATTGACCCCCCAACAAACCAATGCAGAATTAGGCCCATTATAACTTGACCTAGCCTATCCTATGAAAATGAGTAAATAGTAAATTAGTAATCATGTCATCAAAACGATAGATTCCATTTTAGATTAGAAAATATATTTGCACTTCCACTCTATCATCTTCATGTCTCTATATTATTATAGGCCTAGGCCTGTATATTATGTGCATGTGCATTATGTTCTTCCTGGCATTGTTTTATTTGACTAGTCGAGATAATTTATAGGCTAGTTGGGTGATACTTAGAATTGAGAGGGCAATTGGATAATAGTATTAATACTGCATGCCTAACTTTGAGGCCTATCCTATCATTCAGACATCGCACATCAGCTTACTAATACTATTAAATTTGTAAATCGTAACTCTTCAGTGTTCACTCACCTCGTCAAAGCGAACTCTCGTTTCGTATAGTACTTTAATAATGAAATTAACTTTTTTTAGATTCAATTCAGAGTCAATGCATAGTTCAGTTAGCAGAGATATTGCTTTATCATCGCATAATGTTCCAACACCACGTGTATTCGAAGAACCCGCTCCGTCCGCCATGATGGAAATTGTATGAATTGCTTGAAAAAGGGGAAGGGACACACTGTGGGGCAGTCAAATTTCCACTTCCTTTTTCTTCCAGATTTTCAAGCGCTAATCATATACTATTATTGGCAATGGTTATCAAGCGTTATTATTGTATTCCAGTAGTTAACATTGTTGTTTTATAGGTATTGCTAAACGAAAATTTTTATTTCCAATTTCGATATACTTTAAAATGTAATCTGGACCTATTTTTTGTTCTAATTCTTTACAGTATTACTAAACGAATTTCACTTTAGCTATCATCAAGCAATATAGTGAGACCTCCTACAGGAATCTACTTGAGTTATATCAATACGTCCATGAATTTTGCAGTAAATAGGTTATTTTCAAACTGTAAAATTAAAAAAATGCCTTATTGCTGCAGTCTATGAAACTCGTAAAATTTTACACACAAAAATAAATTTCGCAATTCAAGGTCAATTGATAACTTAATAATAAAAATATAATAATATTAATAGTGGGATTGTTTCACACCAGTTCTTGGTATAGTGCTCAATGAAACTAATCAGAGCATTTATATAAAATGAGAGTCAAAAATGAAACATTCTAAATTTCTGCAGCGGAAATTTAAAATGTTTCATTTTTGACACTCAATTGATAATTTATGAATGTGTAATTTCACATTTTTGAAATTGTGATCTCATTTCACCGGTGACAAGTCACAGGCTTATATTTATAAAATCAGTTTCAAGGTCATCAGATGTAAATTGATTTGACCACTCTTAAAAATTATAAATATGTACACAAAGTCGATTGCGACAATTATTAATAATTAAGCAAATGAAATTGTTACTGTTTTTACAAATACGAAAAATACCATAAAATGTAGTATCCTATACTGGTAATTACAAATAATTTAATATAATAGCTTTTCAAAATAACTGTTCAACATTTGATGTCAGATTGTCAGGACCTATAGCGCCTGGCAACGCCAATTTAGAACAGTAAGTGCCATGTTGTATTAGATAATTAGTTTGTATTGTATCTTTAACAATAAAATTGTAGCGCAAGCTTGAAGTACTATCATCCCTTTTTTATTGACATCAACAGAGTTCAATAGGAGGTGGTCTTTCAGGAATAGAACCAAGTGTAAATGAAGTAGCCTTGAAAGCAGCTAGGTCATCTGGTGTAACTTCAAATGATATATGAGATAATATACCAACTAATTTACCAAGATGAAGTTGCTGGCTTTGTTGCTGTGGTTGATTTTGTTTAGACGCCGATAAGAAAGGATTCACAGAAGGTTGGGCTGATGCTTCAGATGGCTAGAATGAAACAACAGAAATGATAACACAGAATGCATCATATTGTGCATTATAACATTTTATGAAATAGGCATATTGTTCTCCCAAACCGTAATTGGTTAAGATTTTTCAGAGCCGTCCCTAGTATAGGGGTATTGGGGGCGTGACCCCCCAGGCGACTAGGTCAGTCGAAAAATCTTCCTTGAAATATCTCCAGTCGGCAAAAGGGGAAAGAAAGGACAAAGGAGTATTGTGATGTTCGCTTTCTAAGAGTAGAACTAAGAGAGTTCTTTAATTCTTGTCCATTTATTCACATCCACACAAATCATGAATACTGTATATAGAGACAATTGTGTTCAACGTTTGGTGTTTAATCAGGAAAGACGAGAGAAATTTTGGGTCTGACAGGATCTCTTAAAAACATGGCCCGAAAATTTTTCTTCGCTACACCCCACAAGTATTCCAATGATGACTTTAGGTCAATGTACAATTTAAACACGCAAGGTAAACCTTGGTGTGGCAGATTCAACTCCGGATACCGCACCTTAACTTGCTTCCAATTTACGGGTACATATTCACATCAGACTCCGATGAAGTCAGAAAATTTATTGCTCAACACCCCCCTCATAGAAAATTTCTAGGACGGCTCTGAGATCTCTATTGGATAAAGCTATACCATAATGCCTACATATTAATTTTGGACTATACAAACTTGCTCCCATAAAAACGCTGATAAATTGAATATAGATTTGAAAACATCAAATAACGCACATGGAAATCTCATTTTGGATAGTTTGTTCAAATAACTGACCTATCCAATATCATAAATGGGATAGAGAACTGTGTAACTTTGTTCTAAATGCATTAACACTCAAAGCTAAACAACATCAAGTTGAACACTACACAATGTTACTACCTGTTCCATAACGCACATCTAAATTATGAATTGGATCCAGAAATAAGACCAAAGGGCCATAAAGATTTCAACTGTACACAATTTTTTTAAAAGAATGATTACACATTCTGAAGGAGTTGTATCAGACGCATGAATTGTTTTTAAAATACTTGACAAGAAGAATTTAAAATAAGAACAAGTTTGAAACAATTCAGAAATATCATTTTCTTCTAAAATTTTTTCGGCCTTCCAGAAAGTTTTTGAGTTCCGACAATCTGTGACAGCCTGACAAAGAAATTAACAGTGTAAACTTAGAATCAAAAATTCTCATAATTTTTCTGAGCAGAAAAGGATAAACATAAAACAACTCAGGAACTTAATGTGTAAAAATGGTCAAAATGTGCTGAATTCTAGAATACAGTATTTACAAATCGATGATTTGAAATACATTAACATTACGCAAAATGCAGATGCATCATGGATGTCGAAATATCGTTAATATTATAAATAAAAAACAATTACTGTTGCCATTGACATTTTATTTAATTAAATACATTAGATCATTTAAACTGAAATAATAAGCCTACCTGTTGGTTAGAGTGAGTTTGAGTGTTACCAAAGAGACCAGGCTGGGCACTCTTGAATGGATTATGAGCACTTGAAGTTGAACTAGATGATCCAAATACACTTTGTTGAGTATTACCAAATAAACCACTTTGGCCAAACGTATTAGGTTGTTGACTTGATTGAGCACCAAACGCAGGCTGAGGTGTCGATAGAGCAGGCTTTGTGCCAAACACAGATGCTGATTGAGAAGGCTTTGTGCCAAACACAGATGTTGATTTAGCACCAAACGGTGAAACTGCTTGCGGCTGAACGGCAGGTTTACCAAACACAGAACCAAACCCGCTTGATGTGTTTTGAGCTAATGCAGACGGTTTAAATAAATTTGAAGATGTTGAGTTGTTAGCAAATGAACCTGGATTGCTTGGGCTTGCGAAAGGATTTGAAGCAGCAGACTGAGATTGTTTACCGAAAGGATTTATAGTGGAAGTAGTGTTTTTTGATGATTGGTTTCCAAATAATGATGTTGCTTGTTGCGTTTGCTGTAAGCCAAATTTTGATTCTTGTGTTGATTTTTGAATTTCATTTCTCTACAAAATAATAATTATTTTTTATCAATAAGTAAAATGTATTTCCTTACACTCACAGGATAGGAAATTTGTTGATATAATCTGAATATGAGTTTATATCTGTTATCATAATTTTCTATACCATCCTATTCAAAAAATAATTTTCTTGTATCCAGTCCAACTACAGTAAGAGCCATCGATAAACATTGTCTATCAATGGCTCTGGTGGCATATTAACTGAGTTAATATATGAGCTTCAAAGAGAGGAATATCAACCATTATAAAATAGAACAAGTAAAACTTTCATTAAAACACGAATATCGCAACGCTGTCAGTAAAACAACACAGAAACATTCTTCAATGTTGTGATTTGAAATGAGCTTGAATGTCATAAATAAAGTAATATAGACGGTGTCGCCCTACCGAAGGCACCCATACCACTCCTCTATTTCTAGATGAGTGGCTTTTTTCGCTGAGAGCAATGATTTTAAACGCTCTATGTTGATCTCAGCCGCGAAACTGCAGATCAATTTCAACAGATTTCATGGCAGATAGGTCTCGATTGTCAATGCACAACAATGCACCGCAGCTACTCACAATCAATTGAATGTCATGATTCAACTATTGACAAATGGTAACCCTGATAAACAAGAACATTGCTTCGTATCATGGTTCAATTATTCAAGCTTTTATTATATTGAACAATACACATATGATAATTTACGACCATATTGAGCGATACGCGTTATCATACATGCACAGGGAAGGATTTGTTGAAAACGCATTCCTTCTGCCTCGTGACACTAACCTTGTGTTTATATAACCCACATTGCACAGAAAATGTTTAATATTTGTACAATGTTTGTTATGTTTTAGCATTCCACAAGGATATACCTATTTTGCTAGATCCTGACTAGTACATAATAAAATATATAAATTGATGCTTGTGAGTGCAATTGGATTTTACAATATTGAATAGTCAATTTTATGCTAGAAGTTGATGTAATCTATACTTATAAATGAAAAAGCCTGTGTGTGTGTGTGGTCCAGTTTCCGCTGTTTTCTCAGTAAATTTTCGAGCAATTTATTTGAGTTATGTATCATTAGAATCGCTGTTTTCCTGGCCATGCCTCCTGTGATAAAAATCCAAGGGTTCATGAACAGTTCATGAACAGTCCATGAACAATTCTTCTAAAATGACGTAAGGATTCCTAGCGATTTGATTGGTTGTTGAGCGTGCACACGCTTCTGTTGGAGAAGTAGCAGGAATTTTAAACCATTATTTTAAATGAGACACAATAAAAACAAACAAAATGTCGTCGAAGCAACCTAACTTTAGTTTTGATTTAGAAACAAGTACACATAACAATAGACATCCTATGTCAAGGTTTACAGAAAAGACAGACGAAGAACTTGATGCGATCCTTCTGGGCTCAAGTGCCAATTAGACCAATTACACAATTAGTTATGCCCATCTCAGGCCACAAAAATGAGCAACCTTTATCGTATTACAGTTGTTGGCCATCAGAAAACCAGCTGGGGCAATGTAGCACTGCAATATCTGACGCAATTGGCAATGCATCCACTGATCAGTCATCAACAAACGATGACACTATTCAAATTGTCCATTGTCAAATTGTCAAATTGTCGTACAAGGCTTTACGAAAGCAATATCATGGCGCTAACGGAGACAATCGTTGGACTACAAGATGCTGTACGAAACCAAAATTTATTGATTATGGGCTTACCAGAAGAAGACGGAGAGAACTCCATGCAAAAAGCTGTTACTTTTGTGTCTTCACAGCTTGGTTTGTCGAGCGAAAGAGCTAAGACTGATTTGCAGAATGCATACAGACTTGGTCGGCGCAATACAAATTCCTCAAACAGCAGTTATAGACCTCGCCCATCACTCATCTCAACAAACGGTATGTCATTTAAGAATGCAATTATGAGTAATGTTAAAAAATTAAAAGGCTCTAGGATGGCAGTTGTTATTGATAAATCGCCGGTTAAAGTAAAAATTGAAAAGAAAAATATGGAAAAAATAAAACTTGCGAAATCACAAGGGAAGCGTATCAGATGGCAGGGATTAAGGTTGATGACAGATGACATAAAACTTAACAGCATCACACCACTTGACATGTCAATGGATCAGTCTGTTCAAACTTCTACTATGTCATCTCAAGTAACATTAACAAGATCAAAATCAGCCGCTACAGAAACCTGACTTAATTCAAACGATTCACAAAGTCATCTACATATGCACAATAAATTAATGATATCATTACTCTCCTTCTTTAAACCTAATTATAAAAATGTTGACCAAACTGATTGTTCAGTATTATCAAAATCAAAATCTATGATTACCATACACTACTTCAATGCTAGATCTATAAAATCTCACTTGGATTTACTGAAGTTCATGTTGTCTTCGGATTATTCGAATTCAATAGTTTGTTGCACTGAAACATGGCTTGATGATTCCGTTCCATCGTCCTCTTTACAATTACAAGGGACATCTCATCATATATTTCGTCAAGATCGACAAGAAAAACGAGGTGGTGGCCTTCTTATATTTGTTCCGTCTATTTATATTGCCAAAGTAACCTCTACGTTATGTGATTCATCATGTGAAGCTGTAGCAGTAACTGTGAAGATTAATTGTCATTATGAGCTAACTATTATCAATGTATATCGTCCACCTAATGGTGGTTGCTTAGCAACTCTTCTCAAATTTATTAACATTCATTTATTAACTAATCGTCGTATATTGATTGTGGGAGACTTCAATTTTCCTAATATAAACTGGTCAGATTATTCTCCTCATAAACATGCAACCACGCTAGAGAAAGAATTTTTATATTTTATTTTATTTTATCATCTGGTTTATCACAATTTGTATTGCAGCCTACAAGAGGTGAAAATGTTTTGGATTTAGTTATATCTGATTCAACTATTGTAACAAAAGCAGCCACAAATACACCGTTTGCTAATAGTGACCATTCTTCTGTGGACATTAAAACTTCACTGCCATGTAGCAGAACTTCGTCTGTTGAACCTTCAGTTTACAATTTTCGTTTCGCTGACCACACCTCAATCACTACATATTTCGAGAATATCGATTGGTCAATAATATTTTTCCATTGTTCGACCATTGCCCAGTTCTGGACTGCCTTTATCGCTGTCTACACTATCATTTTAAGTAACTTCATCCCTCTTACTAAGCAAAGCCGCGTGCATTCATGGTCACCCAAAATCAAGGCTCAAAATAAAGAAACCAGAAGACTGTAACGTTTTCATAAAAGTACTGGTGATGTTAAATCTAAAGCAATATGGAGGCAATCGCAAGGTTTACTTCGTAAACTAATTCGAAATAATATGAGATCTAAAGAGAACAGTTTTATTTCTAAATTCTCCTCTTCTAAGTCTTTCTGGTCATTTGTCAAGTCTCGATTCAGTAACCGTCAACGCATACCACCACTTCATGGCTCAGGATCAATTATTGCTGAAACTGACAGTGACATTGCCCATTTATTAAACAATCGATTTGTCTCTGTTTTTACAGAAGACAACAATACACCCTTAATATTACCACTTCAAGTTGTTAAAACCAGCCTAGAGTTTGTTGATTTCAGCCTGGCCAAGATAAAATATAATGTCATCAAACTACAGCCCAAGCTATCATCTGGAACAGACTTAATCCCAGCTGTATTCATCAAGCGATATATAGAATATTTGTGCTATCCACTATATGTACTTTTTAATGTTTCATTTGAGACGTCACCGTTACCGATGGATTGGCTATCAGCTGATATCATGCCGATTTCTAAAACACCTAGTCCAAGCACAAATTTCACTGTATACAGACCAATTAGCCTTACATCAAATGTTTGTCGACTAATGGAACGTATTATTAAAGAAGTGATTGTCGATCATCTACGTGATAACGGATTAATATCTTGTTTTCAACATGGATTTATGTCACTTGTGATCCACTGTGATGCAATTAGTAGAAACAATAAATGTATGGTCTACTCTTGTCGATCGTCAGCATTCTGTTGATGTTATTTATTTAGATTGTGAAAAAGCATTTGACACTGTTTCACATTCTAAACTGCTGCAAAAAATAAAATCTCACTAACAGACGTCAAATAACCGTTGTCAATGGAAACCATTCAAACTGGTCTGACGTAAAGTCAGGTGTACCCCAAGGCTCTGTACTAGGGCCAGTATTATTTTTGATATATATTAATGACATTGTTGATATAATAAAACACAGCAGTATCGGATTATATGCAGACGATTGTAAGCTGTTCTTTACGTGTGACTCAAATGCTGATCATATTGCCTTGCAAGCTGATTTAGACAACATCTTGCAGTGGGCCACTCATAACCAGTTAACAATGGCATGCCATAAATGCGAAGTATTACATTTGGGAAAAAATAATTCTAAGCAAAATTATCATCTTGGAGAAGGAGATTTAGAATATGTTGATAAAATCAGAGATCTAGGTGTTTTAATGACATCAACGTTAAATTTTTCTACACATATAACAACAATTGTAAAAAAAGCAGCTATTAGTAGTAGAATGATTAATCGTGTATTTTATAGCAGAGACTGTTCATTTAAAATCAAACTATTTATGACGTATGTGCGTCCCATCCTTGAATATGCCAGTGAGGTATGGTCACCAATTTTGATAAAAGATATCAAATTGCTAGAATCTGTGCAACGACGATTTTCAAAAACACTGCTGTATCAATATGATTTAATTTATAAAGGACGCATCGTTAATTTGAATATCGAAACACTTGAAAGTAGAAGATTGATTGCTGACCTATTATTTTGTTAATAGTTTTGTGGATATTGAC
The DNA here is from genome assembly GCA_916610825.1 of Haliclystus octoradiatus. Lineage (NCBI taxonomy): Eukaryota > Metazoa > Cnidaria > Staurozoa > Stauromedusae > Haliclystidae > Haliclystus > Haliclystus octoradiatus. The sequence goes on from OU744447.1 coordinate 24,934,767, forward strand.
TCCAGTAACCTTATTACTGTCACTCCACATGGTTGACTTCTTGTGCCAATGGCACATTCAAATCGTCATTCTCAAACCTTTTTTGTAAGATGCATAAATGTATATAACTCGTTAAGCCTGGAAACACGTCAGGCACCCAATGTTTATAAATTCAAAATATATCTCTCCAATGAAAATCTATCTAAATTCTTATTTATGTAAAACTATTTAATCATTTGTTAATTTATGTTATGTTATTCTGTATGTAATTCACATTTATATGCTGTTATGCAGAAATAAACAAATCATTCATTCATTCATTCATAATAATAGACATCCTATGTCAAGGTTTACAGAAAAGACAGACGAAGAACTTGATGCGATCCTTCGGGGCTCAAGCGCCAATTAGACCAATTACACAATTAGTTATGTCCATGTCAGGTCACAAATATGAACAACCTTTATCGTATTAAAATTGTTGGGGCAATGTAGCACTGCAATACCATCAGAAAACCAGCTGGGGCAATGTAGCACTGCAATATCTGATGCAATTGGCAATGCATCCACTGATCAATCATCACAAAATGATGACACTATTCAAATTGTCCATTTGCCTTTACAACAAGTGGCTGGTCCTTCGTCTGTAAAATCGTTATTTACAAACTGCGCGATTGGCTCAGTCACTGTAAACTATAATAATTAGAAATCCTCAGAATTACGGTATATATGTTGGTGTTTTACATCGCTATTTAATACTTGTTTGACTTAAACTATCCTGCTAAAGTAAAGTAATGTAGACGGTGTCGCCCTACCGAAGGCACCCGGACCACTCCTCTATTTCTAGATGAGTGGCTTTTTTCGCTGAGAGCAATGATTTTCAAACGCTCTTTGTTGATCTCAGCCGCGACACTGCAGATCAATTTCAACAGATTTCATGGCAGATAGGTCTTGATTGTCAATGCGCAACGATGCGCCGCAGCTACTCACAATGCAATTCCCTCTGGACCATTCCATCCACCATCCTCAGATGGTACTCATTTGATGTTTCAGATAAAGTCAAGGCTGAGTTGACCTTAGGGGGATTTGAACCACGGTCGATCAGATATGATCCGATCTGAAGTTCGGTTGCTCTGCCATCTGAGCTAATCCTCCTCTAAACTTGAGTTCAATAAAATTCCAAAACTGCTTCTTTGATTGCCTCCTTTCATGATCATTTCCTTAAAAAGGCGCTAAACATATTTTGTGATCACGTGGACTTTGTTGCAGAAAATAATATAAAAAAGAAAATACAGTATACTGTTTCAAGAGTATGACTTTTATTTTCAATATCCAATTTCCCGGTTTGTCGAATTCCAAGAACACATCAAGTTAGTTAAAAGAATGTATCATTAATTAGCCTACATATGGTATTTAAATTAACCCAGCAATGTGGGTGACTGATTGTGTATAATATTTGTCAAAAGTTCATCTTTTATTGAAATGTGGCGAGTTAGAAAAGTTAAGAGGTCAATAAGTTTGCATTTCTGATCAGAGATGCATTACTGTATAATTACATGTATACTGTATTTGATTGAATTTGTATATAATTACTGAGAAAATGATTTCGTCCATCATTGCCATACGTTAAATAAGTTGTAACTTACCAATGTCATTTGTGTTAACGATTTTAATTCATTCTTTCTTTGATTTGATAATACACCCAATTGAGTAATACCGTTAACCTACAATGAATCAGAAAAGTAGAATGGATAAATGAACAGTACTTCAACATTGTGTTAAATCAACAATTTAGTCATAATTGCCATATGCCAATGGTACCAGAGATGTAAGCTAATTCACTGTAGCAAAGATGTTTCAAAGCTAAGCTCATGACGTAGCATATAAGCTATACTGTGTAGGTCTGATAATCGTGGTTTAAATGCCTTGGATAAAAATAAGATATTTGGTCCAATCCTTGACAGGGGTATTACCTGATTTTGACAGAAAGGACATGATCTGGCCATGAAAACAGCATATTTAGACTTAAATGTTTAATATATCATTTTCTATTGAATCGACACTGCATGTAAGGAACACATGCATATAACACTCAATTTTCAGTCCTGTAACTGGCTGCTATATACAGGTTTTAATGTAATTCGAAACAATGAGTCTAAGCAATCTGCTCAGCTACAAAAGGCCAATACCTGACAACGGCTCAATCATGGCTAAGCTATAAGTCAAACCCAAAACAAAGATACAACAATATGCCTACCTTGGCTTGCTCTCTTATATGCAATCCTGATGTACATTGTAACTTTGTTATCATCATAGTGCAGTCAAAAATTAGTGTTGTCAACCTATGAGCTACATTGTACTTACATATTGCTGTAGAGTGTTATTTTCTTTGGCTTTGTATGCTTCAATTCTCAACTCTTCTGGAGAGTAATCGGTCAAGCCTGTTACAGAACAACACAGTCAGAATAGGAAAAAGAATATATGGAATTCAAATAAAAACAAAACAAAAACAGTTACATACCAGACAAACAGGGCTGTTCTCTTGCATATGCAAAACAAGACAAAGGCCACATTTTCGATGGTCCCCAGGCTTGCATTTCTTTGGAGATTAATTGACTGCAAAAAAACACAACTTTATGAAACATAACAAATCAAAGAGGCTGAGTATATTCTATTGCATATCATCATCATCATCATCATCAGCATTTATTGAGATAAACCTTTAAAGTGTATATTCCGGATATTGGGAGATTGCTTCTTTAGATAGAGAAAAATTTTCTATCAGTACATGTTCTTCTTGTATTTTTACTTTGCGCAAGCATTTCCCCCAAAAAATGCAATCAAAGTTACGATTTTGTGTCTCACTCTTTTTCCTCGAACAGGAACCCACTTATTTTCCACAAGAGAGTTTACACCGGAAAAAACACTAAACATTTTACTTAACTTAATTGTATCTAAATAAAAAGCTGCTAAATCAAATGACAATGTGCTTTCGGAATGAAATTTTCAACGTTCAGCTGAAGATTTAGAGCTATGTCTGATCAATATTCAAGATCCAGGTAAAGAGATATAGGCCTCTAAAGTCAAAATTTTTAGTTTTGGATTTTTCTCACTCAAGTGCTCACACGATTAGCTCCTCTTTACGAATTCGTCTAAGCTGCTGGTTATTGAAGGTGTGTGACTATTTTTAATACGCATCAACTATGCCGACTATGCTTAGACGAAGTCGCAAAGAGGTGTTAATCGTGTGAGCACTTGAGTGAGAAAAATCCAAAACTAAAAACTTTTGACTTTAGAGGCTTATATCTCTTTACCTGGATCCTGAGTATTGATCAAATATAGCTCTAAATCTTCAGTTGAACGTTGAAAATTTCATCCTGAAAGCAGATTGTCATTTGGTTTAGCGGTTTTTTATTTGGAGACAAATAAGTAAAAAGTTTAGCGTTTTTTCCGGTGTAAACTCTCTTGTTGAAAATAAACGGGTTCCTGTTCGAGGAAAAAGAATGAGACTCAAAATTAACCCAAAATCGTCACTTTGACTGCATTTTTGAAGAAGAAATGATCGCGCAAAGTAGAAACACAAGAAGATCATGTTCGAATAGAAAATGTTTCTCTATCTAAAGAAGCAATCTCCCAATATCCCGGATATACACTTTAAACCTCTGTTATTTTCAAAGGGCTCATTATAAAAAAAAATGCAATATAATTTTTAAAAATACACAGATTAAACAATTAGTTAACTTACAATAACATAATTTTGCACATTTTGCTATAAGTCAAACTGTCAGCGGTCGCTTTCATTGAGGATGGCAGATTATTCCACAAACAAGCACCAGCTGACTGGAAAGAGTTGCGATGGCTGTGTTTGTCGTATATGTCATTATTGGTCGAGGATCGGGTTTTTGTGGTGAATGGAGGAGAGAAGAATGTGGATAGCATAGAAGGAGCTTTCTTTCATGATAGGCGGATCAGGTCAGTGGTTCAAGCGCCTTAGTGAAGAGCATGCGTTGTCATGTGGGTGCAATTATATCAGGTAAGTGTAATCTCTTGTTTGCGCATGTCCGAGATGCTAGGGTGGGGGTAATCACTCTTGCTATCGTGATCTAGTGTGCTAGTCGCATTTGAGTTATTGTCTATCAGAATTTGGTTTTTACCAAATTACAATCTTGATTTTATCTTGTTTTTACGGATTCTTACTCATTGCTTATTCCTCATTGAGTGCACATTTAACATGACTCTCATTCTATTGATTTATCTGTGCTATACTGCACACTCTACATGATTTATTATTTCCACCCCCTCCCTGAAGGTAGACAGGTTATTCTTTATACCGAGATTAATTTATTATAGTTCAAGAGTTTTCAGCAATTAGTTGTCATTAATAGATGTTGATTGGAGGTTGGTGTCGGATTGGATTATCTAAAAATTAACCACAGGTACTGACTGTCTGGAATACGAATCAATCAGTCCCGAATTTCTAGAACAAAAACCAATCCGATACGATCCAATCCAAATATTCTGGAAATCTGGAAACTTTTGTAGCCACCATTTTATAAAATTTTGAATGTTGCAATTTGACTGTTTCGAAGGTGATTGTTCCAAATATTACCTCTATAGCTTCTTAATCATCAGATGGCCACTTCCTATCCTTTATTTAGTAAGTTGTCTTTCTTGTAAGTTATGATATGATATTTCTCTGTTAGGCAAGGGTGATATTTTTTGGTGATGTCGTGGACTGCACAGATTGAAAGTAGGATTGAAGGTGTATTAGCTTCCTTAAAATTCTATACCGTATGTTTTTTAATTGCCTGCTTACCGGCCCCGAGGTATTTTCTGAAACCATAGGGTCTGTGAACTAGGGTGTGATTTTCAGACCAACAAGTTTCCATGAGTTTGGGATATAATTTATGAATTACGTATTATTATCAATAAGATGACGTGTTTGACGAAGAATTGTGACTTTATGACAATTGATATTTTGTGACAGTGTGTGAATAATTTACCAAATTTATATAGGTGTTACTTTCGATTAGCTGGAAATCAAACATTAGTTTGCAGACCCTATGGTTTCAGAAACAAACCTCGGGGCTGGTACGCAGGCTATTGTTTTAATAGCTCGCTGCTGTCTTTTATTGACTGTGCATTCAGTTAGACCATATTTGCAGGCGGGACGTTCTGGGCTGTAACGTGTTGTAATATTTGCATTGTAGAAAAGGTTTGAGGTGAGGCATTTGGCATAGCAGATATTTTCCCCCTACAGTTGCACATTTTGTCGGCTTGTGTAGGCTCTGCTCTTTGTGAGAGTATTTATCTGTTTCGCTTTTTCATTATCTTAGCTACATTTTCTTCGCAAATGTAACTGTAGCTGATCTTGACATTATTTGCTTTAAAAATTTTAGTTAGTTTGCTAGATCTACAAAAATGCTTCTCTGCAAGTTTAAAAAAATTCCTTCCGACATAGATTTCAATGCTTTAGCACTGTAAAGCGGATTAAACCAAATAATATTCCTTTTTCACAAAGGACAGCTGAAACATAACAGATACTGTTCTTAATTGGATCTTCATACTGGATTAGCTAACATTTAATTTGATCAAATTACATTAATTCATAATAGAATTGTGTGAATCTGGTCCAAATTTTATCTGATTTTTATTACTGTACCAACATTTTATAGGTTATACCCTATCTCACTACTGTTAACTTCAGATAAATACTTACATGACGCTTGCAGGGTCATCTTTGACACTTGTTCCTAATGTATTTGTAGAATTTTGTTTGGGTGTGAATGCGGTGACAGGTTTGGACGCAAGCGCAGAAAACATGTTCTGAAATAATAAGCCAAAAGTATACAGTGTACATATATAGCTTTAGCTATTAAGCAATTGCAATTGGAGCGTCTATGGAACAATAACTTGTGACGTATATCAGGCACATGCGGAGAAAATGAGAAGAGATCAGAAAATCATTTCTGCCTTTAAGTAGTTTTCTACTGAACAGTCTCGATGTGCAATAAAAGTATGGATTATATAGACTATTGTACGTAGAAACTTTGTAAAATAGCTACCCGATTATTATAAACCTTAAACATGCTCATGTTAACGGTTAAATATTGAAAATTCCTCATCAAATTAAATTTTCTGAATTTGGACATCAAGATGGAATTGCAGAATAGATTTCCTTTATTGCCTTGTTGAAATGGTAATTTGGCATCGTTGCTCTAAACCAATCAAATGGATGAAATCTGTTAAGTCTAAACAAAACATATTACTGGTATTGGAAATGAATAAGTTGTGCCTGTACATTGAGTAGATGGATATCATTATGTCCAGCAACATTGCATAAATCAGAATTCAAGACCTGCAACAATTCAACAAGTTAAAAATAAATCTCAATATTTCTTACCTGGTTGGCATTGTAATGAAACCGATCGTTTTTATTCTGACCAAATAAACTGGTTTGACCTTGAAAAAAAGAAGAATTGCTTTCCATGAAGTATTTAATGGTGGTTACAATTTTAATTTAATTACAATTTTAGGCTGAATTAGACTCAGACACTGTTGTTTGCCATTGCATGAAACCCCCTCCTTTCTAGTGGGGCTAGCTTTCATTTCGTAGGTGGGAGTTAGTTCACATCCGTTAGATTACGGACGTAAGTAACAAAGTTTAGATAACAGCGTGGGAAGCTATTTTATACCAAATAAGGTAAGCAGCACAGATGGAAGAGCCTGGGTAAGAAGGATGAAACAATGTGCTACTTTAGGCACACCTTGTTTTGGGTTAGTCACTCCTTTAGAGGAAAGCGTTGTTAGCGGTAGCAAAAGTTTGATTGAGCCTTTTGTGTGCAAGTTTTTTGGCAGAGCAATTTTTACTGTTATTATTATTCTTAAATTTTTTATTATATATATTATTCACATAACTCGATTTCCCCCACCCTCCCTTTCCCTTGCAATGTTTTAGGTTTTCAGGTTGGTAAGTTCTTTTGTCCACATATGGGTAAGTGTTGGTAAGTTTATTAATGATAGTTAATTCCACTGGTTATCAGTGTGACAGGTGCTTGGTTGGACAGGGATCCATATATGGAGTGTGACAGGTTCGCCAGTGGCAATAGCATCATAAAAGCACATAGAAAACATATAGAGCATAAAAGCTTATAGAGCATAAAAGCTTATAGAGCATAAAAGCATTACAAAAGCATGAAAGCATACAGAGCAATAGAGCATAAAAGCATGTTGAAAGCATAAAATATATAGAGCATAAAGTATATAATAGATATCCCACCAACCAAGCACCTAGGCCAGAGCTCATCAGTGGATGAGTTTAATAAGAGAATAAGAAAATAGAGAGTTTGAATCCCAACAGACAATGTATGATGAAAAATCCCTAGCTAGGTGGTGTACCAGATTGACCCAGCTGGACCACCGATTTAGTATTATTTTGAAATATCCGATCAGATATCAGGCCAGATCTGCAACAATTCAGCAAGTTGATTAATCGGTGCTTATAGTTTAACAGCATCCATCAAAACTGTGAAAATCAGAATGATTTAGATTCGAGTTGACATTTTAGGGCTGTGGATTGCGCTATATTCGATTTTTAGCGGCTTTTGTAGATTATGATTAATTCAAATGTTGAAATTTGATTATGAAATATTTGAACATTCATTCATGTAAATCAAAATGTTGTTAACTTTTTGGAAGACTTAGCCTAACCATGTCCAATAGGATCAATTCATAACAAATTAAAACTCAAGATTTTCAGTTACCTTAGCTTGTTAACAATGCTTATTTCTCAAAAAATACTTTTGAGAGAAAGGTAAAATTTTTGAGTTTTAATTTTTTTATGAGTCGACCTCACCATTGTAATATCCATAACAATATTTCAAATAATTGGCGCAATAGTTTCGATTTAATCTAAAATCATCTTCAGGCAATGTGAAAAGAGAGAGTTAAAAAGAACATGAATATTTATATAAAAATCTAATTAATTTGTCTATTAAATTTATCGGAACGGTATTATACTTTTTAACAATGGCAAACAATAGTTACAGGAGAGATATTTTAGCACAAAAACTAATTACGAATATACGATACAAACACGGTGAAATAACAGTTACAATCAAAAATAGCGTATATATTGTATATATCGTATGTATCGTATCATATGTATCGTATATTCGTAATTAGTTCTTGTGCTAAAATATCTCTCCTGTAATTATTGTTTGCCATTGTTAAAAAGTAAAATATCGTTCCGATAATTTCAATAGACAAATTAATTAGATTTTAAATAAATATTCATGTTCTTTTTAACTCTCTCTTTTCACATTGCCTGAAGATGATTTTAGATTAAATCGAAACCGTTGCGCCAATTATTGTGTGTTTTTTATCGCATATACCATCATGAAATTCATGTCAAGTAAACCTTTACGAAGAATATTTCAAATTCTAAATTAATCTAAAAAGAAATATTGTATCTTGATAAAAATTTATACAGAGGTATATCTTGATATAAACAAGTAATTGATAATCTCGATTTGTTTCTACTTCAATCCTGATAGATAATATTAACATTTATGCCATAGAAGTTCCGCTGAATGCTGATGTCCGTAACATGGAATTCCTCATTCATCAAAATAAGGATAAAATTTATTCTATTCCTGCCTGTTCAGGATCTGAACAAAATATTGTGACTATCATTCTGGTGCTAGTGGCCAAGAGGTTATGACCTCAGGTCTGTTTTGCAAAGGTTAGGGGTTCAACTCCAATAATTGGCTCGGCTTTCCTCATTTGTTATCTTGTTGTCTTATTTATATACTGGTAGTAGTCTGATATTCTGTGTGGAGTTGAGCGCATGTTTTGATGTATATGAATGGATATAATAAGTGTACTTTGAGAATCACATAGCGTATATTTGTAGAGCTATTATATAAAATGTAAAAAGTGTTACCAAGCTTTGAGTAATGAATATATTTTACAACTGATGTTCAACTAAAAAATATCATGGTTAAAACAATATTGTTTACTTTATTTGTTCCAATGGATATCAACGCTTGTTTTATTGAATGAATCGCTGTTTTGATTTGCAGCACGAGAGTTGAGATTTCTCAAGGTAGGAATTATAAGAATATAGTAAGAGAAAAAAATGGAATTACTTGGAGTAAAATTCTTTATACCATATTACATTCTTGGTAAACAGTCTTAGCAAATAACAAAGCTCTTCTTTGTAGTTTATTGCCATCGAAGCACTTCTCGTGATACAGTATATTCCAGATTTCATTGCTGTGAAAACTCAAGACCGATTTAGTGATGTCACAACTGATGTTTCAAAACAATTATCACCGGTCAATAATATATAATAATGCCCCTTTAAGCTTGGCTCAACAAAGTGTCAAAGTGCATTCTCAGCAACAGAACATTTGTGGAAATTTCAAAAATCACTAGACATAATTATTCTTTGTGCATAATAAATGAGGTTTAAAACTTTTTAAATCTGGGGATCATACAGTGAAACCTGTATATAACGGCCAGCTAAAGAGGTAGATAAACTGACCACTATAGACTGGTGGCCTTTATGTACAGGTTTGATTCAATAGAAAATATTATTTTAGACATTGCAAGAGTGACCGCTATAGACAGGTGGCCGCTGTATAGAGGTGACTGTTATAACAACAGGTGATACAACAGGTTTGACTGTATTTAAAATTGGCCCCAAACATTTCTTGGAAATACTATTTTAAAAAATTACTAAAATTGCTTTTCGAAATATACATGAATGAAAAGCAAAAGTTTGAGCATTCAAATGAAATGTGCTTCACCTATATTACCTTTTTATAGCGAACCCATATAGAAAAATAAAATTTTCACCATGCAATAACCTAATTACCAAATTATCTCGTAACCTTTAAATTGGGCTCTATCTTTTAATTTTTTTGACTAAATTACCGGTATATGAAATTTCATTTCATTCATTCGAACTAAGTTTCATTAGAATGTGAGAGGATGGTGGGTTTCTAGCTAGCAAATTTACGTAACGTAGTAGTAATAGAAACAGTAACACCCTACCGAAGGCGCCAGTACCACTCTTCTGGTTCTAGAGGAGTGGCTCTTTTCGCTAAGAAAATAAGCTTTACTGATCTCAGCAGCAACACTGCAGATCAATTTCAACAGATCTCATGCCAGATGGGTCTCGCGTGCAACGTTATGCCACAGCTACTGACAATGCAATACCCTCTGAACCATTCCATTTGCCATCAGAAGATGGTCATCATTTGACTTTTAGATAAAGTCAAGGTTGAGTTGACCTTTGGGCGATTTCAACCACAGTCGACCAGATATGATCAGATCTGAATTTAGGGTGCTCTGCCATCTGAGATAGCCCCCCTTTAGTCCCAAGTTTAACTCAGCTGTTACATGATGTGCTGCGTTACCCTACGACTGACAGCAAAAAAAGAGGACACTCCTCAATGAGAATATTTTTCAACCTTTTTTATGAAGACCTTCCAACTTGCGAATTGACAAATATTAGTGAGATTCAAGACATTCTGTACTCTGGGGATACCTTATAGGGGTCTACCTCCAAGGGATTGTCACTTCTGAATACATTACATGCATTTTATAATTTTTGAGAATGGTAGAAAACGAAGATTCCAAGGAGGCATGAGATTTGCACATTAGGGTAGATTTTTATATACCAGCATACAATGAAAGAAAGATTTTCTATTTGTGGAAATTGTTTTTCTAAGTGCAGTCTTCGACGTAGTAGCTTCTATTCAACTGTAAGAAAAGACCAAGCAGGTTATAAATATCAAGGGATTATTTAGACTTGACAAAACAAGATAGGAGCTGCTGCTATATCATTCAAAAACCCTAATGAATTATACACTCAAATCAAACAAATTTTGATAGTGTTATACTTCAGAGTTCAGAGAAGTATGACAGTGAGATGAGGTGTACTGCTGAGAAGATAAGATATTTATCATATTTATGTTTGCAGGTTTTTCGATGAGTCACTCCACGTCAACTCGCAAACATAAAAAACCTCACCCTCTCAGAATTTAATGAAACTTATTTTACCACAAGATAATGAATTGAATATCAACTTAGCGAAGTTAGAAGTAATTTAGTCAAAAAATGAAAAAAAATTGAGCCCGCTAAAGATTACGAAAAAGTTAGGTAATTTCATGGTGAAGATTTCATTTTCGATTTGTGTTTGCTATCAAAATGCAATATAGATGAAACACATATCATTCGAAAGCTCGGACCATCTAATTTCCATTTATGTATGTTTCAGAAAGCAAACTATATTAGTTTTTTTTTAATTAATATTTTTAAGAAAATGTTTGGGGCTAATTTTCGATATGAGCCCCAATTTAAAAAAATTAAAACTCCGCCAATATACAGAGAATAATAATGTCTAGTGATTTTCGAAATTTTAACAAATGTTCTGTACTGAGAGCGCGCCAATCTTAATTCCACTTTTCTCTCATTTTATTCTTATAATCTCTCATTTTATCCTACCTTGAGAAATCTCCATTCTCGTGTTGCAAATCAAAACAGCGATTCATTCAATAAAACGAGCGGCGATCTCCAACAAATGATATCTTTTAGTTGAACATAAGTTGTAAAATCCATTCATTACACATTACGCCCTTCGGTAACAATTTTTACATTTGATGTAGTAGTCCTACAAATACACGCTAGGCCTATGTGATTCTCAAAGTACACTCAATTATATTCTTTCGTGTAAATCAAAGAAAATGCGCTCAATTCCACTCACAGTATCAGACTACAATGCAAACAACAAGACAACAAGATAAAAAGCAAGAAAAAACCGATCCGATTATTGGAGTTGAACCCACGACCTTTGCAAGACAGAAAGAACACAACTGAAGTCATTACCTATTGTCCACTAACACCTGAAGGATTGATGGAATATTTTGTTCAAATTCTGAACAGCCAGAAAAGGAATAAATATTATCCTTATTTTATTTAAAATAAATATAGAAAACAAAACTTTGCTTCTAGTCTATTGAATTACAAACATAACATTAATGTGTTTCAAAGCCACAAGAAACAGGAAATCACTTGACAGTGCTGTGTTGATACTTGACAATTAAATATGAGAAATACGAGCTGTTTTGTCACATGTTGTATTTATGAATTAGTGTCTTGTTTACCTATAGTAGTCTGATGCTCGATGTTGAGCGCATGTTTTTGATTTACATGAATGATTATATTTAGTGAACTTTGTGAATCTCATAGCGTTTATATGTAGGACCACTACATAAATGTAATAAGAATTGTTATCGACGGGCGTTATGTGAAATGAATGGATTTTACAACTTACGTTCAATTCACGGAACAAACGCTCAATTTAAAGATATCATTTGCTGTTTACTTTATTTGTTCCAATGGAAATCGCCGCTCCTTATATATTGATTGAATGAATCGCTGTTTTGATTTGCAACACGAGAATTGAGATTTCTCAAGGTAGGATTATAAGAATAACACAAGAGAAAAGTGGAATTAAGATTGGTGCGCTCTCAGTACGGAACATTTGTTAAAATTTCGAAAATCACTAGACATTATTATTCTCTGTATATTGGCGAAGTTTTAATTTTTTTAAATTTGGGGCTCATATCGAAAATTGGCCCCAAACATTTTCTTAAAAATATTAATTAAAAAAAAACTAATATAGTTTGATTTCTGAAACATACATGAATGGAAACTAGATGGTCCAAGCTTTCGAATGATATTTGTTTCATCTATATTACATTTTGATAGCAAACACAAATCGAAAATGAAATTTTCACCATAAAATTACCTAATTTTCTCGTAATCTTCAGCGGGCTCTATTTTTTTCATTTTTTGACTAACTTACTTCCAACTTCGCCAAGTTGATATTCATTTCATTATCTTTTGGTAAAATAAGTTTCATCAAATTCTGAGAGGGTGAGGTTTTTTATGTTTGCGAGTTGACGTGGAGTGACCCCTATGTCATTTTCTTTTCTGGCATACACGAATAATGCAATTTGCCAGAAGTTTTGATGTAGGCTAACTTTCATCGAGTGGTTACAAGCATACTTAGTACTTACCAAAGCGATTTGCTTGGTTTTGTTGAGATTGTTGCCCTGGTTGTATGTGCTGATTCCAACAAGTATCACCAAATCGACAATAGCCTTGAAGAAAGAACTTGCATGGCTTGCTGCTCATCTCTGAAAATAAACTTATAATTTACCAGAGAACTGGCTACTTCAATTTAATAGCTCTTTAGAGAACATAATATGCATATAAACCATTAAAAACTATTAAAACTAGCTGAGAAACAAAAGTAGTTCATCGTGAAGAAAATGAAAGGAGAAATGTAAGTTTTAAGCAAAATTCAACATGAGGCTGAGAGAAAATACGAGGCTTAAAAATCCTACACTATTTATTGTACAAACCCTGGGATTAGGATTGCGATTACGATTTATTCTGCAAAACAATTTTCAGCAAATTTGGACAATGTTTTTTATTTTTCAGTATGCTTTATCGATTAAATTGTGTCTTCTTATACATTAATAGAATAGTATATTAGTCAATAAGTAAACATAATATTAATCAGGGGCGGATCCAGCTGAAAATCTGACTGGTGCTGAAAGGGGACAATAAAGGGGCGAAGCCCCGTCATCTAGGGGGGTCCGTGGGCATGCCCCCCCGGAAAAATTTTGGTATTCAAAAGTAATTATAAAGCTTAGATGATCAAATTTTGGTCGGTATTAGTTCATAGTCAACATCGGTCCCTAGCGTCGTCGCGCGTCATGTATTTCGTTATCCTTTAGTCAACATCGACCCTAGCGTCGCGCGCCATCCATGCCTTCGTGATTACAGATGGCCGCTAGTTGCCGAGAAAATTAGAAGAAACTCATCATCAGAGTTCAGACTGTTCAGAGTTGCTACTCTGCTACTTAAACATATCTAGAATATTTTCGTTACCATCGTAAATAATCTTATTCATTCCGCTGTTTTTAATGTATTTTTTGAATGGCAGTAGAATGCTCAGAGTCCCTTCGTGTCGCGAAGCGGTGTTGTTGACCTGTTGTCTTGTTGGTGATGGACTGGTGGATGGTGATGGTGTCTTTAACTTATAACGTGACCTGGCTTGGTTGGTTAAGTTGGTGGCCGAGGTCTCAAATCTGAAAACAAGTATGCTTGTTATTGTATCAGCAATTATTATTGCTGTATAAACTATTTAAATTATCAATATGTGTGTTTGATTGTGAGATGTGGTCTATGGACTATGATGATTTCAAGAATACATTGGCCTAGCCTAGTAAGTCAGATATTCAATTTACCCTCTTTTATGTTACATGCTATACCTCCTAGTTCTGTTCACCGTGTTTCTTGCATAAGTTAATATTTATTCAAACTATTATTTTTGATATATCTTTTATATATTGTGACATAATGTGTTGTAAGTTGTCTTACTGATTGAACATAGGACCATTATAATACATTAAGACCATTATATATTATTGATTTATTATTTAAATATTTTACATATTATATTATGACATAAATATACACATAGTGACATAGGCCTACAGTCATACATACATGACATAATCAAATACAGTGTTAAACAGGTGCTACATGTGCCTATCTGTGATTTTGATTCAAAATAAAGCATAACAAAAACAAGAACAGTCGGTGTCTGTAAACTGCATGCTTGCATACGTGTGTACTTTTCACATAAATTTTCATAAATTTTCACATTTCACCGCTATTCCAGAAAGGAGATTGAATCCGTGCATAAAAGTTAACTTTGTGGAAGTTTCAGCCTTTGATGTGATCGTTTTTTTTGTGACACATTTATTTGTAAATAAATATGTTAATATTAACTTTTTTCTTATAAAAAACCAAACACATTTTTATGGAGACATCGTGCAATCGTTCTCGTTTTTTGTACACCTGCAGTATTACTATGTGTTTTACTGCTTTTCATTGACGATCGGGGATGTGAAACTACTCTGTGACATCAAATTGTCAAAGGAGGCTGCCGTGAAGGCATTGCCTTTTAACACCCCAAAACATCACAATTTATTTGGAATCCAAGGGTTGTCACGCAATCCCCATCTCAAACATTATATTTCCATTCCATACAAACTCTTGGTATTTCTGACATACTCATATGACGTTGATTCGTTGCAATTATTTCTGTCAATTTCTCGAATGATGACAATGAATTTAAATTCCTAAATCTTTTTACCATAACCTTGCATGGTTTTAGTTGTTAAAATTATATTCCTGCAACATTTTTACACTTATTAAGCAAGAAGAGAGGCTATATCACACTATTTTTGCGTCATGGAAATATTGTATTCCTCGGCTTGCAATCCAAATGACTCAGTTCAATATGCATAATCTATTTGAAAACGAAAAATTTAATATTATCATATATTTATTTACACAAATCAATGTCTTGTGAAAAAGCAATCAGAATATCAGATCAAATGTCCATACAATCTAGACTCATCCTGTAGCGCAATGCGAGACGATAGATGGTGAGAATATTACACAGCTTCAACCTCCTTTCTGGGGTAAAATGTGAAAATTTATGAATATTTATGTAAAAGTTACGCACATACGCAAGTAAACACAGTTTACAGACACCGAGGATAGTCCATTCATAGAATCATTGGCCTAGCCAATGAGCCAGCCAGCCGAATCTTTGTAATTAACAATACATCGTTCCAAATGGCCCAAATCTTTAGGCCTACGCCTAATGCCTATATTCCCCTCAAGTGTTCCATGAGCGTGTTTTAGTGTTTCCTAATACTTATATAGGTTGGAAATGAACTAGTGCTTGCCCATTTTACCATTTCAGCAGCAAATTTAGTGCATAGCATAGGTCTAAGCTAACTCACCTACAATTTTGGAATTTATTCTATACTTAGCTATAGACTATCAAGCAGGGTGTCACAAAAGGTTTATGAATCATGTCAACAGATTGAAAACCTTAGACAAATGTTAACAGCTTTTCTGAAATTAAAATATTTTTAAGCATGGTTGGGCCTATGAATGAATTTTACATGAATACATGAATTTCACAACATAGAAAGATGAAATATGTAAGTTCTGATTTTGGATAAGAAGACAATGTTAATAATTGAAAACCTTCTGAATTTTCGCTGGCCAGTGTCTGTTACTTGCGTGTGTGCGTACTGCGTGCTTTTTCAGGAAATACGTCATAATTTATTACATTTTAGACTACGACCTCCACTTACTATTTTTAGGACGTCATGTTATGAAGATGTTCTGGCTTGGCTAAATTTGGCAGTCCCTGTCATGTCGTAATTGATGGGGACTTTACTCCGACTTAATTTAGGCCTATGAATGATCTAATTTATTGAACATTATTCGACCGCTATTAAGCAATATCAATAGCTCATAGGAAACTGTGCGCCATTGCTTTGCATTATAACTAGCACAACTTTAACAAGCATCTACATGACTTTCTTGCTCAAAATATGTTTTTGAAAACTCCTGATCAAATTAGAAATTCTCATTCGTGATATCAAATTCGAATTGTAAGATGGATTGTGTTTTTGAACCTAGTTTTGCTATGGTGATGTGGCGTCAAACTCTAAAACAATAAGGCAGTCTTCAAACGTCGCGCTTTACATGCGCCGTGCTTTGCTTTGTCTGGCACGGCAGAATTGGAATTCTGGTTTCAATTCATTTTAGACGGCGTGAAATTGCCGTGCTTTGGCCATTGACGTCATCAAAATTGAAAGGCGTATTGCGCAATTATTGAAAGTAAAACTACCTTTAGCTAAATTTAGCAGTACCTGAAAATGATGTCACACTGTCTGAGATATAAGATTTCGGTTTAAGAGATCTAATATTTATTAGTTAAATTTCCTTCGAATATAAATGTTTTAATTTAAAAAAACAATTAAATCTCATAAAGAAATATTTGTTCTATCAAGCTATGTTACCAGTTAACATGCAACTGAAATGAAGGGCATCCTGAAATGTTTTCAACCTACATAGTAATAACATATTAATAAAATTCACTATTTTAATAGACAGCAGAATACCAAACAGTTGAGCATAATGAAGAAGTTTATAATTGAACTTTATGTTCATCAATATCATCGAGAAGTGAATGAAATGATAAAAAAACATCATAAAAACTACTATTTTATCCCCAATTCGCATGAATTTGTCCGAACATTCGTCTGAAAACAGACGAATAAAAGCTCGGCATCCTAAAAAGCACGCCTTATAAAACAACTGTCGTACTGACTCCGCTCCGAGCGGCAACCATCGTCGTGCTTCGAGCTTTTGCCGAGCTAGACAAATTGCGTCGTGCTTTATTGATTTATACGTCGCGCTTTTGCCAGGTCGCGCCAGAAGATTAGCACGGCGCATGAAAAGCACGACGTTTGTAGACTGCCTAAGATTGATCAATTCATTTTTGTTTCGAATATTATAAATAATAAAAAACGTTTTATGATATTACCGTTTAATAAACATACTATACCAATTTTAAATTTAAAATTAAAACTTGTTCTTCTTAATTTCAAGGCACTATATATGTATCACATTGATACAAAATTTCCTAGAATTTATTCCTTAGAATTTATTTGTTAGATTTTCTGTTGATAAAACCTGTTAGAAACGATGCAAACTATATGTGAATTTACTGTGTGGGCTTCAGGCTGAATCCCAATCAATGAAAGCAAAAACAGCAATTGGTGCCCTGTGGAGAACACTTGGAAGGTGGACTTTAAGAGAGCATTTTAGTTACATCTACACATACAAGGTTAGGCCTATGCCTATCTTAACATGTTCACTTCCAGTAAGTAGCTTGTCCAACCCCTCAAAAGCATTAGAAAATTCTTGAAAAGGCTTTCTAGACAATATGAAGATCTTCTACAGGCATAATATTGGATGAAGCACGCAAGTTACAGACACCGTTTGCTGGCCTTCCGAGGACTTCCAGGAAACATGTTTCCAGGATCCTGCACAGTAACAGCCTGCTAGTCAGTACTGCTTGCATGTCCAAAACCCCTGGAGAGGAAACGTTGATCAAATTCAAGATAAAAAACACAAGTAAAGTTGAATTGTTCTTTCCAATCTCAAATTATTTGTCGCACTTCTAAGTAACTCGCATTCAACAGCAAAAAACAGCATTCAGTGAATATCTTGAAATTTGAAATCTCATCTGAACAACAAACTGGTTATTTAAAACATCAAAATATATTTATAAATATATCATGATTTGATTTTAACAAAACAAAGATAATAATTCAGCAATACATTCAGTGGAATTTATTTTCTGCCTCTGAGCGCAAGATATTCAGAAGCGGGACTTGCGGTTTGAGATGAAAAAAAAAAAAAGGAATTTACCTGGTGTTTTTTATCAGAAATTTGAGCTGTGTCCAGGTTTTGGACCTGCCAAAGACAAAGCTAACCTTTTGTAAATTAGTTTACTAACAGCTGAACACAATTAGTTAAACTAGGGCTAGGCTACATATGGTAGAATTATAAGACACTTGATTTACGATTACCATATGCCTAATAATCATTTGCTTAATAAAAAATTAAGCCCTACATTTAAAACATATCTAGGCCTATTATATTCATATAAAAGCAATAGGTTGTTGTTTCTACTTATTCTATTTATCCACTCTCAACATCCTTATTCCAAGAAGGGACAATTTGGGGTTCTTTTGATTTTAATGATTCTTGGTTAGTGTCAATTAATGTTGCAAATTTTCAATTTTTAGGAGAGGTCAACTGCGTAGCCTCCAGATGTCGCCATGGTGTATTCTAGATTATTATGTGGTTATGTGTGTCATTTACTTGGGTCTGTTCTAAATTAGTTTACGATATATAACTATTGATTATAAGATTATTGACTTTGTAATATTTGCTAGTTATATTTGAGCATTATTGATTAATTATTGAGGTGTCATATTTCAAAATACAGTAGGCCTACATCACTTGAGTTTGTTCTGTGATACTGATGGCTAAATGTGCACGGTAACTTTAGAATAATTGAGTCTTCTACTTCAAAACCAGCTTAAGTTTTTAATGATTCTCTCAATTGGAAGGAAATTACTGACATTTTTTTCTTGGCCGTTTAGTAGCCAATGTCAGTTTCACCTGTGAGTCAAATATTATATCTAGGTTACTACTGTTTTCACTAGGATTATTGATCTATACGTCATATATATATAACACTAAAAATATTGTCTTGCTTGTACCTCAATATCAAGGAATTTGAGAATTCGAACAATGAGAACTTTGCTGCTGCACCCCAATTTCTCGAATTTTGAATCAGTATTCGGGTTTTGCGGTAGTAATTATCAGGTCTCTGTAAATTAGATGTAATTTTGATAAGTAACATTATTCTGCACAATAAATAATAAATAAAGCCAAACCTGTTATAATGGTCACCTCTATGCATCAGCCACCTTTCTATAGTGGTCACTCTTCCAATATCTAAATAGTATTTTCTATTGAATCAACCCTGTATATAAGGCCACCTGCATATAGTGGTCAATTCATATCCATATAGTTGGCTGTTATGGTCACTGTATACAAAGTAATGAAACAAAGCACCCTTATCACATTTCATGCGTTTTTGATGACTTAAGCACACCATGCTATCTCATGATGCAATTAATCAGAATGGATGGTTTTAAAGGTGAATCATGGTGGGGGATTTACGATGAATACTTCTATGTATCCCTATGTCAATGTGTTATGGTAGGATTCAAAATGATATGGTTGGATTATGTAAGGCAACCCTTGTTAATTGAGAACTAAGGATGAAAAGACACACTTGGGAGATGGACCCTGCATGGCATCTATTTGCTTGACTGTTTCATCAGAGCTGTAAGCCATCTTACAAAATATAACTATTGTTCCTCTATGTGTGTGGTCAAACCCCAAAGAAATACTTATCTTGGCAAACATGGACCATTATAGCAAATATTGACTCTTCGCTTCTAGGAGGAGCTCTTCAGCTTCTTTTTCTGTGTACACGCAAAAAGATCAATTTCATTTCCAATCCCAGCCCTTATGTTACAAAAGATATATATATACAAGGTATGATAAGATTGATTCAGGTTCTATATGCAAAAAAATTAATTTAATATCCATTAAATTTTTTCAATTCTTTGTCATTAAATCATAATGATATTAATAATTCAGCCTCCAGGCTGTAGTTGTTTGCTTTTTGTAGATTTCGAAGTAGGTGCACACTCATCTCGATTTGAAAAAGTTATGAGTTCCTCCTCTTCGTCTTCGTGCCATACAATACTATATTATTTACACATTTTTATTAACCATCTATTCTATCTATTTGTAAATTTACAAGAGCTTAATTAAAGTTTTGAAATAATGTTGAACACATTGTATTAGTTTTGCACTAGGACAGACAAAAGATATAGGATTATTAAATTCATTGATAAAGAATTAAAGGATGATCAAATTAATTGTAATTTTCTGCACAGCACGTTTTGAGATTTCCTGGGAAAGAAATAAACAGCCTCACTCACAATATATATAATTAATATATATTTAATTTCGAGGATAGCGCGCTGCATTCTATGTGCGCTGGACATGGCGCGCGACGACGCTAGGGACCGATGTTGACTATGAACTAATACCGACCTCAAATTTTACACCATCAAATAAATAAACACAATAAAAACACAGAAAAAAATTAAAAATGTATTTTATTGAAAATAAAAACATCTTGTGCTTAGTTAGATCTGCATGCACTCAGACAGGCTATACAGCATACATTATGAATAAAAAGTTTCAAATGCGAAATAATTAACAACTACTTAAATTCAAATAAGCTATTTAGACATCATCATCAGTAGTAATAATTGTAAAACAAAAAGTTATATAAATCTTCTGATGTTTAAAATTGTAATTATTACATCCAGTTGTAAAAGGTTTTGAATGCATGTACACAAATGAATTATAGGGGCAATCCATCAACATCTGAATAGACGTTCTACAAAAAAGGAATGGAAAACAGATGTATTTTCCCTGTCACTAGACATCAGCAAAACAGCAAGCCAACCCTGGGCTGGGTCTACCAACAGGCGACAGCGGCGCAAATGGAAGGGTTTGCAGCCAATCATTATTCATTCAGGCTGGAATTATGTCAATGTGTTATCGTAAGATCATCTGAATATGTGTGCTGAAACTAAATGGACATAATGATACAATAATTTATTAGGCCTGTAAAAGTAGGCCTATTTATCAGGCCTTAAGGACCTTGTTGGAAACGAGAAGAGGATCCACAACCAAATTATGTAAATACAGATCTCAAGCATACGGTACTCGGCTACAATAAAATATTGAAACCAGTGAATTTAAAGCCAAAATAAAGACTACTAACTTATCTACTAACCTCTTGTGATAATGCATGCAATAGCGCTTCCAATTTTTGATAGGAAAATGAGTTCTTCTTGCAATTCTGCGAATTTTATTTACATTCTCAAACTTCTTGTTTCCTTGTGCTGATTTTTTACATTGAAAGGTTGATAATAAGTCTTGAATCAGCTAGCTTTTGTCGACTGGAACTTTCTTCTTTAAATTACATGTTAAATTGTCAATATAGAGCAGATTCTGCAATAGCGCAGCAAGATAATGTTAAGCTTTCCTAGACGCCATGCTTGCAAAGGTGGAAGGCATAAACAACTTGACTTGATTAGACTTGAGTTGGTTGAAGTTGAGAACAACACAGTCGGACTTTGTATTGTACTTGATTACTTGACGTCATTCTAATTCTAGCACTAAAAAAAGCAATAAAGGTGCTCACTGGTGCTCACTGGTGCTCAAATTCCTGAGATTCCTAATTTAGAGAATATGATTGGTTGAAACGATTGGGCGAAAGCGAGAATGGAATGTTGATTGTTCTGACTGGTGCTCAAAGACGACATACGATTGGCTTTTAGATTTCCAGGGGTGCTCAGCCCTTGTTGCTGATTGGAAGATTGCTTTGAATCATTGATCCAATGAAATGGTTCACTGAGAGAGTTCGGGACTGCTATCAGCAGTAAAATATGGCAAACGCAAAAATAACTGAAATCCTTCCGTTTCTATGGCAATATCAAATTACGTCATTGCGGTAACATCACAGCTTTGAAAACCTGACTGGTGCTCAAGCACCTTTTGCCCCCCCTTGGATCCGCGCCTGATATTAATATTATCAATTTCCAAAAACGAAAAATCCAATCATCCGATGTTAGCTACCATGGCAACACAAGGACACGTCACGTTGTTTGACGCATGTGTGTTATCAGAAATGCCTTCAGCCGCTGTACATCAATCATTTGAATTTGAAATCACTCTAAGCTTCTGATGAAAACAGAAAAAGATAGCATTTGAAACATTAGAAAAATTGAGCGTTGCTTTCAATATTTAATCAAGTGTTAGTTAACTATATATTTATTTAATTGCCATGGCATCTGGTGAGCTATTTAGTAAAATTAAACAATTCGATGCTTATCCGAAGACGTTAGAGGACTTTCGGGTCAAGACTGTTACCGGTGCAACAGGTAGGCCAAAATGTTATGTGTTGATAACAAAACTTTAAAATTGTGAACCCTTTCAAAATAAAAATTCTGTGGATTCATACCAGCAGGAAAAAACGAAATATCTGCTCACTTCGCCTTTGGTTAGGTCAAACAACCTCTCTATTTGTTTCCACGAAACTTGGTATAAACGATATTTGAGGACTGTATTGATGAGATAGATACAGTAGACAGAATAAACCAGATGTAATGAGATGTTATTCGTTTTATAAACATATACTTAATATTATAATTAACAATAGTGCCTGTCTGGCTAAAAATCATACATTTCGGTTGTCCGACTAGTAACTAACTGATTAATCATTACAAAACTTCCAAATATATATGAAACTATAAACTAATTAACATAAATGAAAAATAAGGTAAATTACGTAAATACAATTATAAATATTGCCTATAAACCAAAAATACATTTATAATTATAGGCCTACCAAGTGAAATATATACATAATAGTAATTACCGTTTCTAATAACTAAAGCTAATATCAAAATAACTAAATTAACTAAATTATGTATGTATTAAATATTATCATTACTATATCTACGTAATGAATATTGTTCAATATAATTAGGTTTTCGTCAGAACACTATTCAAAAATCATAAACATATGTCCGTGCTGCTTGCGAAGACACACTAGGCCTTTGTAATGTCTGCATATATGATAGCTCTGACCTCTCGGCCTAGCAATGACTTTTATAGCCTGTAACTTCACAGTACACTTGTGCTATATAGGCTGTTAATTGTACTATCTGTGTAGCAGTGTTCATTGTTATGCTCTTTAATTGGTCATTAATAACATCTTTTAATTGACAGATTTTTTACATAAAGTGTATATCTCTCCCTTTTTTAAACAGCGGATTTGGATAGAATTTTTTTTATATTTGTACATGTTGCTGTTGAGTTTTTACACTGTACAACTCTTCCCCCGTCAAAATTGACCTTAAACATGGCATTTTGGAGATTCTTGTGTCCCACTTTTTGAAACCAAAAAAGGAACGATTTATTTTCCGCAAGAGAGTTTGTCAAAAATCAAAATGTGCTGTCAACATCATACTTCGTGCGGTCAAAAACTGATTGATGATGTGGTAAAGTCATTAATATTGCAGTGGTAATCTCATTACGCTTGGTCATTAAATCGTTTCGTCGTTTGAGTCAGCAGCGAGTCGGTGCAGTCAGCACCTTACTCAAATGCGCGTCAACATGAATGAATGATTTAACAATGAAAAAAAAAAGCTTTGTTTTGATCAAGTGATTTCCTTTATTATCTTGCGCGAAAGAAGGTATTAACTAAATGAATCGACCAAGGTGACGAAGAGTATCTTCTGCTCTGGGGTCTGGAACATTAAAAATTTGGAATTTATTGGAATTTATCCCCATAAAATTATAATGAAAGTAAAAAAAAAAAAGCTAGGCTACTCAAATCTGTCTGATAGTCCTATCTCCTGAATATATGAAATGATATTTTCAAAATATTTTCAACTCAATGACTCACTTCAATTATATCAAGTTTGATGACAAGAGCAATAGCCTACATTAGCTAAGTTTTACTTAATTATTCTACTTTGCTTTTTTTTGGGTAAATAATAGGCTACTATATATATGCTATGTAAAACATTTTACTTACATTTAGAGCTTACTACATTACCCAGATAATACAAAACCTAAAACTGATTCTGTTTTGCCCATCCAAATGATGTTAGCTGGTCAAATTATGATTTCAGCGATACGCATCTTTTTTATTGAACATAGAAAATTAAATACTGTGGTACAATGCCATCATAATCACTTAACAAATCTTGTCTTTTTCATCTCTCTAGTAACCGTTGTCAGTGGTCTCATTATATTCATCCTATTTGTATCTGAATTCACATATTATTTATCGACAGAGGTAGGAAATTGGTTATTCAAATCTACAAGATTCCATAATATGAGTGCTGTACCATCTAATTACAATAAAACCTGTATATAACAGCAAGCTAAGAGAGGTAAATAAATTGACCACTTTAAACAGGTGGTCTTTATATACAGGTTTGATTCAATAGAAAATATTATTTTAGACATTGCAAGAGTGACCACTATAGACAGGTGGTGGTTTTATAGAGGCGACCATTATAACAGGTTTGACTGTATAGGCATATTGTACATACTGATTTAGTCAATTTTTTCATATTTTGGGTTCCTCAAATCTTTCTTTGATAATGCTTTTTAATATATTTGCATCCTAATAATTATTTCAAACTTAAGTACTAGAAATCAATAAGCAAAAATAGTAATATAATAAGTCATGTAGATCAGCGATAAATCAAAAACACAGACTTTATTTGCGATAGTTTCGATATATCTTATATCATTTTCAAGTAATTCGCAAGGCGCAGTCACACAACCAATATCAACACACAGCTGGAAATCTTGGTGAAGCACCAAACTCTTCTAGTACAAACCTTTGCTAAATATAGCACATTCTAATCTCATTTAAGACTTCGCTGAAAATCTGATTCGTATTTTGAGAATGGAATCGGGATATATAAAAATTCAGACATCATATGGCAATTTTTGTAATCTTTTTCCCGTTTCTATGACCATTTTATATGTATTTGAGCTAAGAAAGGTTTGACCGTAAAGTTACTGTCCTTGTTCATACTGCCCTGCTGTGACTCTATTGTTTGATCGGTTCAACACCTCTACTGCACCTTGCGAATTGATAAAGAGATCTGTTAACATGCTAAACTTAACACACATTATGACGGAAAACAATATTCTATGATACATTATCTAAATGATCTATTTTATATTTTCTAGGTATCGCCTGAGTTATTTGTTGATACCACAAGGCATCAAAAAATGAGAATTAATGTCGATATATATTTACCTCATCTTCCGTGCGCATGTAAGTCTGTTTTACGTACTTTGAATTATCCCGAGGCTCTTAACCAATCAAACGACTGATAATTTTTTAATTATAATGATTCATTATTTTTGTAGATGTTAGCATAGATGCAATGGATGTATCAGGAGAGCAACAGGTGTGTAAAATTGATAACACTCTTCAATTGTTTTGATTAGGTGTGAGACGATTGTTCTGAAAACAATCGGTTTTGCCAAGCGTCACCGCCAATTTTTACTAATCAGAAAATAATTGGCATTGACAAATCAACCACGTTTAACCGATATTTTTCAGACAATGAAATTTATCATTAAATTTCTTTATTCGAAAATTCATTAATTTAATGTTTTGATGTCTTAATTAAAAAGTTGATACCAGAGCCATCTATTTACAAGAGTTGAGACACGCTTTCATGTGCCGCTATCGTCTCCAATTGGACAGATGCCAGTCACGTGATTTTTGGACGCCATCTTTGTTCTTTCAGAAACAGGTTGTCGATCATTTCAAGTGAAACTCGCGAAAAAATACAATCCAATATGGCTGAAAAAACACACAACATTCTCCTGCACATGCGCACTGTTAAAAACGTGCTAGGGTCCAGGCAAAAAGATACAAAAATGGCAGAAGTGTCCCAACTCTTGTAAATAGATGGCTCTGGTTGATACCACTCAGTACAGTCGCTCATATCAACTCATTAGCATTGATGAATAAAACAAGCAAGCATGGTTGAATGAATAGATTTATTGAGATGGGAAACAATCGACAAAAACCGATTAATCGACCGATTGTTATGACTAATCCGCGGCTAACTAATCGGTATCAAACATCGATAATTCCATTATCGTCTTACCCCTAGTTTTGATTACACCATAAGTAAGTAGTTGATAGGGTATTGTCCTACCAATTACCAATGACACGCATATCATTCCTCTATTTCTAGAGGAGTGGCTCTTTTTGCTTGGTGCAATTATGTTGAATGATCTTTACTGATCTCAGCAGCAACACTGCATATCAATTTCCACAGATTTCATGGCAGATAGGTCTCGATTGTTAATGCGCAATGATGCGGTGCAGCTACTATGATCAGATCGGGAAATTTGGTTGCTCTGCCATCTGAGCTAATCTTCCTTCACATCATGATCATTATTAAATGGTACCATTATTATTTTTGATCAAATACCTTCTGTAACAGTCAAATTGCAACATTTAAATCCTTCAAAAGGCTACAAAAATGTGGATTTTCTTCCAGATTCATGATGAAAGTTTTCAGATCGTCTCTGATTGATCGGATTAATTTTAATCTCAACATTTAGTAGTAGTAGGGAGTAGTATAGACAGTCACATTATAGGAATGTCCCTCTTACGCCTTACATATTTGCTACACAAAGAACACCACAAATCACAGTCAGACATAGCTGACAAAGAAACTTGTAAATAACACAATTCAGGATACAAAATATTATGAAAAGACACTACTCTCTCATAGCCCCTTCGAAACATCTCCTTCTGTTGCCTGTGAAGGATGTCATGCAGCGGTCAAAATTTGAATTGGTTTCATACTACAGATTTGTACTGGTGGTAATTTTTTTTTAAATCTAATCTTTTCCTTGGGATTATGTCATTAACACGTTTTTATGAATTAAATAGCAATTAAAAATTGCACTTGATTTCTGTAGATGGTTCAAACAAAAGCTTTGTTTAAATTATTTAAATGTATTTTATTGTAGAGTGATATAGACCATGATGTATTTAAGAAGAGAATGGGTCCTGATGGAAATGCCGTTGAAGATGCTCCTGAAAAAGAAGGTGCATTAGATAATACATTCACAGTTAGCTGGGTATTTTTTAACTGATTTACGGACCTATTCATGTGCAGTAAAATGAGTAAATTAATATTTCAGATGTCGTTATGGTTAACTGTACAATAATTTAAAGTTGACCCATGTTTGTCATTTTGGCATTGTATAAAGTCAGATTTTGAGATAAAAAATTGTATATTTATTGCAATTTCCACCGTTTACAAAATCTATCACCTGACTTGAACAAACCACGCTTTTGTCATTCTGAGGAAAGAGCAATTGTGGTGTGATTGAGATTTATTACTTTCTACATCGGTCAAATTGCAACATTTAAATTGTTCACAACGCTTCTTGATGAAACTTATTTTTATCTGATGGCATTTAGATTACGGTTCAAACCCGTGATGAATTCTCTGAGGTTGTGATTCGATCAGGGTCCGACAAAAGGTTCAGACTTCTGGAATCCTAGAGGCATTTCAACTTTTTCTTCTGAGTTTTTGTTGAGGTTTGACCAGTAAATCATAAAACTATCAATTTTCTTTTGAATTTGATCTAGCCTTCCGTAATCTAGGACTGCAAGATTCCTGATTCACACCATAATTGCCTAATATTTCGCCTGATAGAATCCTACCCTGAGTTGAGGATGATATTTAATGCTTGTTTTAAAATACCAAGCAAATTGCATATCTGAATTGTTAATAGCTTTGTAGTATCTGTTACTTCTTGACATCATTTTCGTGGTAAATTTTCAAGCAATAATTAAGTTGTTAAATGTTATACCTATATTAAACAGCATTTTTTGACTTGAATTTACATTTTTAAGCTCTTGGTGATAAAGGCGAAGGAGAAGCAAAGGTATAGTGAAAATCATCTTTAGGGGAGTTCCTTAGGGGATATTGCTACATGGGTTGAACTCTTAATATGTATTCAGTCAAACTTGCTTGATATCCCCCCTCTGCATCTGGTACGGATGAAAAGTGGGACATTAAGTGAGGTAGGAATATGAGAGTTTGTATGGAGATTTAAACATAGAAATCAGTTGATGCGGGGATATTAAGCAAGATGGGCCATTGAAAGAGGTGATATTAACATTGGTTTGATATTAAGTTTGACTTTAGGCTACCCAGACATTGTTGAATGAAATGGAGTAAATACCTTAAAAGTAATAATTTAAACAAGCTCATATGATATTATATAAACAATGTATTGTTTTTATAATATATGGCGTTTAGAGATGTTAGCGCTGGCAAATATAATTCACATTTGAATTTTGAATTGAGAAAGTAGTTGACCACAATATTTTGTATGGGATACCAATTAATATGTTTTGTCTGTTTTAGCCTACGCTTGATCCAAATCGATGTGAAAGCTGTTATGGAGCAGAGTCAACAGATCACCCGTAAGTTAGCCTTGTTAGTTAGCCAATACTGTGTAGTTGGCCAGAAGAAATGCAGTAGGCCTACCCTTGTTGGTCTTATTTTGTATTGTTGTTTATTTTTATTAAACTGTCACATATCACATGGCATATATATTATGTTAATAGTTAATTACCATGGGAGTAGTCTAAGAAAGATGATGATTGGTTACTATTGAATTGCCGTCAACTGAGTCTTCATGGATTGCACATGGAACATGTTGGTATGGTAGTCAGTCATTCCCCTCTAAAGAATAGAATGAATGAGTCAATGTACTAGTTGATGCTCATGAACCCACAAAAAGTAATTTCACTAATTCAAATAAACTTTTTGTGAATACATCAACAGAATTTTATCAATACAGTGAAACCTGTATGTAACGGCCAACTACGAGCGGTAAATAAATTGACCATTATGGAAAGGTGGCCTTTATATACAGGTTTGATTCAATAGAAAAAGTTAATTTTAGACATTGAAAGAGTGGCCACTATAGACAGGTGGCTGCTGTATAGAGGTGACCATTATAACAGGTTTGATTGTAATTCTTAAATCGCCATCATCATGTTCAATGCTCGAACAAGTAATTATTCAATCTTTTGACGGATTAACAGTCTTTTTCTACTTTTCTCAGTTTCAAAACTTGTCCTTAAATTATCTTTATCATTAGTTTCAGTCTATTTTCTGCATTTGTGCTTTCATGCCTGATTGTTAAATGGCCTGTTTTCCAATACCATTTTTATAAAGGCTTTAATGTTGACTAATGTTCACAAATGTCATAAACAGTTTCCCACATGTAATGGATGAATGATAATCCTAAACTTAAATAAGAGACCGGACACCATATAAAATGTTCCTTAAAGTGTGAAAATTAGAAACTACATCATGTCTTCCATTGGCAAAAAAATTTACACTTGGCAAATATGTACTATTCTTTATTCTCTCCTCTATATTGTAATCAAGTTTGTCTTTATCATTGATCTTTCATCATGCTATTTTTTAATACCGTGGTCTTTTATTTATCAATATTGTCAACATTTATGTTCATATTTCAGATGTTGTAATACATGTGATGGTGTTAGAGAAGCATACCGTAAAAAAGGATGGGGTCTAAAAGATACAAAGCAAATAGAACAGGTGTGATAAATTATATAGTCAATAATACTCAAATCAGTTGAAAATGTTGTTGGTTGTTCCTGTTTCTGAATGAATCATTTGTGGAAGCCAATTTTAGATATCAACAATAAGGTCACAGCATGCAAATTTTTGGTCATGCCATGGCATTATTGAAGAAAGATGTGCGAATCCAAGTCCAAACCCGATCCGATCAGATCGGAATTGGGTTGACATTTTTGGACTTCGGATCCGATCGGATTTGTAGTGATATTTTTTGTTCGGATTATTTCGGATTTCGAAATTTGACTGAGTATTTGTCTTTTGTAGTACTTGATATGTTCTAGCTTCCTTTGAACACAGAAAATAAAGTTTTGCAATGTAAACATAGTGGCTACGTTAATATGCCGTTATGTGATCATTTTTACAATTGGTTCGATTGATGTGAAATGAATTAAAATTTTACGAAGAAAATGATTAAGATTTCTTCATTTATCGTACATCAGACGTTTCAATGCTTTCTGTGTCTCATGTTCTCCTCCACAATTCACTTCTCCGTAATCATAGTTTACATCTTTCTATAGCAATAGACAGCTTAGTAAGTCAAACGTCGTATATTCACGTCCTGGAATCTGTTTTTAGGGTCTGATGGTTTTAGAATGTCCGTCAGAAAAGATTTTTAAATTGAAGAAAATTCTGGCTGCGCACTTAATCACGTGGTTAGGCTTAGGATCCGATCACGTGATAACAACCTAGTCGAGTTTAATTACTTTTTAGTTTTATCAGCTCTTGTCGGTTGTGGTCGATGGTTAGTGTGTTTGACAAAAGTGCAGCTCATTCTAGTTCCAAAGGTGGTCATTATTTATTTTTATTATTTATTTTTCAAAGTTTTAACAAGTTTACAAGTGTTAAGATTTTCATATTAGCGGCTAACATTTATAAACCGGGGAGTTTGATAAAGCTACTTGATAGCCAGCACTACGTCATCAGGTCTCCATGGATTGCAATTTTCGTCCACCCTGTGATTACCTTATTCCAAGTGTCATGGATGCATTTACAAAGTACTCCTTGTTGATTATCCATTTAACGACACTTGGAATTTGTTTTTATACTGGTAGTAGGTAAATTAAATTAAAAATGTTGACTATTATTGATAATCTTGATTATCTGCTAGTAGTTCATGTCAAACACTGTGATCTTCCATATATCAAACTCGATGTATTTCCTGTCAGATGATTGCTAAATAAGAATATTCTAAATCTATGCGTCACACAGAATTAACAAAAACATACAAACAAGTTTGGTTTAGGACTGTATGAAAATGAAGATTACTTTATTGTCATTAGCTGAATGTGATTATATAATGCTCAATGCTATGTAACAGAATTTATTATTAAACTGGAATTAGCTAGAAATCAGACATTCATTTTTACTAATTGAAGTTTCACGCTTAGTCAATCATTGGCTTATTACTGTATTATATATTCATACGTGTTTGTTGTTCTTTTGTTAATCTAGTGTAAGAGAGAAGGTTGGCAGGATAAATTTGAAGCCCAAAAAGATGAAGGTTGTTCGATTTACGGACATCTGACTGTTAGCAAGGTGATTAGTTGACCACTGTAGAAAGGTGGCATTTATATACAGGGTTAATTCAAATGATTATGTTAGCCTGTTCATATACAGTATTAATGAAAGGACCACTGTATACGGCATAGCATGCTTGCCTGTGTACATCATAATTTGATCAGCTAATTGTTGACGTCATTGTTCTGCATTGAAATATTTATCTTTAGAACATATCGAGGATCTGCTACGATTTATTCTTGCAATTTGATTGGTTAACGCCAATAACGCCATTTCACCATAGCCGAGCTTGACCCCGTCGATTTCAAGAAATTGATGAAATTACCAAACAACCGATAATTATTTAAATATGGCATTATAAACTGGCAAGTAATAAAAAGTAAAAAGCAAATACAGTGAATATTTATAGAGTCATATACAATTTCATTGAGTTACTGTTTCATGCAGTGCCTCAGTTGTTCAAAATGAATCAAATGGCTCTGGGTGAAATATGTAAGCTAGTAAACAAACATGTTTAAAATGTATAGAAATATTTTGCACAAATTAACAATTCAAAAACAATTTGCCTAACTTTTACAGTATTGATAATTGTAAAAACATAACATAACTTCATTTAATTAATACATTCCCTCGTCCTTTTATGGCCAGTTTTTTCAAGTTCCTAGATATAAGTATAAGCACTAACTGGCATAGAAAGGAAAGCTTTCGATAAGCTATCAAAACCAAACAAATTCAACCGCTAAAATTTCAAATGTAAATTAAACCATTTCTCCAAATGAAAGTTAGCAACATTAGATAATCAGTTAGCTAAAAAGTTATCAAAAATTCAATAATCTGCTCTTTTAAATAGGCAATTAGCAAACATTTAGTCAATAAATCTTTCTTAGTTTCATTTCTTTCTTCACGTTGACGGCTTTTTACGAAATTCTTCAAAGAAACATTTTCTTTCCTTTTCAAGTTTTTCCAGTCAGTTTTCCATAATGAATAACACACATAAGAACATACAAAATATTGTTTAAAGATAAGAATCCATGACTATGTAAGAAAACAATGTTACACATCCATTCTTTTAATTTCAAGAAGAGAAATATAAATTTCCCGATATCAATTTTTCCTCGCAGCTTTTAGTTGATTTAAAAAAGACAAGTGTAATGCTCTCGACTCAGCCTTCTTCCGGTGACGTCACGAAAATAGGAGAATTGCATACTTGATCATGGACTGTAAAGATCAGAAAATGCTCTGAAAAAACGTACAAAACATTCACAAATCGGGGTTGGCTATGTTCTAAACCAAATAGTTCATACTTTCCGTGAACTATGCTCTGATAGCACCACTCGAGTCACTTCAGGAGAAAACTCGAAGACGAAAATTACTCGCCGAGGCGGCTCGTAATTTTCTGATGCCTTCTCGTTTTCTCCTTACGTGCCTCTCGTGGTGCTATCAGAGCATAGTTCACGGAAAGTATGAACTATTTGTTTAATGATTAATAATTGAACACAATTCAACGTCAATGTAAAAAATATTGGTTGGCTTGTGTGATAATTAAAACATATTCAGGTTAAGATAAAACTGACAGTGGTGATATTCAATTTATGGCATTCTGATTGGTTGTTTTTGGTATATTTTCTACTTTTATTGAATTCAGTGGGCTTCGATATACCCAAAACAATTCTACAGTTTATATTTGATAAATATAATAATAATATATTAATTGAGGGATTGTTCCACAACTCTTCTTGGTACAGTGCTCAATGAAAATAATCAGAGTATCTATAGAACTAGTCACTAAGTTCCATTCAATGAGTGTAGTTTCAGGCCAACACCCCCCTGAAAGAACGTTTCTCCTGACGGCACTGAGTGGAAGTCGATCAAAATTTTATCAATTAATTTAATGAGATTTTAATATGGCTGATGGGTGTGGCTTAGGCTAGCTCCACAAGGTCCATTATTCCGCTACCACCCTATACGAAACGGCCGTTGCTAAAATGGAGTACAGGAGCATGTGGCACCTGTCTACGTGAGGCTGATGTAAACTTTACAGGAGAAATTTGAGCTTGTAAAATGTTATGCTTAGTTAAAACTTTAAACATTCATTGCTATTTCCCAACAAATTTTTCAAATGTATGCTATGTGTACTGCATGATTGATTATTGATGATTTACTGTGAATTATCACTGGTAATTAGATCACAATTTTAAATGCTGTAATTCAACAGTAACACAAATTGTTTGTTTATATTTTATTTTGTTTCACTGCTGAGGCCGAGGAAGTTTTTAAGTTGCAGTACTTGTTTAAATTTTCAACTCATTTAATTTTTATTTGTGATGCAAGCTGCAAATCTTTTTTTGCTGTTGACTGCAAAGACATCTTCATTGCTGCAGGCTGCAGACCCACTTTAATTATCGGAACAAATTTCATAGATCTACTTCTAAATTAATGCTATATGCAGCCAAAGAGTTTGTTTACATTTATTTTACATTATTGCGTTTTCACTACCGCTTTTGTTGTCAAACACCTATCATTACAATGTGAAAGTGCCGTTTTACACAAATAACAAAGGTTGTTCTGCTCCACTGTTTCTAGACAATAGAATGTTCAGCATGTATGGAACTGTTTGATTGAGCAGCTCTATTGAATAGCACGGCATGCCATTGCGAACAAAATAAAATACAGCTTTTGGTGTGTTTTTCGTCAAAACTTGTCCAATCGAAGAAATAAAGCATTGAAGGGACGCCTCCGGGTTATGACGAATCCATTGATATAAGTTATGCATTGATTGGATCTCAAACGGAAACGGCTTCCCTAATCCCCGCCGTTGTACAGATTACAGACACACAAATAGAATAATGTCAATTTAGAAATAGATTCAATTCAAACTTAGAACTCTACTTCAAGTTTCGCACCATAAGATGATCATATTTCAACTATGATTTATCATCTTATGGTGTGAAACTTGAAGTAGCGTAATTGCAGCATGTTTCATTTGTGACTCTCATTCTACAGTTAACTTTCAATATTGGTTTTATTTCTATTATTAAAGGTTGCTGGTAATTTCCATGTTGCGCCTGGCAAAAGCTTCCAACAACAACATGTACATGGTAATGCCAAATTTACGTCTTTATTTGCTTTTTAATTTTCAGGATATATTATACGTGTGTTAAAATAATGCTAAGTTTATAGTTTGAAAATTATGCCTTGATATTACATTTTTAAATTTATAGACTGTTCATTAACAGTTCCTGACGGATTATAAAATGTGTGCATGAATAATTTGCAAGGTTCACAAGCAGGATCTGACAACAGTAGGAAATCCTGGAATGCTAGATTCCAGAATGTTAGAGCAGATTCAAAAGGAAACTGATGTTTTGATGATTTATCGGTCAATGACCACCCAAAAAAATTCAGAAGAAAATCTTGAAATGCCTTTAAAATTCCAGAAGGCTGAATATTTTGTCTGACCCTGTTCACAAGAGGTTTGTATTATTTATGATTTGCTCATCAACTGACACTTACAGGAGTATTCATCCCAAGAAAATTTATTATTTTAACAAACAATCAGAATGAATCTTAAGTAATTTGCCATTGGTTTGGATAATAATTTGTCAATGTTTATTTATACGGTTTGTTATGCACAAGTGTGTTAAATATTCATGAAGATCATTCAAGCAGCCAACAAGTACTAGAGATTCCAAGCTACAGATTGAATTACATTCATGAAAGTTGCTTTGTTTTATGTTTCATTTTAATGTTGTTTGATAGCATTGTAAGTAACTGGAGTAGTGTGCACATCTTTCTTATCATTTTTGTCAATTTGACATTAACTACAGGACTAATTATACACAGTACAGAGGAAATGTAAATACCGTACTAATGGCAATATTTTGATGTCAGTCGCTGAAAACAGGCGATTGTTCATCAGAGGTAGAGTCAGGGTTCAACAAAAGTAGGAATCCTACATTCCAGAAGTGTAGAACAAATTCAGAAGAAAATTCCAAGTTTTATGATTTGTTGGTCAAACATCAACAAAAATATTGAAAAGAAAATCTTGAAATGCCTCTTGAAGGCTGAACCTTTTGTCAGACCCTGGGTTATAATTCAAGGCGTTCTTCTTCTTTGCGTCATTTGTTTGGTTAAGTTATTATTCAGATAGAATCCAGATCATATCTAGCTTAAGACCAAACTTGGCTGTTATGCCTACGTTTAACCCTGTCTTTCTCTTTAAGTCCAACTATTTTGCTATTATTTCATCCAATAGGGTCGACCAATAAAAATATAAAAATCGATATGATCACGATTTACGACGGCTATCAACAATACAATTTTCTTTTTTATGAACGAATGATTGATAGCCGTCTTGATCACAGAAATTAAACAAAAGGAGATTTAAATTTGAATCTTCGCTTTTCAAGATTTGAAATTCTCACTTTTTCAAATGCTTCTTTCTCGAAAATACTTATCCGTTTATCGGAAGGAAAGTACAGTCAGTACACAAGTGAAGGTAAAAATGTTGATTTTTAATTCTTATGAGTCAACCCTATTTAACTTATGCAGTACAACATAGCTTTGACCAGGGTCTAACAAAAGTAGGAATCCTGGAATTCTAGATTCCGGAAGGTTAAAGAAAATTGATATTTTTTAATGATTGATTGGTCAAACATCAACAACAAAAATTCAGACAAAATGTTGAAATGCCTTTAGGATTCCAGAAGACTGAACCTTTTGTCGGACCCTGGCTGTGACATGGCAAAGTTTAAAGTCACTTATAACAGGTTGTCTCAAATAGACAACTCTAGATGTAATAGGTTGGAATGCACTGTACCAAACATTTGGCTTAGTATGTTTGTTAAGGATATCTATCCATGTTTACAGTTTCAATGGTCAAGATAGGAAAAGGTTCAAACATCATTTCATTAAACTGTGAGTAAAAGTACACCTCATCTGTCATCTGTGTTTGCACATTAAATTCTGCACTTGTTCAAAATTAATTAAATTTATATTATAAACTTCAAATAATGAGTAAATCAACGTAAACTTTAAAATAAAATTTATTTTAAACAAAAAAGTATTCAGGCAGGAGAAAACTCTAATTTGGAGCACAGGCTTTTTGTTAAAAGTGTTGTATCCCCTATCTCATTTCCAAAATTTGAATCTCATTTCGTTATTGTATTGTAAAATGTTGATTGTTGAAGGACTTTCTCTTACCTGTATATTTCATATGATTAAATGTTTAACATAATTCAATTGTTTAAAATGTGTGCACCTGTTTTCATTCAAATCAGAATCAATGGTCGTATAAATTAAATGCTTAACTGAGTTTTATAGACACATATTATATGGCCTGGTATGGCATCCCCTGTCTTTAATGGCCAAGTCGTTAAAATATATAAGGCCTTAATCATTTTAATAATAGATTTACTTAATTGGGGATACTGTAAACTGAACAAAAGAAGGATCCTATATTCCCGGATTGTTAGAGCAAATTCAGAAGAAAATTGATATGTTTGATGATTTATTGGTCAAACATCAACAAAACAATTCAGAAGAAAATGTGAGATGTCTCTAGGATTCCCGAAGGCTGAACCTTTTGTCGGACCCTGACACTGAACAGCGATACATAAAATATATAAATATTTGAAAATTGAAATCATTCTGCTCTCAAAAGCAATGGCATATAATTTAATAATTTTAACATTAATAAAGTATTCTATATTGAATTAAAAAGTAATTTTAATCTTCGACTCTGCTAATCAGTAATGCTACATCAATCACAAATCATATATAAAGAGAAAATGTCTAACCTCTTAACAACTACTATCTAATTGATTTAACATTTTAAACGCATAAATGCATGACTGATGGATGGTGTCACTTTTACTTTTTATATAATCACATAAGCAAGTGTTTTTGGTCTATATTACTTTCGTCTTTTGGTGTAGTTGGCAACTCTTCGAAACATCTTCACAATATCATCTTTTACTAAAAATGACAGTAAAATAGTTCATTTACATCACTTCAATTTATCTTTGAATGTAGCCAAATCACGACTTAACTAAACTAATATCTAATATCATGGTAATGTATCTCTATTCATTAGTAACAGCATTATATATTAACCTCAATCATATCAATAACCATTTCAATAGATACAAAACAAACTTTAAAATAAAAAAAAAATACAATAATTGTAATGCACTATTTATTTTTCCTAATTTGGGCTGGCAAGAATAAAATGTAGGCCCCCAGACAGGAACTAGTGTTGTACACCTGCGAAAATTAGTTGAGTTCATGAACTGTTCATGAACAGTCTAAGAACAGTTCATGAATTTTGCAAACTTTCATGAACTGTTCATGAACACCTTAACATAAACAGTTCATGGACGTTAAATGGGCCAATTTTATGATATTTGTTCAACTAAAAAATGAACTGTTCATGATAATTATGCCATCTAACGATCTAATGGTTGTCCATTGATTTTCTTAATTTATATCACATCAGTACAGTGTAACCACATTAAAATATTGATATAAAATATAAAATATTAATATATCACAATCCCAGTACAGCCAAATAATGTGACAATAATCGAGTTGTAATATAAACCAGAGTGAAATAGTTGGGTTTGATAGAAACTGGTTCTAAAAAATTAATGAAATTTATCGGGTTACGATATCAATAAGGCTACACTGTTTCTGCTAAGACAGCCTACATTGTATCAAAGACAAAGCAGTGTTTTATAGAAGTGTTACAAAACCTGTACTGATGTGATATAAATTAAGAAAATCAATGGACAACCATTAAATCAAATGGCTACCGTAAATATATTTTAACCATTTGAGTTCATCTCATTATCTCATCGATGGATTGTGCTTTTCAAGTAGGTTACATGTTTGAGCCTCATATGTGGAAAAACTTAATTTGGGGAATGGTATTCTCTTTCAAATTGTAATTGTTCATGGCCTGGACATCTGCTGTTATAATATTTTTCTAATGGTTTTCTAATCTTCGAAATGCATGCAATAAATATTGTGAATACCAAAAAGCAATGTTAATTTAGACAAAAATTAAATTTCCATTTTACAGAATTAATCAAATATCCATTTATCCATCCATTAATCGTAAATCAAATATCCATTGCTTGTGCACCTGTGTTTCTAGTTGAAATTACATATGTAATATACGCTTTGCAGTGCCATACATTGTGCAATGTAAATTGTATACAAATGATTACCGTAATATATTGTTCAATTGTGGTGATCTTAACGGTAAAGGTTTTATAGTTTTGCAATTCGCAACCAACAATAAAATATTTATATTAGAACTAGCAATGAGTAACAATAATAACAGGTAAACAATGAGAAATTTTCCAATTAAAATTCAACAACTAGTGAAATTTGATATTGAAAATCATAAACCATACAGTTGCAGTTGCAGCAGTATATTTTTTTCTCTATGTGAAACAGTATTTGTAATAAAAATTTATCAAAGAAGTCCCAAACACAACTGAAAAGCAGCAATTCTAATGATATGTAATTCAAATGTCTTACTTGAAAACAAAGGAAAACTGGACAAGTAAAAGTGCTCCTCACACAGACACACACACAGACACACACACACACACACACACACACACACACACACACACACACACTGTTGGATTTATAGGTATAGATAGCTTGACTTTTAATATTGTAACAACCCAATACAGTTCAAACTGCAAAGGTGATAATAAGAAATTTCTGGCAAATGTGACTTTTCCTTGAACCAGCTACACAAGATTTCGTAATTGTACAGTGTAACTAGCCTGTCTTTCAGGCAGAGTTTTTCTTTCTATAGTGCGTCTGCAAAATAAGCAAGGTAATTGCATACTGACTCTACTGAGTGTTTGTGCTGAATTTATTCTCCTGGTTATTCACAGACAGACTATATGAAGAAAAAGAAAGCCTGCTTGTGTCTCATGCTACAGTGTAACCCACTCAAAGGCATGTCAAAGTTGTCAATGATTTCAATTCTACTTATCCGGATTTGTTTGACAACGGTTTTAACCATTAAAGACATTTTCAGTTTCAAAAACATGTTGCAAATAATTTAGAGTCCATTTATCAGAATTGCACTCAAGTGTGGGTTACACTGTCATAGTCAGAGTAGTTGCATGCTACCAAGGGTTGAGTAGTACCGGTATGCGTACCTTGTACGAGATATTATACTGCATCTTTTATCATGGCGATATCGCTTTAAAGCAGTCGTTGTAGGATAATTTAATTTTTGATTTCATTAATGTGTAGCGTTGTCCAAACAACAATAATTATAAGGAAGTTGTTGTTGCAGCCTAGCATCATGTCATCAGTTCTGTTGTGTGCTGAAGAAATCACACTTAAAATTCTTCTAAATGAATATTTATCTCATCCAATGATTATTGTTTTTAGTGCATGATCTACAACAATTTGGTGGCCATCAAGTAAGAATTTACTTTTCAAACCCGAATATGTTTCATTCAATCATGTGAAAATAAGGTGTATAACATTGAACAGGGAAAGATTGTAAGATTGTAAGATTGTAAGATTGTAAGATTGTAAGATAGCTCAAATTAATTTTTCAAGAATATTCCATACCAGTATTGTACTTTATTTGCTAGATAAACCAAAGATTAGTCAAGTTTTACCGCGACTCTGAGTTTCGCTCTTGTGCATACGGAAGTTATCCTAATGACAATCAAATCAGCTACTCTAAGTATATACATTATACATGTATGAAAGTGTATGGTGTTAATTATTTACACTCATCTATATAATCTATTGTATCTGTTATGTATTATTGTCGATATTTTCCTTGAAGTTTTACTGAGAGTTACTGATTTGATTTTCATTAGAATAAATTCTGACTGAGAGAAACATCACTGAGTCACGGTAAAACTTGACTAAACTTTTCATTTATGAATAGCTCTGCTTCACTGTATCAAGCACTCTCTCAAATGGTTTGCTCTCTTGAAATTTTTTATTTGAAATTCAAATTTTGTTACGTAGCGCTTTTTGTCAGGTTTCAGATTGTGGCAAGGTTTAACTTTGTTAAGCTTCTTACGTAAGTCCAACAGAATCAATACCTGCAATCTTAGTCAGGTTTCTTTCCTGGATCAGTTTCATTGTACAGTCAAACCTGTTATAATGACCACCTCTTGAAGCAACCATGTGTCTATAGCGAGCACTCTGATAATATCTAAGTTATTTTTTCTATTGCATTGACACTGTGTATAACTAACACCTGTATACAGCGGTCACTTTCTTTACATCTCATAGCTAACTGTTATATACAGGTTTCACTGTTACTTATTTATAAATGTTACCTCAAGTTTGTAAACTTATTTTATGTGATCACATGGTTGTATTTGTATCACTGCTATTCAATTCCCTGTGTCATTGTTTTCATTAGTTCAACCTCACTCATCATATTCGCCATTTATCATTTGGACAAGAATATCCTGGGAAGAGTAATCCTCTTGATGGAATGCATATCATCGCTGAGAAACGTAAGTATTTAAGTATCTTTATTTGTTAACAAGAAGAGCACAATCATTATCAAATGTGGTTAATGTCCAACTTATATCCCCCTTTAATCCTGAGTTACCTGAAGAAAACAGTTTTATTTCCATTTTCTGCTAATTCACTAACCTTCAAGTTGACAGAAATGTTATAAAAGTATGAATTATGTATTTTTTCTTTCCATTTTACAGCTTCAACTATGTATCAGTATTTTGTAAAGATTGTTCCAACGGTTTACAAAAAGCTATCTGGTGAGGTAAGATATAAATGCTGTGCTTAAAACTTACTATTTTCATAATAGCTGTTAAATGAGTAATTGTTAAATGTTTGCTTGCTAATCTTGGTAGGAATGTAATATATGAGTAATTAGAAAAGAGAAATACATCACAGGCTGTGTCACATAACGAGTCAAATGTGTCTCGTAACAACTCCAGTTCATAATTGGTTTATATAAGAAAGTTGTAACATTTTTGTTGTGTCTAAATCAATGATTTTAAAATATTTGCGTGCATATTTTTGTATGATGACATATTTCCTGCTTCTTGAAATTTTGACAACAGCGATGTTTCCAACATTTCTCAAAAGAATTCACACATCAATTTGAATCTTCAAACTTGTAACTTATGAAGACATCTTTTGTTGCATGGTTTATGGATTTTTAAGAAAAAAGTTAGCCAATCAAATTCAATATCAAAATATTTTTTCATATAAAAATTGTTTACCTACCTCTGCATAATTTCACAAGATCATTTTTTAATTTTAATTTTAAGGAAGTCTGGACTAACCAATACTCTTACACGAAACATCAAAGGCCTGTTAGGCAGATGACTGGAGAACATGGATTACCAGGTTAGTAGGACTTGTTACAAATTTTTCATGAACTGTTACAAATGTTCATGAACAGATCATGAATATCCTTGAATCGAACTCAGCTCATTTTCCTGAATTTACTAGTCCCAAAGACAACTGAATTAAAATTAAACAAGCTGCTTAGAATCGACTTTGGCGAATTGATGTTGAACTTCTTGCTGTTCCTTGAAGTACAGCATAACAGACTATTACTGATACAACATTAACCATGTGGAAAACTCTATGTGGACTATATACTAAATATGCCATTAAATATGTTGAATTTCATCTGTTTCTTTACTTGAGATCAGTGATGAGCATTTACCATTATTAGAGAAAATAACCTATCCTATAGAAAAAGCTTGTGGGCTGTGGTAATAATTATGATATTTCTTACTTATATAAAAACACTGGTTTCTCAAGTGGTGACCTTCAATATTTGATGTTATATAAATGCTGAATGTCTTGTGATGTTTTTTTATAGGCGTTTTTGTTCTCTATGAGTTATCACCAATGCTGGTTCAATACACAGAAACAAGACGGTAAGGCTACTGTCAAATACATTGTTTATGATATTGTTAAAATATTTGTTTAAGGATTAAAGTATTTCTATAGCCTATTGACATAACGGCCTTTTAACTTTTTCGTGTTACTCACAGCATGTCTTAGGTGTTAATAGGACGCCATATAGAGCTTTTCAGTGGTTCCCAATGAGTTCCTTGTCGTGAGAATAATAAACCCGGTGGTGTATTTTGAAAGACCATGACCCCAGGCTGTATTGTTTTACCACACCAACATGGCTGATGTGAAAAGCTCTATAGTCTGTATTACTAAGTAATACATGTTGCATTTATGAAATTAAATACCTCTATTATTCGAACAAATTCGAACAAAGTAATTTGAATTATTTGTGTTTACAATTGCCTGGGCGTTGTTTCAAGTATGTTATTCCATGTGTTTGAATAATGTATTCGATTTATTCAATTGACAAAGGTGAACCATGGAAAGTAATCTGTGCAAACACAAAATTAATCTGTATATTGCTCATCCCAAAAGTGCTCTTAAACAATCACAGTTCTGGAAAACGTTCTACAATTTCATAATGGATAATATTATTAATGTAATTCTCAATCCCAACAAATAAATGTCATGAGTCGATAAACTCTTTCTTCTTGACAGTTCATAAAACTTTCATGAATGTAACATGTTGGGTGTTTTCTGTAATTCCTCAACTTTTTGATGAACTGTTCATGAAAATAATACAGTTATACGTTCATGAACTTCGTTTAACAGCATTATGAACTTTATAAACCTAATTAATTGTGTGATTTTTTAATTATTTATAATAGATCATTTATGCATTTCTTAACTGGCGTGTGTGCCATTGTTGGCGGAGTATTCACAGGTGTGTGGAATTTCTATTTTGATTCTTCATCAATTGCATTGCACAGTGTATGTTGTTCCTAAATAATAATAATAATAATAATAATAATAATAATAATAATAATAATAATAATAATAATAATAATAATAATAATAATAATAATAATAATAATAATAATAATAATAATAATAATAATAATAATAATAATAATAATAAATATAAAGTAGCAAATATAGGTCAATTACTTATTGCAGTAGCTAAATGCATGGCCAATGACATTGAGTATGATGATATCAATTAGGCTTACCGTGCTTGGAAATGTACTTACTGTTATCATATAAGTTAATTTCATTTGTTTGCATTTATATTGAAAAAAAAATCATTAAAGGTATTTTTACACATGGCAAGCAAAGGAAGACTATACCGTCATACAGAAATTTATAAATATTTTTTCAATTAGTATGAGAAAAATTTAGTAATGATAGAACCACGCAGTAGAATGAATATAACCCTATTGTTAAAACCCTATTGTTAATTCTATTTTTGAATAC
Source organism: Haliclystus octoradiatus (assembly GCA_916610825.1). Lineage (NCBI taxonomy): Eukaryota > Metazoa > Cnidaria > Staurozoa > Stauromedusae > Haliclystidae > Haliclystus > Haliclystus octoradiatus. The sequence goes on from OU744447.1 coordinate 24,978,461, forward strand.
TTTCTCTATCCTATTGGTAACTAAATATTTATTTCTTATTATTTTTTAGTCGCTGGTTTAATTGATTCAATGATTTATCATTCTGCCAGAGCACTACAAAAGAAAGTTGAGCTTGGGAAAGCAACTTAGATACAATATTTTTTATCAATTAAATAATTTTAATTAAATTTTCCATTATTCAATAATGTACTCTGATATTGATACATTGTATTGAATAGACCTTTCGTATGTAAATTTCACAGAAATACTATTATCTTGTATGCACAGCATTGTTATTAAGGGTGGTCACATAAGTGAGAAATAAACCAATCAAAATGGTTCGTATCAGTGTAGTTGTTGCAGTCTAGAATCGTGATGTCAAGTTTGGCCATTTATCGTGTGTCAACTCATAGATCAACTCGCACTTCAGCTACATCCAATGATAGGATTACTTCAACACTGTTAACACTTTTTATTGGCTTAAATCAGGATTAGGGTTTTATAAATTCCACCCTGGTGCTCAATCGCTTTATTAATCCATTTTACTTTGAGATGTCCTAAGTTGATGTTTGCAGATACCCATTCACCGTGTTAATCATAGAAGTTCAGTCGTAAATTACGGGGGAGCAAACCCCAAAACAATTATATAGGGAGAAAAAAATTCCGAAAATTCTCGATTGACCATTTTTTAATTCTGTTTTCGTTGACTGGCTAATCTTGTTAGATTATTCTATCAACAAATCATTTTGAATTTCGCTTTTTGCACTGGAATGTAATTTCGAAAATATTCAAGTCTTTTGGCATTGAATTTTCTGGAAAATGCACTTCTTTTAGCCAATCAGAATCGAGAAATAAATTGTATAATAATAATAATATAATAATCTAAATTGGTTTCCATTGTTATTATTAATTATTATTATGTTATCTTGATTCAACTCTTCTTATTACTCATTACTCAGATCGTCGATTGCAAGATAGCCTGCGTGCAGACAGACTCTTCCATCGTATAGTCTGCAGTCTATTATTCTACGAAGAAAAGTGTGTCTGCACGCAGGCTATTGCAAGGGGAATATTTAAAAAAAGAATTTAATCGGAAAGTACACTGTATCAGTGTATAGTGTATATACTAATACATTCATGTCAATTGACATCATACCACCGACCCCGGGAATAGTCGGACATGAAGTCATGAACGCGTCAAACCAATCATTCTAATATGTTTAATATATGTTTAACATGCTTCATTTGGACGGTTGCTTTGTCTAGAATCTTGTCATGATGTTCATTATCTAGTTATCTTGAAAGCGGTATTTAATCATGGGTAAATGGAGCAGGGAAATTACATTCCCTAAAGTTTGGAAAATATCATTTTTTCGTTACGGCAATCAGGAATCAGGATCGCTGAAGGGCCTAAAGGCCGGGTATACTGTATTGACAGAAATCTCCAAAACCCCACATTTTCTTGTCGGCCTTGATGGCAATGGGCAATGGCGACTATATAGTACAGAGCTTTATAACTTAATGGAAAAATCGTGTTGCAAGCAGTGCTGTAATTAATGCTCGCATTTGAGCTCATTATTTCAAAACAGTATATATTCCAAATTTCTAATTGTGTATAGGCATGCGACATCAACATATTGCGTATACAATTTTATCTCAAAGTAATATCCATGCGACCCTTTCAGTAATATCATAGGTTAAATAAGCTTTTTATCTTCTATTTTGCAGATAACTTATCACTATCAACTATCGGATCTATGCTATGTGGTTACAAAAAGAATTCTCGATTCATTTGTTGTACATTTGTTTGCCCCCATAATTTTGGAACAATAATTAAAGTTTCATTTACTCAGGGGGTTAACGCCTATCGTTCAAAAATTTAATTACTTAATGTACCTATTAAGGATAAAATATAACTACATTTCAACGGTATAATGAAACATAGACATTAATTGAAGTTGTTGTAATAGCACCTTACAGACTATGTAGATTGTTTTTAATGAAAATTTGATCCGTAGTATTTTGTAATTTGTCTGTGGTAGACCTCCCTCCGGAGGTGCCCAGCTGATTGATGAAAACTTTGAGTGGGATTTTTAGTTCGGTGAAGGAATTTTGTAAAGACTCGACAAACATTTACGATTCATTTGTATATATTTCTCAAGTATTTCATTATGCTATCCAACTCAATACTAAATTCAAAGGAAGACGTCCGTCTGGAGAGCTATGCAAAATCAAAATCTCCTGCAGCAAATCCAGCAAGCTACTCAAAATCAGTCGACGATGTCTCAGTGAAATATTTAACCAAAGAGTTATCTTCTAATTATCGGCATAGAAGATTACAATTTATGGTTTATAACTTTTTAGAGAAACCAAGAAAAAGGATTGCAATTGTCTATCATTTCTTTGTGTAAGTTTTAAGTTTAGTTTAGTTTGTTTTTTTGTAAGCTGCTTATAATTTCATTCTTTGAGGCCTTTGACGGAGCCTTTGAATATTCTAGTTGTTGACTGTTTTCGTTATTTTTTTACTCTTACATAACTGATTTGATTTCTTTGTGCGCGAGATTACCATTGATTTCATCCCTGCTGGTTTTAATTTTCTTGCTGTTTTTACATTTTATTCAATCAATCAATCAATCATAATTTGAGATATATGCATCCACGTGTTGCGTAGCATCTAGGACTATATGCCTGTCATATTTCATCATTATCTAATTATCTTTCTAATTGCCGCTAGACATGCATTTGTACAAGTCATTTTCTCGTTAACTACGCTTTAATCAAACCCTCTTTCTGAAATATCAGTAATTTTTACTCTTCATAGTATAAATTAAATTGTGAATCTCATATTTTCATAATAAGATGAATACAAAACAGCTGTTCTCCTGTGTCGCTCAGTTTTTATGTTCAAAAACTGCAAAACAGACAGCTATAATTCATATGATTATTTTGAAAATTCATTGACATTTTTTCTATAGTTTTTATAAATGGAGTTTTCATCCGCTTACACAGTTTGGTATGACCATTTGATCAAAGCCTCTTCGACGTTTAGTACGTCTCAACTTTGTGGATTATATATTTGTTACATAAATTCGGTGTTTCCACTTGCATCAAAGCAGATGTGAGAACAAAGTCGATCCTATGTTTTATCGACAACAACAACAACACCATGGTTTAAACTTAGTAGCCTATCATTGTCTAATAATAATTTATGGGTCTAAAGTAGGTATATTTTGATTGAATTGACAAGGTGTTAATGTATAGAAAATTAGTATGAAGAGTCTAAAAGCAAGTGAATCACCTTCACGAAGCTGTTGACAAAACATTTGTTTATTCAAAATTATCATTGGTCTGGTTTCAATGTAATAAACTTCATATTTCAAATAAAACGTTTTATTTATGTGATAGATATGATGTCAAAAAATGCTGATACCCATAATAACTCAAATGTCACAAAGTTATTATTTAAACCTGTGTCACATCCCCTGTGCTCCACTTCACCAACAGCCCTTTCGAATAGGGGATATGTAACTTTTTTAACGAATGAAGTGATGCGCTTATTACAAAAAACCAGAATGACCAATCACAGCTTGACATGTCTATTTATTGAAAAGGTGTTAAAAATGATTCGCACATCGCGTGGCACAGCGTTCCACGTGTAAATTACACCCATTTTTCTCAAGTGGTCTATTGTATCCTGTTAATAAAATAGATGACACAACATTGCTGGCGCATCATTTCATTCGCTGAAATTTTACAAGGCCCAGTCGCATAAACTCCCCCTAACGCGAATGCTATTTATTGATAACATTTTCAAAAAACTGAGAGAAGTACCACAAATTTCCCTAATACCCAAAATATTCTTCCCTGACAAGGGAGCTGGGTATCTGACATTGGACGCAATTGCTATTTGGAGATATGGTCCCCCTTTGAAATAATCATATTTAATGTTAAAAGCTCATTATATTGATGTATTTTGGCATTTAGTTCATGGATGATGGGAGCAATATAATTGTTATCATGTTACAACCCAAATCATGAGTCACACTTCACACACCCATAATGCGTCTGGTAATTTGGATACTTCTTATCTGCTACCACATATAAGCACTTTTTTAGCTTAGACTGAATCTAATTATGTAGCCTCCATCCAATTAAAACTTATCATATTAATGCCTGTTGGTGTTTGGTGCTTGGATGGTGAGATCAATATAATGAAGATTTACACTAGAGCAGATCCCCCGATGTAAACATTTAATAAATGTTAAATGACCCACATTTCATGAACATTTCATTAAAAAAGTTCATACATTTGAGTCATTTAATGTTCATGAACTTTTCATGAGCAGTTCATGAACTGGTTCATGAATGTGAAATTGCCTGAAAGTTCATGAACAGTTCATGAAATTAAATTAGGTCATTTAGCGTTCATGAATTCAACTATTCGCAGGGGTAGCACCACCCATACATTCTAAGTTCCAACCAAAATACGATTCTAATAGATAAAATGCTTTTTGTTTCTTCAGCGGTTTTTAAGGACACCAATATATGCATGCTGCTTGCTGAGGTTCGATGCAATTTTCTTCTTCAAAAGTTCATGATAATGAGACCATTCAACAGAAACCTATGTGTGAATCGGCAATACACATGAAAATGTTGTGAAAAATATGTAGCCCCTACCATATGTAAAAACTAAGAAAGCTGTTTAGCTCTATGATGATGTCTGCCTTAATTTTTGGTTATACTTTAGTAATACATGTAATAGCCTACATGCAATTCGAGTATGTTTTATATTTCAATGTGTCTTGCATTTTCTTGTGTTTTTATTTTTGCAGATTTCTTTTAATTGTTGCCAGTTTGGTAATTAGTATAATTTCAACAATTGAAGAATATGAAAAGCATGATGTAGTTGTATGGGTATCTTATAGTTTAGTGAGTAAATTATTAAATGTGAATACTGTTTCTTGACAATCTAATTGGCTACAATTTAACACAGAAGAGAACACTATCTTGCAAAGTTATATCTGATCATACTTATTGTTGAAAACATTTTTAATCTGTGCATATATAGTACACATTCAATGATAGTGGTTGGCCAGTTATGGATTTTTAAGCACCGATTAAGGGTTAATGATAACTGGTTAATTTTCAGTTAATTGAACACAAACAACAGAACAATAGAACAACAATAAACTTGACAATAGACAATAGAGAATGTGCACATGAGTATTTTCAAATGCTAGACAAACAAGGATTATTCACAGAACAGAATCAAGTTATAATTAAATGCTTATATTTGTTTAGCAACACTAGGGCATCTATGATTGATAATAATTATCCTCCCACATGTAATGAGTTAGACAGCTTGTATATTGTATTAAGTTGAAAAGGTTAAAAAATCATGTGGTATTGAAATTGTTTTGTTGATAACTGGTTGTCTAATTCATAATCAGTTAATCAGTAAACCGGCCCACCTCTATTCAATGATTCAATCTACACTTGAGTTATTTAGGAGCTAGAATGACCTACGGTGAAAAAATTTCACGTGTTCATGAACATGAAATTGCTCAAATGTTCATGAAAAGTTCATGAATAATTTGGATAATTTAGCGTTCTTAAACTCACAAACCTTGATCACCAGAGCCATTCATTTATAAAAGTTGGGAAACGCAAGTTTTGAGACTCGAAAATCACGATTTTCATTCCATTGAGAGCACTGTTTTGCATTTGAGCAAAGAATAGTCGATTCCATGATATTATTCTCGCATGCTTTGCTCAAATTTTGCGAGTCTGGGTTCGACAGAACGAAAATGGCGTCTATAAAATGATGTGACTGGCATCTGTTTAATGGGTGCCGAGAGCGGCACATAAAAGAGTGTCCCCTTGCTGAATGAGCGTAAATACAATCTAAAACATAATCTACTTAAATAATGTAACAGTCTTTAATTTTGTTGATTTTGAACAGTATCAAGGTATAACTCAAGGTATAAACACAAGAAGTATAAACACTTGATACCCAAACTAAAATTATGTTCTTATAATTTAAATTAACCCGAAAATATATTTGTAGAAAAATAACTTAATTTATTAAAACAATTTTGATTTTAATTATATATCAAAAAAATGATTTTTTTTTTCTGATTTTAGCAGATTTCAGACTATTTAGACCCATGTGAAACTTTATTTATGACCTTTTTCCCATTGAAATTTATTAAGACTGTATCCAGATATTCTAGATATCAGACTAATTTGAAACTTGAGTTCTCTTGGACAATTAATTTAGATCTGCTGCTTTATTGGCCAAAAGCATGATAAACCAAAATCCTTATAAATAACTTATGTCATTATACTTTTATTAAAATTTAATTTTAAAAACTTTTAATGTATAATTTATAACTTTAATAACTTGTAATAATTAACTTTATGATTATATCCAGAAGATGTTTGGTTTATTGTGATTCTGTTTAATGAAACAATATGATTTTCTTCATTATATCAGGATCAACTTGGTTTTTAAATGGCCTTTTTCTAGTTTGCTTGTGTCTATAGTTTGTGTCTATAGCTGATTGTGACAATGGTAGCCTACAAATATTTGTTTTTATTTTTTCTTAAATAGGAAATATGTCTTGTTGCAATATTTGGTTTGGAATATATTTTACGTATCTGGTCATGTTCTGCTCATGGAACCTATCGAGGGTTTTGGGGAAAGTTACGATTTCTACGTAAACCCTACATGATCATAGGTATGTTGTAGAACTATTTTGCCGTTGTTGTCCTTCCTCTCCCCCTTTCTTATTTACAGCTTATTAAATTGATGTGCATACAGTCTGATAAAGGTTTTCACCGTTGAAAACTGAGCCAAATTGCCAAGTCTGTAGTTAATTAGTTTCCACATCCAAAACTAATCTGTAGTATTTTCAATAAAGTTAGCCTGCTACTGAATCGGGCCCTTTTCATAAATCATGATCATCAGTAGGTTTCAGCTTTTAAGGTGCCCTTCAGTAGATTTTCAGTAGAATGAGAAGAATCGAAATTTAAGTGTCTAGTGAATTTCAGTATGGCTTCACTACCCAATCCCATTCCAGTATGTTTTCAGTATATCCAAGATTCATAATGTTATTACTTTACCAATTTGTTGGAAAATTCAAGGTGCCAGAACTATTTATATCTTAATCTTAATTTTGTCAACAAATTTTATGATTTTTGTTCTAGATATAATCGTTATCATTGCTACAGCAATTATTTTAATATACGATAGAGGCACTGGCTTTGTCAATTTATCAATTTTTAGGTAAAGTATAGGAAATGTTGTGCGCCTCAAAGCCTCACCTTTGTGTAGCTACAGTGTCTTGCCGCTTAAGTGAAATTCAGATAAGTGAGTTTCCTGTTTATCTGCAGCACCTGGCTTTCAAATCCTATGATCTATTTTCTGGTTAAGTCCTGTCCTTGTGAAACAAATTTGGATTACTGTCGCTGCGAAAGACAGTCCAGGAGTTCATGAACTGTTCATGAACTCCTGAACTATTTTTCGTAGGGGTGCTCAAATGCGAATAAGTGGAAGAAAAATCGTTACCAAAGCAATTATCAATTGTACTTAAGCTGGTTACACTGTATTTCAAACTGTGTTCCAAACAGTGTCCCAAGGAGACCAATTATGATCTTGCTTAAATGATTCAGTTTAAATTTAAGATCAGCTTTACGTTAAATCACAATATCTGTACCAACATTCTATAAAGGTAATTTTCAAATTGTAATCTTTCTACCTGATACATCCAATGAGAATTATGTAGATTATTATTTTGTGCTGTTTTAATAAGTGTTAACATTCATGATTAGACATGATGAACATTTGAACAGGTATGAAATATGTAGGCCTACTTTTCAATTTGTTTTTGACTTTCGTTACTGTCTCTTCTGCATGCCTAGATTAAAAGTGATCCACAGACATGTCTCAATAAAATGGGGACCACTGGGACCGCATGTCTCAATAAAATGGGGACCACTGGGACCGCATGTCTATATAAAATGGAGACCACTGGGACTGTATGTCTCGATAAAATAGAGTCCACTGGGACTGCATGTCTCAATAAAATGGAGACCACTGGTACTACTGGGACCACCAGTTGCAGACACAATTTGAGAACAATGGAAATACTGCAGGCACAGATTTTAAAATTGCACAAATTTAAATAGCATCCTTTCTTTGAGTCCGTAACTTAATAAATTTGCAGGCATTTTTAAAAGGAAAAAAATATGTTCAGATAGATTTTGTAGACCACAGACTTTCAACAACACTATCTGTTCAATGTCTGACAAAAGTTCACGCCTTCCAGAATCCTGGAATATTTTCAATTTTTACTTATGGTTTTTTTGTTGAGTTTTGGCCTATAAATTAGAAAGATACCAAATTTCTTCTGAATTTTGCTCTAGACTTCCAAGATCGACGATCCCATGATAAACAATATTTAGACCATGCTATCTATTTACATTTTACACCTTTCATTTTCTAGATTCTTGAGATTCCTTCAAGTATTAAGAATATTACGGCTGGACCGTCAAAGAGGAGCATTTAAAATTGTCAGTCAAATTTTTTATGACCATAGACAAGTGAGTTGAAATTCTCGATACAGTCGAACTTGGTTAATATTCCCTCTTTTAATATCCCACCTTGCTTAATATCCCCACATAAAACTGATTTTTATTTTCCATTCTCCATACAAACTCTCATAGTCCTATCTCACTTAATATCCCACCTCGCTTAATGTCCCACTCTTCATCTGTACCAGAGGGGGGGATATTAAGCAAGTTCGACTGTAATTATATTTTACTATTGTAATCATTATCATACTGCAAATAAATTCCTCAATATATTGCTCTCGATGTACAGGTGGTCTTTATATACAGTGTTGATTCAATAGAATATTGATTTTAGTACATTACAAAAGTGGCAAAGTTGTCATGACAGGGGACCAAATTTTAGTGATGTTTAGCAGAAGTGATTTTAGCAGGTTGTGATTGCATTCGGGAAAACATATGTCATCTTACTGGACAATAAAGGAATGCCTCACACGCTAGGAGGAAGCTATAATCTTAATTTATACTAAGATTTATTCAAAACCTGAAAACCAAAACCCAGTGAATCATGTATGTAGTTATGCCAGTTATGATATGTAGATAAATTGACCAATACATGCAGGTGGCCTTTATATGCAGGATATACTATTTTCGACATCAACATTGACTATTATATACAGGTGGCTGCTGCTTCATAGAGGTAATAAAATAATGATCTCAGTATATTATTAAAACTGTCTCTATAAACAGTACCAGCCGCTGTATCATGTTTGCCAGTAATAATATTTATTTAAGAAATTTCCTCCCTTTGGCAAAATCTTTAAATCTCGTTTACGTATTAACACTTTTGACCAAAACATTATACAACAAGTGAAGCCTAGATATTTTATTTGGCAGAACAGCTCATGCTATTATTAATATATATCGCAAGGTCTGAATATTCAATGGAATTCATGTAGACCTACTAGAAACAGTCACATTCTCTTTTCAGAAAAGTACCTGTACTGCCTAAATGACCCATAGCTACATACAGCAAAATGAGCCCCTTGTGACGCCTCTAATAATTGATTATAATTTATTTTCATTATTTATAGGAATTAATGACTGTGTGGTATATGAGTTTTATCATATTAATCACATGCTCGTTCCTTGTTTATCTTGCTGAGAGAGCATCACCAAATCCTGCAGATGAAAGTCAAATGCGTGATCTGGCGGATGGTCTTTACTGGGGAATTGTAAGTTTTGATCTCGTTTAACAATTTGTTTAAACAAATATATTACAAGTTTTCAGATTTCAATAAAAAAATTATTAAAAATGTTTTTTACCCTTTAAAATATCTCGAGTGATTTATCTGGTTAGATTTGGTTATCCTGCAAAATGATCAGATCAAAGAATCAAATTTATTATGCACATTGTTATGTAATAGTGTAACGACAAATGGAGATATGAATTTAATTGTTGATCCAAACTTTATTGTTGATCCTTGCAACCCTTCCATATTGAAAACTAGTGAGATTTTGGTAAATTCTGTATTCTGGTGATAAATTATAGGGGCCTCCACAAAGTAAGGAGGTTGCCCAATTCTAGGAGGTCTGGGGCATGGATTTTGTCATGGATTCAAAATGGCAGGAAACGAAAATTTACGACAACATTTTAGATCTAAAACATAACATCAGTCTAGAAACAACACCTAGATTTTAATAACATTAATTATATTATCATAGAGTTTATACACATAATTTAAGGACATTTACAGTGAAACCCGTATATAACGGCCAGCTATGAGAGGTAAATAAATTGACCACTATAGACAGGTGACCTTTATATACAGGTTTGATTCAATAGAAAATACTATTTTAGACATTGCAAGAGTGACCATTTTAGACAGGTGGCTGCTGTATAGAGGTGACCGTTATAACAGGTTTCACCGTACTTAAAATTGAATTTGTCGTAACAAAATGAGCAAAACTATGAGACCATGATACCATGAGCAAAGCTGTGAGACTTGGAAGATCTTGGCTTGGGATAACTACTTTTGTACTTTTTATAGGCCTACATCAATGTTATGCATATCTAATATTTATGAAAATTCCATGTACATTTTGTGAATGTTAAATTGCCCTGTTTTTGTGAGAATGTAGTTCATGAACTACATTATGATTATTCTTCAAATTTCATTAATTAAACAAATGCATGAGCTATTTGTGAACTTGAGGCTGAGAAACTTAGAAGAACTTGAACTTCATTTTCATGAACCAATATAGTTCATGAACTGTTTTTGAATATCAAAAACTACATCGAATTTGAGCAAGTTTTAAGAAATTTATAGTTTTTATGAGGTTTACAAATAAACTTTCAATTCTGTAGGTAGCAAGGCTAAGTTCCTTGATTGACCATTTAATTATTGCAATAAGCAAGAAAAAGTTCTGGTATGTCGAGTACAAGTTAACCAATGCACAATATAGCAATAATTTCAAATATATAATTACTAATCTTGATCAAATCTTGTCAAATGAGGATGATAGTTATAATTGATAAATTTTATCTTTCAAATTTATTAATTGCATATTTTTCTCAATTATTTAGATATCATTGTTAACAATTGGTTATGGGGATATATCTCCAAGGACATGGACTGGGAAGTTCATCACATGTATATTCTCGTTGGTTGGTACAGCCTTCTTTGCTCTACCTGCAGTGAGTAACTTTTCAAAGAATTAAGTAGTAACTAGGCTATACCTACTTTTTAAAAAATATGGATCTAGAAAAAATAGAAATATGGATCTGTTTTTTTATCTGTTTTGAATTTGTCGACATAAACAAGTGATGTTGAGACTTGTAGATAAGTAGGGGAGACCGGGGTCACTTCGGACGCGGGTGACTTCGGACAGAACGGTTTTAGTTTAAATAAAAATACAATCTCTCAGTATGTTAAATACAAAGGTAAAACATACCTATTGCCAAAATTTTAGATAATTTCATCAAGTAATAAAAAAGTTAGTATGGTTTGAAACTTTGTCCCGCTTTTGTGTATTATTTGTTCTCGAAGAAAAAGTTTGACGAAGAAAATCCACGCAACCAACATGTTGATATTTGGTACCATTTTGAAGCCAGTGACGTTGTGTGCCTCATACTGAAGTTTCATGCACGTGCGCTTTGAAAATTTAACTGCAGAAATGATATTCTTCAATGTTTATGAACAATAATTTCATTGATTTCTCTGAGTAGATGAATAATGAAGCTTTTGATTGATGTCAATAAACATTTGTTTCGTGCGTTGTTGAGAGTTTAAATTCACTGTCCAGAGTCACCCCAGTCTGGCCGAAGTCACCCCGCTTAACTAGGGGTAAAAGAATGATCAAATACTCGGCACTCGAATATATTTAACTTTCCAACAATTTACCCTTTTAAACATGGCACATTAGCTATTAAATGATATACGATTTATTTGTTTCGAGCGAAAAATAAAATAATTAGAAGTAAGAAACCGAATAGCGTCCGATGTGTACCCGGTCTCCCCTATTTGGATTTTACTAGGTCTATCACCTGTAAACGACAATTCAACTTTCAGCTGACATCCAATCCACGATATCCAAATAAACAATATCCCAATAGCGGTGAATTCAATTTACATTCATATTTTATATATTCGAAAGCATCTCCTTCCAATGAGTTGGTCATTTATAAGAAGGCAACCCTGCTTCTGCAACAGTGGAACATCTTTAACATAATCAATACAGCTCAGGTGTATTGAATTTTTTTGTCCCAAGCCGATACAGTATAATGTTATCTATACCTGTAAATGCTTAAGTCTGCATGTGTGTGCGTGTGTTCCAGTCTTCCATTATTTTCTTAGTTGGTTTTCAAGTATTGTAAGTGTTGTTTATCTATGTGCTACTGGAAAGTGCAAGTCATCACTAGACACTTGGCAAATCAACTCATGTAGCACAGTAAAGCTAACTGATTAACTGACACTAACAGGTTCACAGCTGATGTAACAAGAGTGACTTGCAGTTATTGTGAAGGTTTTATTATTGGTTAGATCTATTATTTAAATTAACCTGGCAATACGGGTGACTCATTGCTAGTATGTATTCATAATTTCCATTTTCCACTATGCGATAGTTATAATTAACATAAATTATTATAATTTTGTTTATTAGGGAATCATTGGATCTGGATTTGCATTGCAAGTTGCACAACATCAGCGACAGAAGCATTTCAACAAGAAACGTATTCCTGCTGCAGCAGTAATACAGGTAATTTTCGAATCCTTGCAGAATTGGATTGGTCAAAGCAACAAAACACGCAACAACAGATTTTACCACTAAGTGTTCAAATTGATGTTTGATTTCCTTTGAGATATACTCAAATTCATTCGGAATATCCCTTTTGTCGAGATTTCACAAAACCAAAAATAACGTCATTAAAATAGGAGGAGATCTGCTTGATCTAAATAAAAATAATTTTAAAGTCAACAATTTAGGCATTAAAAATTTGTTAACTAATTTCTAAGCCAAATATGAAATTACTGCTCTTAGTTGAATTCAATGCACTTGAATGTTTTCAGATAAACGAAACCCTGACAGTTGGATTTTCTCATGCTAACTATACTTGATCACAACTTGAAGCTAAATTCATTAGAAATTCTATCCCCTCTGCCCCCTTGCCCCTCATCCAGATTTTGCTGCCCACGATAAAATTAGTGTGCTAGATTGATTGAATTAACTTAATTTTAAATTGGGTTTTCTCCCCTGCTAAAAACAGTTCAGGAGTTCATGAACAGTTCATAAACAGTTCACAAACAGTTCATGGATGTTAAATGGCCTCAATTCTTCATGAACTGTTCATGAACTCCCGTTTGTAACCAGGGCAATCCATTTTAATATTCTTAGGCTTACTGGAAATTATATGCATCGCATCCATCCTGTGATTATCGCGCTACTTGGACGTCATGTCGTATTTCACGTAATCGCAAGAAGTACCATACTCGAGACTTTTTGGATGCAGGCATAATGGATTCTCCGGCAACATCTCGACGTGCTACTCCTTCATTTCCTAAACGCCGATTTGATACATCATTTAGTGGACAAACGGGTAAATCTATGATGCCAGCTTTACATCAAGGCACAGTTGCTGCAACAATACCGCTAGCAACACATATTAGAAACAGATGCGTATCCGTTGGTAACTTAATAATGGATCCTGGTTCTGTTGAAGATCATCAAGCAACTGTTTTGAGTTTACCATCTGCTCTGATATCTAATGATGATGGTATGTTGATTTTATTTATTTATTTGTTCACTTCATTTCAATTAAACAATGATTGTTTACTTTCTATTGGAAAGGCAGCTCGTGATTTCTGATACATTTCTCTTGTCTCATTACGCATCTCTTTTGTTCATAAAAACCTATTCAAAAACGGCTTTTGTTTCATAATTGCTTGTAATTATGAAATTTTGTTTCGTAATTAATGTAATACTTCATGTGACCAATTGTTGTATTAAACTTTCACATTTTCATGATTAAACTCTATTTGATTCTACTGTAGTCATGGCAAGGTTAAACGGCAAATTGAATGGCGAAGCAGTAAAAGAGTAAGTCATCTGATTGATATTTGACACATTAGCTACTACAGTAGAAACTTTTTATAATGTCACCTTTCATAACGGATTGTTGTTTATAACATACCAATTGTTTGTTCCCGGCATATTTTAGTAGGTTTTCTCTTAATAGTTATCAATCATAACGTCACTGTTTATAACGGATTATCTCTTATAACGTCACCCATTTATATTCGTGTGAACTGATAAAATCGTTTATACTATCTTATTTTACAAAATCTTTTGTTTTCATTATCAAATACAACAATATAATAATTTTCAGCAATGAGAAAGTATTCTGGATGCGATGGAACGTACAAATTGTCACAATTTGCTCTCTGTGAGTTATTTGAACATGCAATATCAAAATAAAACAGTGAAGTTTCTTAGCATTTGAAAGAAAACATTTTTGTCACTGTTTGTATAACATGGAACCTATAGTCAAATCAAATTAAAAGCAACATCATGAACAAATGAATTTTTAAACAAATCAAAACCGATCATTCACCATCTTTAAATAATGAAATCATGAAAACCATAAATACATGTCCAGTTAAATGTAGAATGATAACAGGCATAAATTTAAATCTTTAAATGTGGTCTTGATTGAGTTATTCGGGAATGAACAAGCTTGATTGGCTTTCTAATATCAGCAATTCTGTCATTTTTATCATTCTATACCAATATATAATAACTTCATTGGTGGCAAAACATCAATAGAGTGCTTGATGCGGATATGCAGAGCAGTATAGAAATATATATATTCTTATAACTGTATTGGGAGCAAAACATCAATAGAGTGCTCGGTGCGGATATGCAGAGCAGTAGAGAAATATATATATTCTTATAACTGTATTGGGAATATAAGATCAATAGAGTGCTCGATGCGAATATGCAGAGCAGTATAGAAATATATATATATTCTTATAACTGTATTGGGAGCAAAACATCAATAGAGTGCTCGATGCAGATATGCAGAGCAGTAGAGAAATATATATATTCTTATAACTGTATTGGGAATATAACATCAATAGAGTGCTCGATGCGAATATGCAGAGCAGTATAGAAATATATATATATTCTTATAACTGTATTGGGAGCAAAACATCAATAGAGTGCTCGATGCGGATATGCAGAGCAGTAGAGAAATATATATATTCTTATAACTGTATTGGGAATATAACATCAATAGAGTGCTCGATGCGAATATGCAGAGCAGTATATAAATATATATATATTCTTATAACTGTATTGGGAGCAAAACATCAATAGAGTGCTCGATGCAGATATGCAGAGCAGTAAAGAAATATATATATTCTTATAACTGTATTGGAGGCAAAACATCAATAGAGTGCTCCATGCGGATATGCAGAGCAGTATAGAAATGAAGTCAAAGACTAGACGTTGTCTCCGCTACTCAGAGTTGAATAAAACCGTCTGATGAGCTCTATCGCGCGAAACACTGAATGAGACAGCGTCTAGTCTTTGAATTTATTTCTATACCTTTTTACATTTTTATATTAGGCTAAGCACAGCTGAAAAGAATGTGATTCGTTTCTTGAGAAAAATAAAGTTAGGCGTTTCACTACGTAAATTCAAGGTATAATATTGTATGTGTATATTTGTAAGGTGTGATAAGATAACTAATACAGTGAACCTGTATATAACGGCCAGTTGCGAGAGTTAGATAAATTGACCACTAGACAGGTGGCCTTTATATACAGGTTTGATTCAATAGAAAATACCATTTTAGACATTTCCAAAAGTGACCACTATAGACAGGTGACCGCTATATAGAGGTGACCGCTATAACAGGTTTGACTGTACTTGATTTTTATTTAATGTAGTATATTTTGAGGTTTGCCATTTTCAGAAAGAGGATGACTATAATGATTATGTAAATAACATTGGTTGCAGAGCCTCTATGACAAGACCAACCTTACTTGTTGGTTATCAATTGCTTAGAATTGTATAACTTACAAGCAAATAGAAGATTTACAATAACAAATTTTTACGAAAACATATAAAGGAGATACAAAGGAGAGGTTTACAAATTATATTTATATTCAAATTAATTAATTTATTTTTATTTATTTATTTTTACTTAATATGATGTGGGTCCATCATCAATTGATGGATCCTACCACATCCATTATATTGGCATCTTGTAAGGTGTTTTTGAATGGTGTTCGCTTCATTGTTTTTGAACACCGAATGCATAAAATTGCAGATTGAACCAGGGCGAAGGACAATTTGTTTCTAAACCAAATTTTACTACACTGAGATCGTTATCTTATTTCTCTGCCAGTTTCATAGATAGTTCACTTATGAAGCATTCAGTTTCTGGACTGCAGCCACCATACGCAGAAAAGATCAGAGGTCTAAAAGAGCCGTCTTCAACTTCAATGATTCTTTTGTTGTACTTTCTTTTTATTCTTTTCCCTGGGTTTTGTTTGAGGTTTTGGTTTAGATTGGTAGGAGCAAAGGGATTGAACACCCTTACATCAAAAAATGCTCCCTGACCTCTAATCCAAAAACCTCTAGTGCAGATATCTAGGCGGGCTTCATCTCCTGTTATTGCAGAGGGTGGTAGATTTTCTCCCGTTAAGGGGGCAAGATGAGGCTCAATTGCTACATCTCAACAAGTTTTCTTTAAAACTTTTCTCCCAAGGTGTCTCTAATGTTATCATGGCGTTAAAACATGTACCCCCTTAGGGTAGGATAGAGCATGGTCAATGATTTTCCCACATGGACAGTCTGAGAGGACATGCTTTACTAGTCAGCGATATCGAAGGCAAATTTCATCAGTAAATTTACTCTTACTTTGTGAAAATCCTTCTGACTCCAAAGGTAAAGTTGTTAACCAATTTGATGACCCTTTCATACTAACAAGCTGATTTGCACAAATATTCATACTGTTCATTTGTGGATGTAGGTCTTCAAGTAGAGTTTGGTGGTTGATGTTTCTTGTGTTGATGACATTTCTAATTGACGATCTAAATTGAGCAATGTCTATATTGCTCTCCTTACTTTGGTCTTTGATGCTTCTGGCTAATTTATCTTTTACTAGTCGGGAGTTGGTGTATTCTTCAGCAGAAAAGATAGATTTCATTCTGTGTGCAGACATGTCCATCGCAAATTGAAGGGAAAGAAAGAGTGTCAATTGCATGGTCTAAAAAGGGAAGTTCAGTTTGAAGCACTAGAATGATTCTGATGTGATATGTTAGCTTATGACAAAATCCACCAACAAAGGCGTATGCAGCTTGGGGTTGACTCTTTGCTATTTGAGACAAGCCCACTATTTGTTGATACCATTTTCTTACTAGCTCAGAAGTGTATGCAGATGTTCCTTGTGTATTTCCAATAAATCCACCCAGGCATTTCTGCCTGTTTAGCTTAATATTGATTTGTTTTCCTTCGAACAGTGATTTGGCTGTTTCAGCTCTCTCTGGAGATTTCACAATTAGCCATGACATTTTTGGGTTAGGATAGTATCCAAGTTAGGGACCATATTCTAGGATTTTATCCCACCATATACATAATTTGTTGAAATGCCTGATCCTCCAAGATCATCAGCAAAGGCAGCATGGCGTAACTCGTTTGCAGGTTACAGTGGTCTGATAAACGATAACAATGGAGATATACCAAGTGCATAGACCGGCATGGCCAGTAGCAATTACGTACATACGTGGAAATCATTGCTGGAATTCTAAAATAGATGCTATTTATATTATCCTGAAACACTGAATCACAACCAATGATTCCGTATGGGGTCAGTTATCCTTTGAAGATTTGAAACACTCAATTAACTGTATCTACGAAGAAATAGTATTTTGGCGTAAGAACGTTTTCTTGCTACCAAGTGGGACTGTCAGAAAGAAGTTTGTGTCAGAAATGACAAGGCTTTTCAATATTTAGAATAGTGGAACTCAAATGAAAGACATTGTTATGAAGATTATAATGATAATGCCAGCTCTATTGTTACAAAAACCAAGTTTCAAATTCAAAGCAAAACGAACACGGTCAATGTCTAAATAGGAGACTGGCAAGCTGGACAGATGGGGATTTTAACAGCCTTATAGAAGAAGCCCGCGGAATCCAGCGGAATCTTCCATCCCTGAAGCAGTCTCAAACTTTTGAACAACTTTCCAAAACATTTGCCAATTACATGATACAAGGAAAAGCTAATGCAGCACTTGGAATGCTGGATAGTACCACCTCAAAAGGAATATTGAAACTAACTCCAAATAACAATTGCTGAACTCAAGGTAAAGCACCCTGAAGCTAAACCTGCAGATGAGTCAATACTAATCAGTGGTGACATACCATTTGTTGATAATGCTATGTTCAATAACACTGGTGGGGATTCTATTTCAAGATCAGCTTTTAAAACCTTTATACTGCATCCCACTAGATAAGGATCCTGGAGTACGACCAATATGTGCGGGACAACCAGCAGGCTGTGAAGTAGCAGTACATGCAATGTCTGATATTTTTGCTGAAGAAGAAACAGATGGATTTCACAACGAGCAACGCTTTCAATACCCTCAATAGAAATATCCTTCTTCACAACATCAGATACATAAGCCCTCCGATTTCCACATATGCACGTAATTCCTTCTTGTTTTCTCCTTACGTGCCGCTCATGGTGCTATGAGAGCATAGTTCACGGAAAGTATGAACTGTTTGTTTAATAGTATTATTCACTGCTGTTTTGGATCTATGGATCTTAGCCTGGTTGGTCATAATTAGGGAGATAATACAAAATCTGAAATCAATGCAACATACCAACAAAAGTGTTTATGCTCCCCAACTCATTAGATTTCTTTGTTATTATCAACCAGTGCGCTTTTATTCTTCTAGATAATTTTTGTTTTGAATAGATCCTTTTTAATTGGCAGGAAGCACGTCGACCATATGATGTTAAAGATGTAATTGAACAGTATACCGCTGGTCAAATTGAAACATTTGGATACATTAAGAAATTACAATCAAGGTAATTAACATCATTGATCTGTATTCAATTCATCAACAGTAAATGCTTTTTATTAAAGTGCATTTGGTGGGCAGCTAAAAGTTGACACTATCAAGACCAGGCAACAGTTACACTGAAATGCCAATGGAATATCATTGTATAAGTGCTTATAGTGCCTATATAGCCTTTTTAAAAAGGCAGATTTGGTTAGAATTTTTTTTCTATTAGTACATGTTGTTGTTGAGTTTTTACACAGCGCGACTCTTTCCCCGTCAAAATTGACCTTTTACATGGCATTTTGGAGATTCTTGCGTCCCACTTTTTGAAAACAAGAAAGGAATGATTTTATTTACCACAAGAGAGTTTGACCATTACTTTCGGCCAACATTCTACGTTTTAATTGCGACACGCAAAAAAAGAATGTCGGAATCGTTTCACTTGATTAAAAGTTTAACTGTTCATCCGGATCCTGCTAACTACTTTTCTTATAGTATAACATATTCCAAAAAGTGCTATATACCTTCGAAGTTGTAACTTTTTGTTTTAGCACTTAACGGTTTGTATTAATGATTGGGACAACGTTTCGGCTTGTATCATCAGCCATTTAAAAGCTAAAATCATATTATTTGCTATTTATACAATTTGAGAATAAAGGAATTATAAATATTAAAAACGTTTTGCACCTATAGAATGATAAAATGTTTACTGCAAAACAAGGTATTAAGGCAAAGATTTAACATAAAAATAAATGATCATTAACAACACATAGTGCCTTGATCAATCGCTCATATTTTAGTATTGCATAATTAGGATATGGTAGCACCAGGAAACAGTTTACCTACTTGTTTACTATTAGCACAGTAAAACAGTATTCCCATTGGGTACCCATTTATGATTCTCGAAATCAATTTCAAGCAACCATACTTATTTACACTTTTTCATTGGCTTACTGAAAATTGATTGGGTATTGGTGTTGCACACTTGAGCCCCCTTGCATGCCGAGTCTCTTCCAGAGATAGTGCAAATAAAATAAACTAGAAAATTAATGACATTATTTTGCACATATCCTTTTAGACGGGAGTTCATGCACAGATTATCACAATCTGGGTCCGACAAAAGTGGGGATCCTGGGATCTTAGATCCCGTAAGGCTAGAGCAAATCCAGAAGAAAATTGATAATTTATAGGCCTCCAAACCTCAACAAAAAATTCAGAAGAAATGTTAAAAATTTCTAGGATTCCAGAAGGCTAAATCTTTTGTCGGACACTGATCACGATTTACCTTCACTCGGTGTTTTAGGAGACACTCTGATAGCTAGAATTTTTCCATTTATTAATTTTTCTTATCGATGTAAAGGGTATAGGTATGTACGTGTAATAAAATTCAGACATTAGAATTCAAATTTCAAAAATACCGTAGTCTCAAATCTGGGATATCTAGATATTTGTAATGGATTTCAATGGAAAAAAGGCAATATCTAGAGTTCACAAGTGTGGAAATTGTCTAAAATCCGCTAAAAGCCTGAGAATTCTTATGTCTGAAACTTTAAATGAATGACATTCTCAACTAATTCCCCCGTGTGACCCCTCAGTTGCTAGGCTTTTAGTAGTATTGTGCATATGTAAGCTGGTATCTCATTTGCTCTTGTCTGCTCAGGCTGATATAATAATACTGGGCCATTAAAGATTTATAGAGGATTGTTTAGCAATCTGTAATGATCATCGTGGTCTGAAGAGACCGACAAACATCATATTCAGCTATGACTAATAAAACCCCACAATTGAAGTATAATGAATATCATGTGGTTGTTTTTGCTTCTTAGGATTGAAATTGGCCTTGGTTTCAAAGGTAATAATATATTTTATAACATTTTCATATTATTTACTAAACAGTGATTGGTTAAAAGGCTCTATTGATAAAGCTATACAGAATAATTTTGATGCTATACAGATTAACTGAATCAACTATAGGTTCCAGAACATTTGAGAAGTCCTCATTGTATTGAGCGCTCTGCCTACTGTAGTAACTTCAAAAATATTTTACTTGCACTAGAGTTGCAGTTTCGGTGCGGTACTAGGGACGCTAATAGGGTTGACTTATTACAAATCACATTTTTACCTTAGCTTGTTGTACTGCGTGTTTTGATTGCTCTGCCATGTTTTTATTTACGGAAAATGGATAAGTAGATTTGAGAAAAAAGCGTTTGAATAGTTGACTCTTTCAAATCTTGAAAAACAGAGATTAAAAGTCAAATGCCGTGATAATTTTTAATTTCTGATCACGAGCGTGATATGTTCACGACAGTTATCAATCATTTGTTCATAACATAGAAATATTCAGAAATCATGCTGTTATGGACAAATGATGCATAGATGTCGTGATCTAGTCTCGTTCACTCGTTGTGATCAGGAAATTAAGGAAAGACAAAAAGGAGATGGATTCAAATTAGTTCTCCACAGCTAAAAAGTCGCTACACCGCAGCCGAATAGATCATTTATGCAAAATTTGTCTAATCGCAACATCTTTGTAGAATCACAGATAACTAGTTGTTTGATCACATCTAATGATCAGCAATAATTTTGCAAAGCAGCTTATAACATCTGTACAAAATGTTATGCAATTTGATATATATAATAGGTTAGATTGTATGTTCATATTTTATTAATGGAAAATGGAAACATTAAATGTTTGATTTTTATTTATTTTATAAATCATGCTGTTTGATGATTGTTCGATCAAATAAAGAAATGCTTAATGTCTCCTTTTTCTTAATATTAAAGGCAATAAAGTGTTTGAATTCTGAATTCTAGCACTTATTTATGAGCAAATATAGTACAATTCAGAATGTGTGTGTGTCAGCAAGATTTTCATCGCAAGCAGACGCAGCACAGGTATATACATGACCAAACTGTTCAAGCAAAAACAACATATAATAGTAGTGCAACTGCCAGTACGCAAAGTTAAGTATTTAAGATTAAAACATCTACACATTGAGAGTTGTATGTAGTTTAAAATTTAAAATAAATGACTCATTTGATGGTATTCTTGAGACTACTGTTCAACAAGTGCAGTTTGGACCTTTGCTGGACGTCCCCTTTTTCTTTTTCGTCCAAATGGAAGAGGTTTTGCTTCGAGGGGCACGTCACAGCCTAGACAACGGAAAGATATTGCAATCCCTAATGAATGTTTGCAAATGAATTGCTTTAGAAATGTTGGACATGTACATTTGGCAGATTCCCATTCAGTCATTTTCATTTCAATGCACCAAATAGAAAACGCTGACTCTTTAAATTCTTCAAATGTCCCCCAGCTGTGTTCTCTCATGAGCTGTTTATAATTTTCAACAGTTTCAGGGAGTAATTCTTTGTTTCCACTGCTAGCAGCAACATAAAACATGGTCTTCCCATTTTCAGCAGGAGCGTCGTTGCGAATTACTGGTCTGGATTTCACCCATTGATAAGCTTCTGTCCAGATCTGTAATGTCTTAGTCGGCTTAGATGCGAACAATTTCTTATTTATTGCGCTTTCCGATCTCTCTTTCGACCACTTCTCTGTAATTTCTTTACAGGCAGTCAAGAATTGAGCTACAGGTAGACGCTCCCTAAAAGTTCCTTCTCTTTTCAGAACATTGTTATTTGCTTCAAGAGCTTTATTTGTACTTGGTACACCAGTTGCACAGCCTTCATACCAATTTGGACATTTAATAATCCATTGATCTTCAAAGTACAGAATGAACTCCCTCATAGGCTCTCCAGGCTCTTCCCACCATTTTTGCATAAATAGAGTAGATGCTTTCTGGAATATCTCAATGCTGGGGCAGAGCAGGAGTGCATCGATGTCCTTTAGGATGTTTGCTCTAGTTTGATCGCCCAAGATTTTAAATTTATTATGCTTTTTGACAGCATTTATCATGTGGAATGAGCACATAACCCGCTGTGGTTCACCAAACACCTGTCTGAATAATAAAATGGCAGAAGAACAAATTAGTATTAGTGACTTAGCTTTAATGTGAAAACTGTGCCGTAACATAGAAAAATACAAGAACAAAATAAACCGGCCGCTGTAGACGGGCAGCAGTTATGCGAAGGATGGCAATCAATAGCGTGTATCAATAAGTGGGATAAATGACTCACTAGTCAGACTCATTTAATTGCTATTCTATGACCGATGAAAACTTAAGAGACACGATAGTATTTAAACACAATCAGGTTGTAACACATGACTGGACCCTAAGTCCTGACGACCGTGATCTAGTGTCGAGCCTCGTGATGATCTGTCGTGAGCCACTGTTGAGCATTGATGTTTTGACTAGGGCAACGTGGTGTATCTATCTGTTAGTCTAATAGTGTGTATCAATAAATGAGACACTATTAATTAATGAAATCAGGATATGATAATGATACCTAAGATAGTGCAATAGAAATGTTCATGTTCAAGAGTTTTCAAGCGCCATAATACTATCTTATAACTAAAATGTAGCCTAATTAACATCTTAAACATTGAAACTACATCACCGGCCGATCTCAATAATATCCTCAATACAGTCAAACCTGTTTCAACGGTCACCTCTATACAGTGGCCACCTGTCTATAGTGGTCATTCTTAATATGTCTAAAATAGCATTTTCTATTGAATCAACCCTAGGGATGCGAATCGACAGTCAAAACAGTAATCGAATATTCGACAATGCACTATTCGATTCGAATCGATTATTAATCAAAATC
Source organism: Haliclystus octoradiatus (assembly GCA_916610825.1). Taxonomy (NCBI): domain Eukaryota; kingdom Metazoa; phylum Cnidaria; class Staurozoa; order Stauromedusae; family Haliclystidae; genus Haliclystus; species Haliclystus octoradiatus. The sequence goes on from OU744447.1 coordinate 25,002,314, forward strand.
TTTTGCTCTATTGTTACCATTCAAGTAGACAATGAAAACACAGACAAAACCTTTTCCACGAATGCAAGAAATGTATTTAACAATTTGTTAGCTCAGTTCGCTTCAACATTAGTTTACAGAATTCATGTTATTCAACGAGATTCATGTTTCATCATGTCTGTTCGATCAATTAATTGTCATAGCAACAGAGTCTGAAATAGAACTAATGGTGCGTAACTTGAGATTTTCTTTGTTATGGTAATTAGGGGGAGTTCCATAGACCATTCAAACATGCAAAAGACGTCGCTTTCAAAGATTTGTCGCGTGTTTGTTTCGTATTTTATATTGGCGAAAAGAGTATTTGATTTGTGAAGAAAAATTTATCCAAGAAAAGTTGCTTTATATTTGGAAAAAAGCATATTTAAAATTCATTTAAATAATCGAATTTTAAATTTACTATTCGAATAATCGACATGTCATTGATGTTCGATTATTAATCGATTAATCGATATTCGATTCACATCCTTAATCAACCCTGTATATAAAGGCCATCTGCCTGTAATGGTCAGTTTATCTACCTCTCATAACTGGCTGTTATATACAGGCTTCATTCACTGTAATACGTTTTTGTTAACCTCAATTACGACATGATAGTATCACCATTTTTGAACAGAATTAAGGAAAATGAGGGGTATTTTTGGATTTTCTCGTTTTGATGCAAAATTTATAAGGTTGTCTTGCAAAGTTGCAAAAAAGAGAAGAATTCTTAATTCAAACATTGAAACTACATCTCCTGCCAATCTCAATAACATCCTTAATATAATGTATGTACGATGTATGTTACAGTATTGTATATATATTTGCAGAACAATGAAACAAAGGAGGATATTTTTAAATTCATCTTTACTTACATGTGGATAGTATGTTTTTGTTGACCTCATTTACTGTTTACAACATTTTGCCTAAAAGCTACCATTGTTTTGAGGCAGAATTGAAAATGGAGAGTTTTTGCCATGCAAGTAACGAGTTTCACGCATTCGCGTAAAATGAATCTATGATATAATTTACAATTTGAGTTGAGATATGAATGTATTAGGTTCTGATGTATTAGCGCTATTTTGAATGTGTCATTGCACACAAATTATACAGTTGAATTTGAAAATTCTTTTTTAAACTGTGGCCTATAAACATTCCAAAAGTGATAAATATGAACATAATATTCAAACTGTGGCAGTGCGATAATGTGCCAGTCTGATAATATACACAATGTAACTTTATCTACAAAAATGAAATTATTTAGTGTGATTGATTTGCAAAATTTGAAACAAACCCCTGCGAAAACAGTTCAGGAGTTCATGAACAGTTCATGAACAGTTCATGAACAGTTCATGAACAGTTCATGAATGGCCCCAAATTTTCATGAACTCCTGAACTGTTTTTCGCAGGGGAATTTATTGACAGATTACAGCTAATGCCAGATCTGCTAATCTGCTATTGAAGGATTTGACTGTATCTATGCAATTGTCTGTTGTACAGAGGTGACCTTTAAAGCAAGTTGTATTTGTAAAGGCCCACACCAACACTCATAACACATCTCTCCATAAATGATAGAGTATTACCCAAACGATATAACCAATAGAGATTGATTTTGTGTTCCTCTACTTCTCATTGGTTTTAGTTTACATTCCGTCATGTTATTTTTAAATGCATTAATCACATCTAAGCAATTTTACAAAGTCTTAATGAAATGTTCACTCACCTAAAACCATTGATTATTGCATCGCTTTCGTCAGCTACAAGAATCTCCGGTTGATAACCATGGTTACCTTTTTGTTCACAGACACCTTTCTGTAATGACTCAAATAAAAATTTGAAATCTGCAGTCTGCTCATTAGTGGATATGACTATGCCATAAGGATGAAATTGTTTATCCATGTCAGTAGTGCCAACCATTAATACAGGGTAACCTTGCCATACCAGCTTGTAAGTTGCATCAGTATGAACTGATAGTGATAGAGGTGCCGTCCCCAACAAACGACTTGCTGAAATAAACAACCTGAATTCCTGACATTCCTTGTCATCTCCGCAGTTAACTTCATAAGCAACAACATATGGCTCGTCGGGATCAGCTGGCACAGTGCTGTTGTTAATACAGAACGTATTAATTTCTGTGCTGTTAATAGTGTACAATCGATTCTTTTCCACTCTACACTTTCGGAGGAAATTTTTGAGTTTCCCTTTGCATGGTTCTTCTATCCCATGTTTCTGTAGGGCATAAATAACTTGCTTCGGCTTTGTTAGACCTTCATCAAATAACTGTTTCACTATTATGCGAGTACTCTGGCAGAGTCCTTGTTGAGCAACATCTTCGTGATTGTGAACATCGTTCGAACTGAACAGCGATACCTGGAAGTTTAATTTTATTTTATTTCATATTATGTGATATAATAAAGACATCGTTCATCTTCATGCTATGTAATAGGTCAGATGATGTGTCTGTAATTAACGGCAGTGGAGATCAGCGATAAACTTAAAGGGGGCTTCATCATAGCATTTACTTGACTGCAACATAACCTAGCATAACAATATGGTTTGGTACATTTGAGCCAATCCTTTGTTCTACATGTGTTTCCATGGTTGCCGAATCGTAGGTATTTTGATTTTACTATCTGGATATCAATTTGCATACTATGTGCGCATTATATCTGAATCAGTTAATTACCTTCGTAGGCAGTTCAGTTCAAGTTGCACAAAATTTATTGGAAAAAAATCAATGAAAAATAACGTTGTTACAGCCATATTTTTGAGCATCAGAAATCTGCCCATGAGAAGTAATTTTTGGATAAACTTCCTATCGAAAAGTTACATCTTTTTTAAAAAAAAACATCTAGCATAACAACAAATCCGAATTTCAAATAATATTATGGCCAGTCATCAGTCTAGCTTTTCAATTATATGGTGAAAATAGCATAAAACGAAAATAATACATAATTTTGTTCAAGAGGAATTCATGGATCTAAATTCTGATAGAAGTAATTGGTTTCATACAAGCAAAATTAAACAACGTAGAAGCTATCTAGTAAAACATAATGCCTGACAAAAGATTTAGCCTTCCTGAATTTTGAAAACAAGTTCAATTTTTTATTCTGAATTTTATGTTGAAGTTTTGGCTATTAATAAAAAATATCAATTTTCTTCTGACATTGCTCTAGCCTTCCGGCATTGACCTGAATTAAATATTTAAAAACTATTCACAACCTACATGTTAAAAATATGAAAAGTTGAAGGGGACAAATAAATTAAAAAGAGCGTTTGCATCAATTATAGATATTTTTCGTATATAGCTTTTGAACTGAAAGTTTCTGATATCTTGATTGTTTATAAATTCTATTTTCGATCGAGTAATTCTAAATCAACACAATAAAAATTCCCAGAAATGCGACCGCAAAGTATTCTGACTATTGCGCCTGAATAGGTATACGCTAGTGTGTAGTGCTCCAGACATATCCAGACATAATCAAAATTGCCCAGCATCCGTCTGACTCTGAAAAAAATTTTCAGTCCGTTTAACTAGTCAAAACGCCAATTAGGACCCCTGTTATTGACTATCCAACTGTGTTTGACTGCATGGGCAAATGATCCAGCTTTGTTGGTTGAACGACCAAGTCGACCATAGTCGAAACGACAAAGTTGGATCGTTTGCTCAGGCTTTCACACTTTACCAGATCACAGTTGTGCATGCATTCTGCATTGTAATATTGTAATGCTTTCCAAGCAGCAACTATTTAAATTATTGCTTAAATTAATCTTGATTTGCTTAAGTCTCACTTCTCACTATGACGATTTTGATACTCGTCAACATGCGACATATCAAAGTAAATGGGACTTGAATAATTCAAAACTTAATCCTGATCAAATTCATAATTTGAGGAAAGTACGCAAGTACGCAGTTACGCAAGTTACAGAAATTGATAACTATCAAACCAGAGATATATTGTCATCATAAAAAACACGTTCTCCGCATTAAAATTGAACTTTATTCGTTACTAATTCAAATTAAACTTTGTAAATATTATTGCAATATCTAGATAATAACATTCATGCAATATTTTCTTCATGTACAAACTCAAATGTGCCCTTTTTATTTGTATTTGGTTTTATGGAACGCTCGTTTTCAAAACGGCCATGTTGTTATGGTGAGCATACCATTACATCCTTTTTCGTGACAAAGTTATATTTTCATTAGCTGCGATAATAATTATCCAATAATTTGTTTAAACTGAATATGATAAGTTTTATATGTACAGTAATTTGCAATGTACTTACATTACTACTTTGAGAAAGAAAAACCAAATGAATAGACGCTTTACATCTGTTCTCTGATCGCCACCTTGATTGATTACAGCGGTAATACACTTTCAATCCATCGTTCGTCTGTTGAGAATGTGATTTTGACCATCCTCCGTTTTCTTTAATAAATGATTCAGCTTCAGCCTTATTGCTGAAGCTTTCGCAGAATTCCCAGCATTTGCCGGCACCCCTCTGGGGACGTCGTACATTCGGTCTACAATCGTCATTATCTAATGAATCTTCAGACGAAGAGTAGTGTTGAACTAAGAAAGCCATTCCGAATATGAATGTTTCTTATACACAAACATGTGTTGAAGGCAAAATGACCGTGAAAATCAGCTAATTACATCAGTCAAACCAGCCCAGAATATAAATTGGACTGATTTCCCTGACGAAAGTACCCAATGACAGAATGGTGTTCAATAGCCGCGGTAATTATCCAATTAAATGCGTTATTTAGCTTTACAGTTGAATCTGATTAGTTGCGGTTCCTTAAACGTTCTACTGTGGCATTGAAAGGTCTTTTCAAAAACAAGTCTGGGCACTAGGTGCGTGCAGCAAGAATCCGATCTGATCGGATTTCGGATCGATTTTGGATTGACTTTCAGATCAGATTGGACAATTGTTTTGTCGAATTAAATCGGATTTTGAGAAAATACATGGTTTTTACAGTTTCCACTGTCTTCAATGCATTTATCACTAATTTTAATCAATTATGTCATAGCTATTCTGATGATTGAGAAACTAGCTGTAATGGCAATATGAGTAATAATCACGTTCAAATAGCAGTTAAAATTGCTACATAAAAGAGATTAAGGAAATTAATCGAATTTAACACTTGCCAATTGCTAACTTCCCGGTATCTGGATTCTGGGGGCCGTGCTGTCATTTGACTAGTACATGAGGCTAATACAAATTTTGCAGCCGAATTTTTTCTGATTTATGATCCTTGTCAACTAACAAGTCCCTTTCAAAATACACTGGAGGCCTATATTAGAAACGAACTCCCCTGTATGGAACCCTTGCTGTTTGATGAAGGACATTAAATCTCTTGAAAAAAATACAACGTTGATCATAAAATTTGTGTGTAGAATTACAAATCTGGCAGATCTTGCTGATACTAAACTAAACTATCACAGTGTAGAATATGAGATTGACGAAGAACAACGTCTTTCGACTTGAAAGGCCTAAGTTAGTGAACTAAGATGACATCTGATTACTTTGCTCAGTCCGATTTTTTTTGTGTTATGTACATTTTCTATAAGTTATGTACATTTTCTTATACGTGACTTTCTAATGGCTATACTATGCACGGCCGTAAATCCTGGGGGTTGTGGAGTGAGACTCTCCCCTCAATAAAAGTTTCGACCCGTCTTTTGGACAATTTTGAGACGAAAAATTGAAAAGTCGTGAATATTAAAATGCCACGCCTTTTTCCGGGCAAAATAATTATCAAAACTTTTCCCGTTCAGAAGTATTATGTTTCTGACGTGATCTTATGCATATCTTACAGCATGGCATGGAATCAAATCCATAGTAAACATTTTGTGATGGTTTTAGATCTTTATACCCACTTTCTTTGTTCCTTAATCCCACTTGTTTAAAACAGTAGTAATTATAGAGCTCGCCTCATTCCACCCGGCCCTCATTTTTGCGCGACGCTTCAGCAGCGCCCCACTAAAGCACCGCACCGAAATGTGACAATCTATTTGGACTATGTAAATAGCGGTTTTCGGAACTAAATCAATTGTGTGCTGTTTGCGGTTTCAGTAACTAATAGGACACCATCTTGTTCTGTAATGATGTTTGTTTTCATCACACGAGCGTGGCATATTCCCATCGAGTTCTGCATAATTAATTACATATTTCCACATGTTTTACATTATTTGTCTGACTTCTATGTTTAATCAAACCCATCCATATCATATCCTTTAAAAGGTTTATCTCAAACCACATGCGTTTGTTTAGTATATTTTCATGAGGTTTATTCACCTCGTTGTGTTGAAATTGATCAAGCGCAAACCACGCACGCGCAGTGCACAAGCTACAATATGATATACCATTGTACCATAGTTCAGAATAAATAATCTCCCTCTCTAGACTCAAATTCATTTTTCAATTGCAACCTAATAACATTTTTGTCCTACATGGCATAAATAGAACCGCGAAACCTCTTCTCCGAACAGGCATTTTGTAGCGTCTACGTGGAGTTGAGGCTCGTTATGGAAAGAGGCTAGGCAGTTTGTGATTATAGTATGGGACTAAAGGACTAGCATAGGACTTAACCTATTTCACCTATGCTATACAGACTGCAACATCCACAGGGGAAAACCCATGTTGAGTATAGGAAACACTAAATACATACTTTATCAGCATGATCAATGCATCCGTTGAATATTAATTTATAGGATAATTTAATATACTTTACATTGCGAAACATCGGACAATAACAAGAGGATTAATTATTTTAAAATTTGTAATCCTCACGAAGTTTCTGACTAAATCTCACTAAATTATTTGTAGGAAAACGATTTAAAAAAAAATACATTGATTAACTTTCTTGTAGTCTGTATAGCATTTGTATAATTTTGAGTCCAATACCAATGTTATTTTTTTTCAGAAGTTAACATATTGAAACATACAATTACAAAGTTTAACATATTTTGGCGGGAAATATTTTTTCTTTCAAATCTTTATTGTCTGATAGTAAGAACATCAAATGCTCTATTCTTTTGTAGATAAACACGATGTCGAAATTGCTAGACACAATATACTAGGACGATTAAACTCAATTGAAACGAAGGTATTTATATGTTGTGTAACTTGCTTGATCTGTTTTATCTTTTAACTACTAAGCTTGTTATTGTTTTGAGGGTTGAATAAGGATTTTGCAATAATGTGGGTTAATAATGCCTACGGCTCACAGCTATGATTTGGCGGCAAATGATTGGCAGGTAAACAATATAGTGTAGGTACACTGGAACTTGGCACTATTTAACCCTATCTAGATTCCTTCTCCTGTTTTATGGTACCTACTTTAAACGAAAATGTTCTTCGATTTGGTTGCTTTAAATCTAGGGGTGTATTAATAAAAATATTGTACCCATTTAGTATTTTATTACTATTTCCATCCCGGGGGTTAACTTCCATACTTTTGGTATACGGGGACGTTCAAATATTGAAAGGGGACCTTTTTCTTTCAATATCCAGAACAAAAAATTAGGGTCTCGTCATGAAATTTTTTTCATTTTGCAAAACAAATTTTACCTATGCAAATCATTATTTTTTAATGTTTTTGGTTGAATCTGTCATTTTTAAAAATATATTTGGGTATCTTTTTCATCATGTGAAAGCTTTTTATGGTCATTCTGCCAAAGTTTCATTTGAACAGCCCCGTCGAAGCGCGATGGAATTAGTTACCTCCCGGGATTTCCATCGGTATGTTATGCAGATTGAAAAAACAATATTTGGGTACACATTTTGTAAAAAAGTTTGAAAAATTCCTGCAATTAAAAAAAACAGTAGGAAGAGGATATTGAATTGGTTTTGCTTGTTCTCAATTAGGTTGATATGATCGAAAGTAAAATGAATTTGATAATTTCAATGATACAAGCATCAAATGCAACAATAGCAGTTAAAGAAGAAAATGAAAAAATTAGAGAAAAAGAAAATTTGAAAAAAATAGCCGATGAGAAATTGCCCAATCAGCGGTTCCATGTAACATCAATTGATGGTAACACTGATGATAGGGGGCAGGAGGCAGAGAGAGGGGCTGCATAACTTCTTCATTGTAGCTTCATTTGTACAAATATATCGGGATTATAGTGATGGATATACTTTTTATTCTTTTTCTTGTCACATCAAAACAGGACATATTGTAAAAATGCAATATGTAAATATAGACACTAAATACAGTGTACGGGGTTTTATTAGTAAAATCATAGACAATTTATTTGTAATAAAAAAGCACTGATTTTTTTATATTGTGTATTCATTTCAAACCGATCTCTTCGAGGGTCTTGTTAAAATGATAACTTCGTTATTTTATATTACAGTTTATAACTGTCGTTCAATGTCGTAAAATTATAAATATATGTATATGAAATTTAATGTATAACGTCTTCAGGATGAACTAATATTTAACAAACTAAAATACCAATGGCTATATATATTTATATATATATACAAGTTAATTAATTTCAACTGTTAAAAAGTAATATTTAAAAATTCTTTTTTTTGCAAAAGAGAGAAAACATTTTGAGCAAAAGAACAAACCAAATTGAGCTCAACTATTTCCAATTAATTTTTAGGTCTAATTTAATAAATTGTATCATAATTAATAGCATCAGGAACAGTTTGATCTGTACCCTTTCTTTCAGTTCGATATGGACTACTTAAAAAGAAATTAGACTGGAACCACGGATGTTCTAGTATTTCCTGAGCGTTCAATCTTTCTGAAGGATCTTTCCTCAAAATTGACCTTAACAGACATTTCGCTTTAGACGAAACACTATCAGATAAAGTAAAATGTCCAAGACGAATTTTATTAAACAAAGCGTTCGGTTCTGAATCGTGGAATGGATAGCGTCCAAATAACATAGTATATATCATAACACCTAAACTCCATATGTCTGCCGATTTTCCTGAATAGCCAGAACGGGATTCGAGAATTTCTGGACTGACGTAAGCAGGACAACCATGACGATCTGTAATTAAATCATCTGTACCGTCCATGACGTCGGCATCGTCGAGTGTTTCTAGTTTTAATGAAGTGCTGTGGAAGACAAACAGAGACAAATTACTCATTATGGCATTGACCAAAATATACTAGTGCTATATTTAAATGTCAACAAATACATCTGAATCAACAACAATCCCTCGCAATAGATAAAATTATCAACGTTTCAAAACAAAGTTAGTTTAATCAAGAGAGCACCTGATTAAATAATAAATCGTTCATTTCCTGAAGACCAAATAAAATTCAAAATAATGCACAGAGCATAGAAATTACCATAAGTTCTAGGCTATTTATCTAATTATTCTGATGATATCAAATCTTTTTGTATCAAACGGTCTTTATAGAACTTTGTTTGGGATTAACAATTATTTGTTATCATTTCATTGACGCCCAGCAACCAAATACAAACTTTGTATAAAATTAAAATGACACATCACGACCACGAATGACACATCGGATTGTCCAGCTAAGCAGGAACATCAAACAATTGCTATGCCTTTTGGAATGATTGTCATATAATTTGCTTGACTCATCATTTTAAGATTAAATAAGCAACGGAAAGCGTGTTTTATTTTCAGATATTGTTAGACTATTTCCGCGGAGTCGACGACATGTTGAATAAACACTTAGAAGAAAGGAACTTTCGACTGATGAACACAAAACACCCACAAGTTGCGTTTCGCGCGCAAAATTAGACCACAAAGGGAAACGAATTATCGCAGGTAATTGCATTTGAAGTCAAAGCTGCAGAATCGTAATTATATCAAAATAATTGTTTTAAAGTAGAAAATTCAGATAAGTTGTCGCTTTTGAAAATAATCTAATCGCAATTTTGCATACGTGGTTTAAAATGTGTGCGAAACCAGTGAGTCGTGTAGATGTGGCAGGCAACGTTGACAAATTGTGCAGTGAGAAGCGCATGGATCACACGTGTCGAAATTGTTGCAAAAATAAATGATATTTCATAACATATGTAATAATTTGCCACGTAATACAAACCAAAATCAATTAATTGTTTTAAGGTTGATTTAATCTTCTTACAAAAATGTTTTTATTCAATTTTACTGATTATTATACCTCGTATAAACAAACGCAGGACGAGCTCTAGAAATGTGATTGTAACATCGACATATTTTTTATTTTTACAATAATAAATGGTTCAAAAGAGTTACTTACCGTTCCTTGTTTCCAAAAACAAACTTTCTCAGCTTTAAATCTCTTAAAACAAGACCGGATCGATGGCAATGTTCAACAGCACTAACAATATGTCCGAATAAATGACATGCCTCTTCCTCTTTCAACCTTCGTTTAGTTCTAACATACGAATGTAAATCACCATACGATGCTTCAAATATTATATATGCATATGAATCTCCAAGTAAGACTTCAACAATCTTATTGATGTGATCATGAGCGTCCATCAGATAATAAGGCGAAACATATTCTCTGTATTTGTTTACCTCAACGACGCGACAAGAAAATTCCTGTTTTGTCTCAGAATTAATAGCTCGACGTAAATTACTACCATTTACTTGTCCAAGTAAAATATATTTGCCAATTTTTGATGCCTCAGTTATTGTTTTGCCGGTTCGTCTAGATCTTCCTGTAGTTTTGTTGGCATTATTTGATCTCATTTGTGAGCTGTGTGCTTTCCTTGGTGATGACGACGGAGTTCTTGTTGTCGTATTTCTCTCTTTTGTATCGCTAAGCGAATAAGGATGAAAACGAGCCGAAGTTGAATTGTAACTATTCATGATTAAGATAGATATGTAAACCTAATTGGTTGAAGTAAGCCAATTTAAATTCAAAACAAAGTTTCGATCGAGCAAGGTTTCGTCTTACTGTTCGATATGTAAATGAATCGAATACGGTGGCGTATGCAGATTTCCAGCAACGATGAGAGACGTATTAAAATCAGAGAAGAGAAGCAAACCAACCAACAGATTTACTCAACAGCGTTCCAAATAGAAATCCAAACCACATTAATACGGTTGCGATCACTGGTGAAACAAAATAAACGAGAATTCTGTGGCGCAATAGATTTGGAAACTCTGCAGTGCTCTTCGTCACCTCCGTGCTCGTCAACAGGCCATCACGATTGAAATGATGAGAGATCGTTTGTTGTTTCCCTTTGGCAAAACAAAGAGAAAATATTTCATGAGCGACGATCCGATGTGCGTCTGTATGTTGATGTTGGCGTTGCGCAACGAACAATCAGCCCACAGCCCTGACGCAATGTTGGCTTGTCCTGAGATGATGCCGATCGCCGACCATTGCACCATATTACTCGCGCCATCGCGCCATAGAAGAACAATAGGTAAAAGGCCAGGTGACACATCATCGTCCATATATGGAGGAAATCAATTGTTTAAGCCTATTGTTGCTAGGTGTGACCAAGGAACCCAAAATTAAAATGAACCAATCAACATCTTCTGCGGGGCTTTCCCCTGTAAAAATGAGTTAAGTCTTTGTGAAGTTATTTCCGATGCAGTTCAAACGCAAGGTCAATTGGAACACGGAATTATTAACTCATCGCCAAGATATCAATGCTAGACTTTGATCAGTGGTTAGATCCAGGTTAGATCGAACCACTGCGTCAGAAAATATATTGCTCGTGCTTCCATGGATTATTGATTTTAATTCTTAAAAAATGTCTCACGTTTTATTTAATTCACGATGTTTGGTGTGTCTTCGAACACAATAAAGTTTACATTTCCTTTGTACGACAACATGCCGGGTTTGAAAAACCGGGTGCAGAAGGCCTCGTGTTTTTAACCCGTTTTGATGAGCGTGGTAAAGTATCCACCTGACTTTCGAAAACACACTTCATTGTCTCGTTAACGGTAACTCGTTATTTAGATAGTATTGTATTTGCTTCGAAAAATAAACTCTCGGCTGTCGATGCGCATGGAACTCAGAAAATCAAACATATCACACATAGGCGTAGGGGCGCGCTTCCAATTAGGGGGGCACAAACGGGTTTGCCCGATAATTTTTTTCGGGAAATGTATTTATGAGAGGTAATGCGGGTATCAGCGGCTTTCCGGGGGGTGACCCCGGGGTTTGCAAAACAGCATGTGCAAAAGTCAATTAACCCCTTGGGGTATGGGGGTCATAATTTCCAATAATCCCCCTCCCCAGGAACAAAAAAATGTATTGAAAATGATGATTTTTTTAAATTTTCTTACAAAAGACTCAACAACAATACAAAGATAATTACACAATTGTAAAAACTTGTTATAACTTTAATTGTTGTTGCTATAACTTTATTAAAATATCAGAAATTCATGCGTTGGAGATAGGCATATTCGAATATTAAAAATTAAATGTCAAGTCAAAAAGGGCAATTAGAATTGCCAATGAAGTTTTTCTCAAGAAACAACAGCTTCGCATGAGAAATACGAATGAAGAAACGAGACGCATTCAGATCAAAATTGCGGAAACTTTGGAAAAAAACCGCTGAACAGCAATACAAATCCCGTGGGTTATCCCCTGGTGTGATTTTTTGTTATTGCAAAACGTAGAAAATCCCCCTCCCTCAAGGGCACATGTTCTCTAGCAAATCTCAACCCCCCTGGGCCCCCCCCCGGGAAAGCCGCTGATACCCGCATAATTCTCACTCACATGGAAATTGTAGAAGATGTATCACAGGACACAGGATTATAGCAGGGATTATAGGCATACAACTCTCGTATACCGTCATCAAATTGAAACATATTCATTTTAGATTCTTCTTAAGCAGATATATGATTATATACTTTACTAGCCTACAAATTGATGCTAATGTATATAATATATATATGCTAGAGCCCTATTGCTCAAAAAGCCTATTCCATTCCTTCAGCAACTTTTACGATGTCATTAATAATGTACATTTCTTCCTATAGTGGATCTTGGTAGACAGTTGTAGTCAAACCTGGCTCATAGTAGGCCATCCTATTTTAGGCCTATACTTTTATTTCCTGAGACTGGTTAGACGCCTTTTGCGCAGCATAATTTGCTGCATATAACAATGTATATTTAGCATCGTAAACTTTGAAAATCAGCAGCACTGGGTTCTGCATTTCATGACACGCGTATCTTATGGTGGATAAAAGAGCCAATAGAACCGCTCTTAAATAGTAGTCTTTTTAGCTGATGGAAATTTTCTAGGAGGATGAAATCAAATTCTGCAAGTTAATAGTTCTGCAAGTTCCGAATTTTTTTTCTCAATTGCGTTTGGGAGGGCAAATGTCCCCCTGCCCCCCAGCTCCTATGCCTATGATATCACAATTCCAGGGGGACCTCCATACATCGGATGTACGGGGACGTGCCATTTTTAAGGGATGCCTTTTCCATATTCTTGTGAAATTTTACACTGTCAATTTGGAGAATATCAAAATTTTCCTTTGTTTTGTTCATAAAACATGTTACATGCATTTATTGCGCGATTGAAAATATGATATTGCTTGGTATGTTTTGATCTATTCACATAAATGATTTGAATTTTACAATGTAGCTATCGTCTTTCATGTCTATTCATCAGTTTTTGTATGTATTTGACTCTGGGCCGGTCAGAATCAATATTTAGATTACTTTACTGTGCTATATAATGCATTGAAATACTGCCATTGAATAGAAACTTATTACTTTTTTCAGTAAAGAATTTAAGACATAATAGGATAGTTCTATTCTGCATTTATAGATGGATAGATTTTAAGACAGTAGATAACTATAGTTTTGCGGTGGTAAAGTATACTATAAAGCTTCGAGGCACTTTGATAAAAGGAATTGTATATTAAATCGATAACTGAAGTTGGCTTTGCTATTTGATGTTGAGATTGTTTATGCAACATTAATTATGTATAATACCCTTAAAATAATCAATGCAACATAATAATATGCGAAGACTATATGCACATAATTTATATAGAAACTCCGTATTTACTTGATTGCGTGAGAAATCGTGTGCACCATCAATATGTTTGGAGGTTACCACACTCTCTGGTAAACTGTTCCACCATGGAATTACTCGATTGATAAATTGGTATTTGCTGATATTTAGCCTACCGGATACATTTGTCGGTTGTAACTTTAAGGAGTTACTTCGCATTGAATATTTAGTTTTATTGAATTTACAAAATTCTTCTAAATGTAAATCTACTAGATTATTAATAATTTTAAACATTATTATCAGATCGCTTTTGATTCTCCTTAATTCCAAAGAATCAATATTGAGATACTTCAAACGAGTTTGATATGTTTGACCGTAAATGTGTTTGATGTGGCATACATGCCTGATAAATGTTCTTTGAACCTTTTCAATGCTAATGATATCTTTAATTAAATATGGAGACCATACAGGAGAAACTGAGTCTAAGAGTGGTCTCACGTACACACTGTATGCTTTCATTAAAACATCAGTATCTCTACTTGAGAAACATTTTCTTATTAGGAATGACCTAGACTTGGCCTTTGCAGTAATCATAGCGCCATGAGCTGAAGGCTTGAGGTCGGTAGTGAATACAACTCCCAGGTCTTTATTCTATTTACTGATCTCAGTTCTTTTCCTTCCAAGTTGTAAATCTGTTGCTGAACGATGACATTTCCAAAGAAAAATACGCAACATTTGTGAAAGGCTAGACGTAACTGCCATGTTTGCGCCCATGTAACTACTTTATCTAATGATCTCTGTAGATTTAGATTTGACTCGGATCTTGTAGAAAAGATTTTTGCGTCGTCTGTGAACAATTTGATGTGGCATTCGTCCTCAAGGCAACTTACAATGTCATTAATAAATATAATAAACAATAGCGGGCCAAGTACGGAGCCCTGGGGTACACCGCTGTCAACATTTAAAGATTTAGAACAGACATTTTCAATACAAACAGATTGAGTGCGACCAGATAAAAATGAAGATATCCATTTGATGAGCTCGAATAGTATACCATATGCGTTGAGCTTGATAACTAGCTTATTGTGCGACACGGTATCAAAAGCTTTACAATAGTCCAAATAGATCCGTTAATAATTTATTGTTAATTGCTTTAGACCAAATGTTAAGAGTAGATAACAGCTGTGTGCACGTTGAGCGACTTTCTTAAAATCCGTGCTGCTCTCTGGTGAGAAGACCATATTTCAAGTAATACTTTCTCATTTGTTTTGAGATAATCGATTCCATCACCTTGCATGTTACACAAGTCAACGAAACCGGGCGATAGTTTTGACATAATGAGGATTTTCCTGTTTTAAAGATTGGTATTACAAATGTTGTTTTCCATATACTGTAGATGGCAGTTGACCAGACTGCATAGACGATTCAAATAATATGGATAAAGGTAAAGTATATCGTTAGCAATAGACTTGAGAAAGATAGCTGGATATCCATCAGGAGATGCAGACGCTTTATTTGGTAAGGCAAGTAACTCCTTAAGAATATCCTTTTGAGAGAAATTGATATATGACCAAGATGTAGTACTAATATTGACCTATTGCAAAAATTCAGGATTGTTCCCATCATCCTGGGTAAAGACAGTAGCAAAATAATTATTAAAAAGTTCAACTTTATCACTGATATCAGTTACCTTCTCTCCAATTTCATTTTGTACAGCAGGTATCGAAGGATGAGATTGTAGTTTACTATTTACAAATGAATAAAATCGGGAAAGAGATACTTCCTCCAGAAGACTTTATTCACGTTGAATATTGAATTCTTTTACTGCCTTCTCATACTCTTTCGATGCATTTTTAAAATCGGTATTTGATACGACATTATTCCTGTAAGCCAGGCGTTTCCTTAGAGCAAGAGAGCGAATTGTCTTTGGATACTTAAATTTTCTATTCTTAGTCAAAGGAACAAAGTTATGAATACAATAATCAAATATTTCAGAAATTATACTCCAAAAAGATATGCCATGCCATTAACATCGCCATGGCAACTTTTCGATAAATGTATCCAGTTTATATCTTTCAAAATCATTGAAATAGTATAATAATCTGCTTTCCTGAAATTTCGCTTAGCATGATTAACTTTAGAATATGATGATGTAGGGATTTGAACTGAAAATTCTACAGATTTGTGATCATATGTGTCTGTAAAAGGTTCAACAATTTCATGCTCAGTAATTAAAGCTGGCTCAGACGTTAAAAGAAGGTCCAAAATGTTATTCAATCGTGTAGGACATGTTATTATTTGTTTTAGGTTATTTCTTGTGACAGCGTCAACAAAGACATCATGACAGTTGCCTCCATAACTAAGAGGAATGCTCCATTCAATAGATGGGTAATTAAAATCTCCAATGTAAAAACAAGGGAAAACACACTGTGAACAAAAATCAAAAAACGAACCGATGATCTCTGTATCAATAATAGAAATAGCTTTTGAAGGTGTCAATAACCAAACTCTCAAGATTGTCAAACTTCGACGGTAATTCTAATATCGCATAACGAATGTTGTGTTGGCAATCTGTTGGAGAGGAGCATCATTAAGTGTTGTAGCTGAGCTTTCATTCGGGCCAGGCGTTCTTCGTTGGGGAGGTCTCTGGATGCATAAAAAATGCTGTTGTGGTACCCTGTGCTGAGCATTGATGACGTTTGTAATAGGCACCACAGTGATCGGATTTACAGGTAGTTGTTGTTGAGTGTGCAGATTTGACTGATAATTGCCGGGATAATGGTCTTGTTTGCGTGCGACTCTTGATGAATGTTTTAAATGCATGTGAACGCATGTACTGTCGTAGCACACTCTAGAATTGTACGAGGAAGGACAGATAAACATGTGAAAACGAGGACAATCATTTTGGTTAAGTACACAACCACCGCGGAATCTACTGTTTTTCAAATGACGAGAACATACTTTTGGATGATGCCACTTACCACCCCAATGCTTCTGTTGCAATTTGTGTGAGGTTAAGGGGTTTCGCTACACATAATGCCAAATTTCAATTCTATAATAAATCGTTGACATTTGGTGGAAACATTCTTAAAGTATAGAAGTCTGAAAATATGAAATAAAAATGAGGGGTCACCGTATTATTTGGGGCACAGGGGTCACTCAAACCCCCACTGATTTTGGGGACCAAAGTCTGCGCAGTTGTTTGATATTCTTCAAAAATCAGACGGATGCATGAGCGACACAGATTTTTTGAAGAAAGACTATCAGACATATATCAATACATAGCATCTTTAAAATTTGACTCTACCTAATCATGATTGTCTCTAATGAGACCCCCTGGGGAGTGCTCATTTTCACCTATTTTCAGTACTTTACATCAAGATGCTCATATAAAAAACTGTAATTTTTTCTTCAAAGTTTCTGTGAATTATGTCTATGGTGTGTACTATCTATATCACAAATAAAAATAAGGGGTCACCATAATTGTTTACCGGTAAAAGTGGATCAAAGTGGAAATATTCAATTTAATGACGAAAATTCCGTTCTCTACAAGGGGCAAATGAGCTCCAGGGTATTTCAAGCAAACAATTTATGTAGCACAGTGGCGTACATATGTAGAAATGCTATTTGACGAATATAACATGAATTCCTCAAATTAATTTCTCATCAGGGGAACGAGGATAATTATACCCCATTTTGCTCATTTAAACCCATAAAATCAATTAAAATAGAACTGAGTTAATTTCAAGAGAGCTCTGTCAGGAATCTTAAAGGAGCCTTCCAGTTTAATGGACAACATCTGAAAACAATTGTTTTTAAGCAGTGGGAAAGATTTTTGAGACTTCTAAATAGTGAAATGATATGTTGGACCTTTAGATCATAAATAGCTAGGTTAATCTTTGCATGGATAGATCACAAATACAGACAATCACCAAGACCATTTGATGAGTTAATACAGTAATTACAAATCAAAAGCTATGTTGAAATGAGTTTGAATGCTTTCAAACTTACCTTTCGGAAGTCACTACATAATGTAAACATTGTAATTTCACAACAAAAAAACTCCCACTTCAGAAGCAGAAACAAATGTATGCTGCCACTATTTTAGCCATTATAAGCAAAAATAACATTTCAAGCACTACTGAGGTACTTATAAACAATAAATATTATGATATACTCATTTGATTGAATATCCAAAAGCTATTTTTAAAAACATTTGAGTTAGCGTTGCGTTTTCACATTTCCCGCTTGTTCTTACGAAACAAGCTGCCATCTTTAAATTGTTTTTTTCTTGCAAAAATGACTAATTATAAATTCAAAATGGGGCTACTGTCGCGAACCCCCATAAGGCTAATAAGACTGTACTACATGTGGATATAAATAACCTATCAACAACCACTCAGAGCCAATTTAGTTTTTGATTGATTGGATTGTCACAACAAAGTATTTGCTTACGTCATCGAATTCAAACTAAGGCAGTCTACAAACGTCGTGCTTTTCATGCGCCGTGCTAATCTTCTGGCGCGACCTGGCAAAAGCGCGACGTATAAATCAGTAAAGCACGACGCAATTTGTCTAGCTCGGCAAAAGCTCGAAGCACGACGATGGTTGCCGCTCGGAGCGGCGTCAGCACGACAGTTGTTTTATAAGGCGTGCTTTTTAGGATGCCGAGCTTTTATTCGTCTGTTTTTAGACGAATGTTCGGTCAAATTCATGCGAATTGGGGATAAAATAGTAGTTTTTATGATGTTTTTTTATCATTTCATTCACTTCTCGATGATATTGGTGAACATAAAGTCCAATTATAAACTACTTCATTATGCTCAACTGTTTGGTATTCTGCTGTCTATTAAAATAGTGAATTTTATTACTATGTAGTTTAAAAAGATTTCAGGATGCCCTTCATTTCAGTTGCATGTTAACTGGTAACATAGCTTGATAGAACAAATATTTCTTTATGAGATTTAATTGTTTTTTTAAATGAAAACATTTATATTCGAAGGAAATTTAACTAATAAATATTAGATCTCTTAAACCGAAATCTTATATCTCAGACAGTGTGACATCATTTTCAGGTACTGCTAAATTTAGCTAAAGGTAGTTTTACTTTCAATAATTGCGCAATACGCCTTTCAATTTTGATGACGTCAATGGCCAAAGCACGGCAAATTCACGCCGTCTAAAATGAATTGAAACCAGAATTCCAATTCTGCCGTGCCAGACAAAGCAAAGCACGGCGCATGTAAAGCGCGACGTTTGAAGACTGCCTAACAATAGAAAATTACGTCAGTTAAAAGATGTGGGTTGGGAGCAATAGTAGCCCCTCCATCCGCGCCAGCCAGAGTAGAATACTTAGTTTTAGCCTGCGTACAGACTAAAATTTATCTTAACGAAAGTGTAAGGTGTTTACACTTTCGTTAAGATAGGTTTTAGTCTGCACGCAGGCTAACTTAGTTTCGGAGATTAACTTATTGATTTCTGCAATAGGGAGATGGGAAGATTCATGTCTCCATATTAACAATTCAAAACACACATGAAAAATGTCAAGCAATACAGATCAAAACAAGTTGAAACAAAATCATTTGACAAAAAAAATTAAATGTTACAAAATTCAAATGATTTTAAGATTGGCTGACTAATAATGAAAATAGTTTAGATGCTAACTATCACTTCAACAGATTGCATTTGAAATTACACAAGTTAATTGATTCCGAACATTGGACAATAAGAGTATTCCACAGCAGCTCACAACTAAAAAATTTACATGCCTAATGATTCTAAGTACTCTGCAATAACACCAACAGCTTTGTTACCATTAGATTGTTGCTGTCCCTCTGCTATGTGAGCAATGACTACTGCTGACTTTGACTTTTGCATTGAAACGGCACCATGATCCTTTTTCTTTCCCAGACAAAGTGTTTCATCCATTCTAAGAAATTGATATTTCGTACCTTCAAGAAGTATACCAGATGTTTGAAATGTAGAGGAATTGCTAGTCTTCATGGCATTACCAATAGTAGCAGATTCTTGAGCTGTGAGCTTGAATATAAGACATAAAATAAAATAATTTATATTATTAATCATTTTTCAAACGAAATAAAAAAATACGAAAAACCAACTTCTTTAAGGAATTACAATGTTCTAATATAAATATTATTTGACAGCAGAAGTTAGTGGCAAAAGTTTTATAATTTTATTATCTTGCTCTTCAGCGTTTCAGATACCTTTTGTATCCATTTTAAGAGTAAAGTTTTATTCAAAATATTCTACAAATTAATACTAAAATTACTGTAATTTACATTCTTTTGAATTTAAAATAATACAGAGAACATTGAATCCGCCTGGGAATTGAGATTTGGCTTCAAGTCTCATATGAAAAGCATTTTATATATAAGATAGGACAGTCCCCTTGAAAGCAACTGGCTACTTCATGAATACTTGCCAATTGCAGAAGATGCCAAACAGTGTGTTTTAATCCTCTCGTGTAGGTTATTTTTGGTGTAACCTACATAGCTTGCGTCACACAAGCCACATTTAAATTGATATACTACATTGCAAGATAATAAAATTAGAAAACTGTTGCCACTGACTTTTGCTGTCAAATGTCAAATAATAATAATGATAATAACAACATTTTATTTATTTATAGAGAGCTTTTTTCAAATTGCTCAAAAGCGCTTTACAGGGTTAAAAACTTTTCTGATGCCTTCTCGTTTTTTCCTCACGTGCTTCGTGTGCGTCAAGTTTCTTATTACATGTTATAGATAGTTCGCAACTCAATAATCATGGTTTGTATTATAGAGATGACACGGGTGCTATAAAACGCACGCCTAAATGATCAAGGCGTGCTATTGCACACCATCAGATGATTGTTGTCATGACAACATGCGTCATGATTATCAGTTTGGTAAATAAAATTTACAGTTAAATTGCAAATAATATTTCATAATATGATTTCATAAATTTATCGAATGTATGTGGCTCTTTACACGAATTTTCTGAGTTTGAAATGTCGTGGTTTTGGAGTGTGTGTGTGATCGCATTCGATCGAAAATAATGGCAAAAACGTAAGCAGTGATTTCCATAAAAATCCACTCGAAATAGTCTATGCCTGATGATGTTTATAAGTGTGTGCTAGAAAGTGCTAAAATTAAAGTTACAACTTTGAAGTATCATAGCATTTTTTGGAATGTGTTATACTACAGTAAAACCTGTTATAACGGTCACCTCTATACAGCGGCCACCTGTCTTTAGTGGTCACTCTTGCACTGTCTAAAATAGTATTTTCTATTGCATTAAACCTGTATATAAAGGCCACCTGTCTATAGTGGTCAGTTTATCTGCCTCTCGTAGCTGGCCGTTATATACAGGTTTCACTGTATAAGAAAAGCAGCCAGCAGGATCCGGATGAACAGTTGAATATTTAAAGTGGGAATAAACCCCCAGACTATCTTTACATATGTAGTAGAACCCGACGTGAAAAAAACAATGGCGTAATTTTTTTTCGATCTGGAAATTATTTCTTGGTGAAAAATGCCTTCAAAGTGGTGTTTTGACCCAAATGTCGCTGAGGGAAAAAAAGGGATTGGATCTAGCTTTATGACGACAAAGTCACAAGTCGTGTGGTTTTTCTAATAGACTTTAGATCGGATTAATCACGCGATGTTACGTTTGAGATGGCGTAGCTCTGTAACGGCAATCTATTTTTCTCTACCACAAAACTGAGGTAAGGAAGGACATATAAACTTAAGAGCAGCAAAATCCCAGATGATTTTATGATAATTTTGTTAATCAGATAACTTTGATAGAGAGGATAATAATTTATGCAATGAAGATATACCCCAAAACCGACAAATGATAAAGAATCTGCATTACTGTAGTTCTAGTATACGGCTGTAAACTTGAATAAGAACGTCCGATCCCTCTATCATGTAATGTACTGAAAAATTCTCAATGGTACTTTGTTAGACTATAGTATTGAGTATAATATATCTATCTATACAGTCGTATAAACTATACGATTACATGGTTTAAGTTTTACAATACAAACATCAATTTAAAACTTAAACGTTGAAATGATAATAGTGAAAAATGTCTATTTAATAATTTAGTAATACCGGTACTTGAATAAATCCGAAAAAGTACAATTAAAACTTTGCAGACCAACTATCTTGAGGAAAAGTCGTCTGTGCATGCCCATGCAAATCAAGTCAGTGTACATTCACATTTGGATCATGAAAAGGATATCCTGTAGAAATATTTACTCAAGAACAACTTGCAGATCATAGAGTTAAAAATAGTTAAAACTTATATAACGTAAGATCAAGCTATTTTGAAGGGCACGTGTTTACTAATTAAGATTTGAGAAGTACTGCGGTCACACAGAATACGTAACTAATATGTGTCACTAGACTAGTCACAAAGGAACACTCGCACCGCCTGACATTTGTGTTAATCCGCAATCTATATCAGATTCATCGCGCTTAATGACGCTACAAGAAATTATTTCGACTGAGCGTTTCAATAGATTTTATTCTGCTCCTGAAATCACAAATTGTATCATTTTTACGTAATTCACGAGTATATATGTTTGTTCATGGCTCAGCCTTGTCAGAATTTTTTTGTGTGACTTCTCGGAGCTAGGTCACCTCAAAGATAACGTCGCGTGATCAGCCCATTCTTGAGGCCAGAAGACAAACCGCACGACTTGTGACTTTGTCGTCATAAAGCTAGATCCAATCCCTTTTTTTTCTAAGCGACATTTGGGTCAAAACACCACTTTGAAGGCACTTTTCACCAAGAAATAATTTCCAGATCAAAAAAAAATTACGCCATTGTTTTTTTCACGTCGGGTTCTACTACATATGTATGTAAAGACAGTCTGGGGGTTTATTCCCACTTTAATGAAAAAATACATCCTTTTTGCTTGTAGCAATTAAAACGTAAAATGTTGGCTGATGACCGTCAAACCCTCTTGACGGGCAAAGTGTCGCGCTATGGAAAAACGAATTAGTGACACGTATGGATTGAAAAAAAGTTCTATCCAAGTCCGCTGTGTAAAAAAGGTGATATTGGCACAAACTTCTAGTTGCCCACCAAATGCAAAACCAAATGGCATTCATAGATTATCAGATAGACTATTTTGTTCGTCCTTCAAAGACGCTGTTATCATCAGAAATTAATTAGAAAATGCATTTTAGAGGAAAATTAAAAAAATCTCACATCACAGTGCCACAAAAGTTTAGAGTCTTCTGGGATTGTGGAAGGAATTTTATTCTTTTTACATTAGCTTTTTCAGGCCGTAAAACAGCAAATTAAGGTTGACCTGGTATATAGGTCAAGATCTGTTTTGGGGCTTGATTTTCTAGCATGTTTGCTGCTTAAACCGTGTTCAAAACATAGTAACCTTTTCCCAAAAGCTTTTGAATTGATTTTATTTTGTTTGCCTATCATAATGTTTTTGTGTAATCATGATAGAAACATTATGGCGTTTGATTCTTTTCCTTGTTTTGCCAGACCAACTGTCTTTTTTAAAATTTATTATATCAAAATCAATATCAAAACTAGTACTGCATTGATGGATTATATAGCCTTAATATTTGAGGTCTAACTAAAGATCCAACTAGAGATACAAGTAACACTCTATTCCAAAAAAATACAACAGAATGCTGCTGCAAGACTATTGACTGGTACTAAATGTAGAATCCGCATGACAGTGGTATTAAAAGATCTACACTGGCTACCGGTCTGCAAAAGGATTGACTTTAACACT
This sequence comes from Haliclystus octoradiatus, assembly GCA_916610825.1. Taxonomy (NCBI): domain Eukaryota; kingdom Metazoa; phylum Cnidaria; class Staurozoa; order Stauromedusae; family Haliclystidae; genus Haliclystus; species Haliclystus octoradiatus. Next base: position 25,026,026 of record OU744447.1, read on the forward strand.
TTAACAACAACATACCGGTAATAAGCATTAAATAACATTGGGTATTCTCATTTGGAAGAACTATTGGCTGCTTATTCTTATTGCTTATGCTTAATGACTGAAATTCTACGAGGGACAATCCTTTGCATTTCTTTTTAAATTTTGAAAATCCCTATTGGATACTTTAATAGAAATAGCGCTATAAAAATGAAATATATTATTATCATTATAATACAGGTCTATGTCAACATCAGTACATAAAACAGGGTTTTCTTCTGTCTAAAATTTGATAATCATCCTAGTGAGTGGGCTGAAGTATGCATCCAATGTTTTACGAATACGTTACCTCTATTTGTGACAGACGTTTTGGCCTTTTTTGACAAAAATGCTATTTTAACTGCTAAATGTTCTTTTATATTCTGTTTTTCACGGTCAAATTGACTTGTTTGAAGCAGATAAGGTGTTGCCAAGGTGTGGACAGTGAGCCTTATTGTCATTCAACTATTAGAGAGTTTCAGATCCAAGTGACGATGACGGTATTTTGATGTGCGGCGCTTCTGCGCATGTTTAGCGGGAATCACCTTCTGAGTCCGCTGTCGTCAGTTGCTGATATATGACGGTCTTTTCAAAAAATACCTTCAGCAGTGACGATCAATTTTTCTTTTGTTTTGAGATCTACCAACACTTAAATATAACAAATATACAATTCACAAGTAGCAGTTAGTTGTTTTTATCCAATCCTTGTCTGTGAAAAACGACTAAATCTACGTTTTGAAATGATTATATCTCGAAAAGTTGTTCTACGATTTGAAAAATAATCCAGATTCCCTGCAATCTAATGATTAAAAGTATATGAATTTCAATACAAATGTTATTGCAGAAATTTTCCACCTTATCATACAAACACATACAAATGAAAATAGCGTAAATTTAATAGATTTCTGGAATTAGTTCAAACTGTATTATTTGAAATTTCTCCTCTGCAGCGTCGTTTCAATTCATTATTAAGCAGTAAGCACTTTTCTGCAAAGGACCTATGACCCCTGATTTTATTAGAAAATGTAGTCAGCATAACAAATTATTATTATTATTAAAATGATGATGCATGCGTGCTGTTGCAGAATCTCCAAGTGATTTTGTTAGCTGTGGTTGCTAAAAACCCTAATAAATAGCTGCACCAATACTAATTATTGCTTTGATTCCACTGTTTTATTGACCAGGGCCTCTGATAGCTAGGGTTGTATGCAAGAGCCCATTGTGCCTCTGCATTAAAACAGCCCTGCTCTTCTGTAATTTATGTTTGCCGTTTGTAAAAAATATCGATATATTACATAGACATAGATATAACATTTTTACCTCTCCCATTTTAACTTGATTGAAGAGGATTCAAATCAAAACCGTTGCCAATTCTGTTTATTATTGCATATGCAACAGCGCCGGATTAACATTTCAGGGCCCCTAAGCACTCTCTCTCCAAAGGGCCCTAAAATGGGCGTGGCAAACATAGAATTAGCCTCGCTTTCAAGTTATCATCTCAGTTTGAATTTACATAGTCGCCATTTTATTTTTGTCCGAAGAAAAACGATTCAAGCAAAAATAAATGTTGTTATTGCAGTGGTAGAATGATGGTTTTGCAGTATTTGAAAAGGTTTTGAAAGATTACAAAAGACACAGTATTATTTTTTTTATCAAACCCAATTTTTTTTGCTGTTTAAATTAACTTTACACTATTCAAAACAAGATCGAATGATGAAATTTGTTGAATGTTTAGGCCTACTTTTGAAAAGTATTATTCGAATTGTTGCTATTCGATTAGCATTTAATATACTATTAAAATCAGTAGACAGTTAACCACAAAGGGCCCTAATTCTCATCATAATTGGTTATTGAATTCCTCCAATAATTTCAACTTTTAAAATAATAATATCTTACAAATTGATTTTTTTAAGGGCCCTAAGCTGAAGCTTATTTAGCTTACGGGTTAATCCGGCGCTGATATGCAATCATGAAATTGATGTTTGGTTCAAGCAATAAATTTGGTTATTGCCAGCAATGTTTTTGCATGTTAACAGTTGCAAGAAATAAAAATGAAATTATTCATAAAATTTTATCGTGAAGCCGATTAATTTTTGAAACTTTATCTGTAAACACTGATCAGTGTAGATAATCGTCCAGGGTCCGACAAAAGTGGGGATCCTGGGATCCCGGAAGGCTAGACAAAATTCAGAAAAATTGATGTTTTAATGATTTTCTGGTCAAACCTCAACAAGAAAATTCAGAAGAAAAAGTTTAAATACCCCTAGGATTCCAGAAGGCTGAACCTTTTGTCAGACCCTGTAATCGGCAAATCAATTTATTGGTGCACCTCTAATCAAATGAGACAGTTTCATCCAGACCGATTGGCCACCCCATACCAAACATGATGTTTAACAAATGGCCTTAACTTGATGTACACCAAACCATCATTGCAGTAGGCATATTGTGATAAGACAAGGTGCTAAATATGTTGAATTGCTCTCAATTTTGAAACTTGTAAAATTGTTATCCGTACAAGCAGATTGGGCATCGAAAATTTATCTAAATTGTTTCAATAGGATATTTAAATGTTGGACTTGTTGACAAATTATAAGCCATGTCGAGTTTTTTGTTTGAAATGGGCGGACTATGTACCATCCATGAATGTTTATAGAGTTCCATCTAACGATTTTGCTAATGCGCTTGAGATGACAGAGGAACCAACAAATTAGTTTGTTTACTGATTGTGTGTTTTCGTCCGGCCGTGAAATACATACAAGTTACACACATAACATATCGACAACAACTGTTGGAATTCCGCATGGTGATATCATTACTTCCGTTCGGCAAGCATAGAATATTCAATTGCACAAAAAGAATAAAAATAAAATCGAGAAAAATCGTGATTGCAACGAAACTAGCCAAAGAGATATTAGAAATTGAGTACTAATACTGCTATTGTAGCTACATTTCTACATTGTCGCAAGAAATAATAAATTAAGAGAGTTATAAAAATTGTAACCTTTAAATGAAAGAAAACATTAACAAAACAGATAATAGATGTTGGTTGCAGACAATTTTATTAGCATTCATAATCATAGCACTGACTACTGTGTTTGCAACATTATAACTAGTTGCACTCCACACTCTTGCAAGTCATAGTTGCACTAGTGCTAACCGATATAGCCTACTGTCATTATCAAGTACGAGCGAGTTGCTTGAAAACATGAAGTCAGAAAAAAATTTCAGGGAGTACCCGGAAGCATGGCTTTAGTTATACGTTCATCGCTTCAAGTTAATAAATGAAGTTGACAGAAACAGGGAACTATCTGCAGTAATTTTTGAACAACTTTGTCTGGGTAGCTATAAAACGAATGGGATGAGCAGCGAACTTTGATAAAAACATTGGTACGTGAATTTTTCCGCCTTAGATTTGCTCATATCGTTAAGACAAACATATAACTGCATTATAATTAAGAAAGAAACAGAAATTTTCCTGAAGAGATGGAGAACTTCCATGTTAACATAATTTATTTGAAATAGCACTTATCAATCCTCGATGTGAAAAATCTGATTAAATAAGTACTTACTTTTAGAGCAGAGCCATGACCGTCGGTCGTCCATTTTGATCCATCGAGACCAATAATGCAAGCTCTGTCGACAGCTCCTGTGGCTTGTCCCAAAAGGTTATCGATGTAGCTATCCCAAGACATGGTGGTTGATATTCGAGAAAGATATTTGGATTTTCCAAGCACTACAAAGCGAGAGATCTCACTGAAATAGTCTAGATAGCTTCGATGGGCAAGGCGATCTAGAAAGAGGCGATGCCGTGGCAGCAATTTTTGCAGTTTTTTTGTCGGTCACGTGATTTCCTACACGTGACCAACTTACAGGTACCTTCAATTGGGCAGATAAGTTAATAATTAAACATAGCCTCCATATTCAAAGTTAGCCTCACTCCATCGCGTCCCTCATTTCCGCGCGGTGCACCAGTTATAATAATACTAATAATTTCATAATAATAATAATAATTATTATTATTATTATTATTACAGCTCTGCCAATGTCTAATTGGTATTGAGCACTATCACATCTGACGATAGATAAATCTATCTTCATTATTTTATTATTATGTATCCTTATTAATATTATATTATCCAAGGTAGATATTATCTATCAAATGAATCACAAAGTTGAGGCTAAATAAATTTGTCTTATCAATTATCAATATCCAATGATTTTCACTTGATTTATGATTGATTTCATTTAAATTTCAACTTTCAAACATCTACAATTTTACCAAACATAATTGCAACTTCAACTTGTAACAAGAATTCACATCTAGTTGTTATAATTGCCTCTTCTTGGATGTCGGATAGTATGATGTCATCAAATAAGTTAGCCAATCAGATAACTGCATTTTTTCATTAAACCAATCACAGGATATCCAGAGCGACGTCAACATGTTGTTTAACCAGAAAAACATTGAGAGAAACACATTGAGGTATTATTTGAGATTTTCATAGTTTGTTGGAATAAGGCCTTCAAAGATATACATTAACAATGCAATAACAAACAATGATTTTCTAAAGCTTCTGTAGTTTTCTATGTTTTTGATATTTTTCTGAGCAAATTTAAAATAAAAACATGTCTGTAAATCAGTTCATCGAAGATACAAAAGCCGCCCTATTATCGTCTTCCGTCTCACCTCCCAAAATGGCGAACTACAAAAATATGGTTGGTAATCTTGACGAAGTAAGTAACTCACGCTTTTGCTAAAAGTGAAAAGTCAGTACATACAACGTAGATACTGTTACGATTTTACAAGTTTATTAATATGTTTGGGATTTTTTCAATCTGTGTGTCATTTTGATTCCTATTCTTTGCAATCAGCATTTTGTGTTGTTTCTTGGAATCAATTTGTAATAGACATATTTCATTATTCGTTAGCTTGATTAGAATTTGCTACATTACATATGCACCAACCCTTGATATGAATTTAGTATTTTCCAACGTCTTTTGAAGATGGTCTTTAGAGCTAGCAGACTTAGCTATGTAGCCCTGCACAATTTTGAAATGTAGCCTAGATTCTCCTTTCTATGTCTGAATTGACATACTGTAGCATGCAAACTCCCCTACCCTGTATGATTACGTTATACATTCAGCATACAAGCTAAAAGAACTGATGGAAAAAAATTGTCCCACTAAATTAAATAAATAAGAAGGGTTTGACTGTAATAATAGCAACGTTGTCAAGCTGTGATCGCCATAGTGGATTTCATGTATGTTACGCCGATCGTGGGTAGTTTTGCGAAAATTTGGCGTACAGAATATTCAAAATAGGAGAATTTTCTATCCAGTGAAACCCCGTTAATATCACGACGGCGGTGTAAGCAAGAATCGTGATATTAAGCGGATCGTGATATTAAGCGGATTGACCACAGGGAGTACAAATATTTCATGAAACAATAGAGGACAAAATAAACAATAGAAATGGAGAACGCAGAAATAATAATCCGAAGTTCTGAGGTGGATAACAAATAGACATTTTTGTAAACAAACAATTTAGAAAACATTCAAATAAAATCAAGAATAGAAATAACAATAAGTACTGTACAGAATAAATGTAATATAAATTAGTAATTTAAAATGGTTTGTTTGCCCAGAGTCAGTCTCCTTTGACATTAGTTTACAGAATTCATGTGATGGATTCAACACGCTTCATGTTTCATCACGTCTGTTCGATCAATTAATTGTCATAGCAACAGAGTCCGAAATAGAACTAATGGTGCGTAACTTGAGATTTTCTTTGTTATGGTAATTAGGGGAAGTCAGGCCATTCAAACATTTAAACTTGCAAAAGACGTCGCTTTGAAATATTTGTTGCGTGTTTGTTTCGTATTTTATATTTTGTCTAGTCAATCTATGGCTAAAAAGAGTGAAACCTAAATCAAATATTTCCGCCAATCAGGAAACAAACCATGTATCTATCATGTACTGAAAGAAAAGAAAAATCGCACACGAATACAGTACTTGTGTTCAATTTCTGAAGAACAACAAACCGTGTGATTATTACTTTCTGAAGTAGAATTCACAAGTCAACCTAGAAATTAATAGCACTTCTTTGTTTGAATAACTAGCAGTGTGTGATCAAATTCAAAGAAATCGTGACACAAAGCGGATTTTCAATCAAAAAGCCGCCTAGAAATCGTGATATAAAGCGGAATCGTGATATTATCGAGAGTGATATTAAGCGGGTAAAATTAGTTGAATTTCATAGAGAGCGGTCACTGGTTTCGGAAAAATCGTGATAATAGGCGGGTTGTGATATTAACTGAGGTGATATTAACGGGGTTTCACTGTAGTTTTAGCTAATTGTTTGCGTATTTAAATGTTACTTGGCATGGTGCGAGATTGGAGGTGGAAAATTTCTGGAGTTCCAAGTACAAGGATTCCACTGTCCCTTACGGATCTGCAGGAACTTAGAACGTCGCGACTGTCAGTAGGGATGAAGATTTAGAACATTTACCTGTTCAAGTACAGCTTCATGTTGAGAAGCTCTACTGCGCATTGAACGAATCCTGTTTAGCATACACACAAAGACAACAGACCTTCCAACTTGAGATTTGAAAAAATAATGAGATTTTTGAAATTCCGTTTTTTGGGGATAAAATATAGGGACCACCCCGAAGGGATGACCCAAATATAGGGGGTCTGGGGGCATGCAATTCATCATGGATTCAGAATGTCTTGAAACGAAAATTTACAACATCATTTTGATTAATGTTGACACTTAAAAACATGAAAGCAGTTCAGAAACAACAACTAGAATAATCCAACAAGGTATATATTAAGATGCTGAACATTAATTAGATTATCAAACAGTTTATGCTCAGAATGTAGGGACATTTTCTCAAGATTGGATTTTGCCGTGAGAAAGTGATAGAAACCGTGAGACCGTGAGAATCAATGTAATCGATGAATCAAAAGCGTGAGACTTGGAAGGTCTGAAGACAAAGCTGTCAAAAGTCTGTCTATGCCGGAAGTATTTGGGGGTCATTGCTAATCACACAATTTGACTCTCATCCTCTCTGGCTGTAAAACTTGCTAGGTGTGAAAATTGTCAATAATTGACCAAATGGTTTGACTTTCCCCAAGTCCCGCTTATGGTACTTTGATGTGGCTAAATTTGATGGTTGGTAAGCAGGATTTGTGTCCTTTACTAAGTGTTGGTCAGGATCTTGCTGGCTTGTTTGATCTGATTGATTTCATACATTTTCACGTTTTCAAAACCTGAAATTTAGCCGGGGGCTCACATGCCTGGAAACTATCCATAAATACATCTACCTTTCAATATTTCACACAAATTTTTTAATAATCGATTGATTTTTCATCAAACTGACCAAAGCACTGACAACATGGAATATCTATGGCTCTCGTCACCACCACAATGATCACTCAAAACTGAGAGTTTACATCATTTGATCAACAACTTGCCATAACCAGTTTGTTGAGGCAGAAGAAAACAATGTTTTTCAGTTTTCACAATTTCAACAGTTCTAAGCATTCAACTGATGATCATGTAGCCAAATTTTTGATGGCACAGCTTAAATTGGATGCCATGTTAGTAAAACAAATTTGAAATGAAGGCATTCCCCTGAACAACTTCAAGATCTTTTACTTCATGTCGCATGATTTGATGCGTTTCTTTGTTCTGGAAATCAATAGAATGAGCAAAGGACACAAGTCTCACCTACCAAACATATTAGGATTGTCATATAAGTAAGTGAGACTTGGGCTGCGTTTACACGACAAGTGGATTTACAAAACCCGAGTGAATTTTAGGCTGGATCGCCCTCGCGTCTAGACGTAAACAGGAAACCCAAGAGGAAATTAGTCCGCTTAGCGAGTCTATCAGGACTTTTGAAAGTATGGATAGGAAACCCGTGTTTCTCAAGCCAGACTTTGCAAACCCGGGTCTTTCTGTCGTCTAAACAGAGATTTATGGGAAACCCGGGTTTGCAAAAGTCCACTTTCTTTCCGCAGCAATACGGCCTGTGAATATTGGCAACCACTTGACTCTGTTTTGGGATGAAATACTATACTTTAGTAAAACTATTCAATGAATCTGTTTATACAAGATAAAATCGTGAATAACATGTATTTAAAATGTATCATTTACAAAAGCGGTGTCAAGTCACATGGAATATAATTAGATATGAATAAAAAAAGTCACTTTGAATTATTTAAATAAAAAAAAAACAGATCGATCTGGAGCTGCAGCATCGAAAAAGTATAAAATTCCAATTTCAAAGAAAATCCGATAAGAAATACTTGAGTTACAGTGTTTTATTTAGACAAAATAGATACATCTAGCCTCGTGTAAACCTAGCCTTAAAGCGAGTGAAAAAAATGGGTAAAGTTTGATTGACAATATCTTTGTTGTTTCTGCTTCAAATTTTACCATTCAAGTTTATTTTAAAACGGTTGAATGATTCGTAGCAAAAACAATGTCAATGTAAACAATGTAAAAAAACAATGTCAAGGTTTGAAAAGAAACCTGGAATCATTCATAAGCCTACCATTGGTAATATGAACTATTCGTTGCCAGAAGCTGTGAAGCAACCGGCATCTTCAATCTCATTCAGGGTTCAAAAAAAGTAGGAATCCTGCAATCCTAGATTCCGGAAGGCTAGACAAATTTTAAAAGAAAACTGCTATTTTTAATGATTTATAGGTCAAACGTCAACAAAAACATTCAGAAGAAAATGTTTAAATGCCTCTAGGATTCCAGAAGGCTGAACCTTTTGTTGCACCCTGATCTGATTCAATCTCTGTTTAACAATTATACAATCAATTTGGATTTGTATTTATCATTCAGTGATAGATAAGTTCAGATTTGTACATGTTGTCATTTTTAAACATAATTCAATGTTTGTTTGAGTAAATTTCCTGTTACACTGCAATAAATTTCCTAAACTGCTTTTTTAGTGTCGTTCTTTACTTCTTTCATGATGATAAACCATTCGTAAATTGAAATATTTTCATTTCTTATTTTTTTGTGATCACACGGAATTGGTTACCGAGAATCATCAAGTGATTCACAGGCATAATGGTGAATGGACGGAAATGTTTAGATGCCTCTGTTGATCCAAATGTTGACGGTTTTATTGAGAAAATAAACAAATCAGGAAGTTAAGGACTTATTTTTTGCTTCTATCCTTGTAGAAAAGGGTTCATGCACAGGTTGCTAGAATAATTTCATTTAGAAAATTTTCCACATTAATTATTTGTTTGTCTTGACAACCAGACAACGTCAAACATAGTTAACCCAGCCTAAATTAAGCCTAAATTAACCCAGCAACGCGGGTGAGTCATTGCTAGTATAATATATAGATATTACTTTCTGGGAAGGGTGTTGTACAGATTTTATGTTACAAAACAATTAATGAATAATAAAGTGTGTACAAGGCTCATGAAGTTTTCTTTTAATATTGGAAAGCTTTGACAGCTACAACAGGTTTTTACAGTATTTGAAAGTGCGTTGTCTACTCTACCGATTTGATTGTTTTGACTTGGGCACTCTAGAAATGTTTGCATAAGTTTATCGCTACAGTAACAATATTTAAGTAAATTAATCACTAACAATATTTGCATAGATTAATCACTAACAATGTTTGCATAAATTAGTCACTAACAATGTTTGCATAAATTAATCACTAAAACTTATCCTGTAATCACTCCTGTAATTACCCAAATCTGCAAGACAAAGAATAAGTGCAATGTTACATAATTCTCTGCGCTCTACTGTTTTTGTTAAAATTTCTTGCAATAGTTTCACACTACACATGTTCTTTTTTACTTTTATATTCTAACTTGAAATTTGAAACTTTGCAACAGCTCTCAAGAGATCAGAAAAGAATTCATTTTATTACAGTACTAACTATTTGCTCAATTCCTAGTTCAAAATACAATAATAGCCTCCAACAGAAAACTAGTTGTTGCTTCAAGGTTTGTTTGACTGGCTGATGCTATTCTATGTCAAAAAAGGAACGGAAAATATGTTTACCATTTTTGCTAACAAATCTCACTGGCTATAGAACAAATTGATTTATTGAGCAAATTTATATTCTGTGATTGTTTGAGCCAACACAATGTTTTATTACCTTACATTAATTGTTTAATTTGATGTTTTACTTCAAGATGGTTGAGGCTGACCGTGTTTCTTTGAATAAGTTTAAAAAAGCCATCAAAGCAGTCCATGGTGCAGGACAAAGTAAGTAGATTAAATGTTATTAATTAACTGATGAATGGGTTAAACTTTAAGGATCGATCAGAAATTATAAAACATTTGTAAGTGTTGCTTTTACATGAATGCGAGTGCATTTATTGTGTACATAGGAAGCCTGCCGTTATTCCACATTTCCAATTCTATTCCACCTACAATATAATACTACAGTAATTGATCAAAATGTTGTTTTATAATATTTTGTTGATATCAATCTTCATTTGAAATTTTCTCAACATTGTCTTTTCCCATTTTCGAATTACGAATGTGAAGCTTTATGAAAGCAACAAAACATTTATTGATATTGTATTGAATTCAACACCTTCTGTACTACCTGTCTTGTTAGACCAAGTTACCGGTATTACATTTCAATTTCCTGTTTCATTATAAATCAACCAAGAAAACAATGGTGAAATGAGATTGTAGGACTATTTTCAACAAAAATTATTTATATCATATTTTTACAGTGGAAATAACACTTCTAGACCAATCAGTGAACTCCATTTGATGTCCAGACAACAAGTTTCTTTTATTTGTTTCTATTGAAATTCAGAATGTTTCAAAGTTGCAAGCGTTCAGTCACTTTCAAGATTTTTGGAAATTGTCGCAGCTTGCTGTGAGCTCTGAAAATTTTTCGCAAAGATGTTTAAATTATTTAAACCTTTTCATCATTTATTTGTCGTTGACAGGAAGTAATGGAATTTAAGCCGCGTCTACTATGTTTGTTCTGTATAATTTGGTGATTGATTATGACATCATGGACAGTATAACGCAGGCGCAAAAATATTCTTGGAATTTCTAGCCAAGTGCCCCACTTGATAAAATTAAATATCTGGTACTATATGATATCATAATGATATATATCAAACGTTTGATTTCTCATGTATAAATCCTCTATAATGCCTAAGAAAAAGCAAATCTGTGTAATGATTAATTCCAGAATCCACTGTATGTGCTTGTATCTTGAAAAGGTACATTAACTAGTAATCTTGTTCGCCATACTGAGTAAAGAAAAAAATTGACTGGGATTGATCGACCCTCAAAATATTTAGTCTGAAAAGGGTTGGAACTTTGTCGTAAGCAAGTAGCCACTAGTAGCCATCCCTTCAACAATTCTCGATTTTTCAATATCTCATAGTAAGAAGAACCATTTTTTTCACATAAAAGTCGTACTGTAAGCATTTGTCCGAAGCTTTATATTTGAGAACAATTTGAACACACAATTGAAACTGCAAAATTAAATTATTACTGTCCTCCAATACCTATCAAAGAGACTCTGTGATAATAATTACTTTTTTTTTAGCTTTCGTTTCCAATGATTTGTTTTATGCGGAGAACATGGAAAAGCTTGGATCAATGGCTTTATCTAGAGAGGCAGAAACAGGAATAGGTAAACCTATGTTGGGTTATATCCAAATGTTAGCCTACTAAATTGTATCCATCGTTCTCTTTTTCAGATCTTGATTTTACATATATTTTCTCACTCACTCAAACCTTCATTATACTATTCTTATTTTGACAAGGGATAGGGATGTACATACTGCATGTCTGAATCTTCTATTGCAGACATGAACATTTTTAGACTTTATAGCAGATTTTAGACTCTTTTTGCCCTTGTAAAATCCTATTTATTATCTTTTGCCATTACAATACAATATAATAATCCTCACCAAAATCATATTGCCAATTTTTCCTCATAAATCAGTTCAAGTACCCTTAGTAATATGTCCAAAATATTTTTTAAAATTTCAAGAAATGAGTATGTAATTAATGATTGAAAATCATCAACAAATTACGCGGAAAAATTGACTTATTTGGTGTGACATCACTGTGACGTCAATATTCAGCCTAACCGCGCGGTCGGAACAGTTCTTACCATAATTCGTTGATAATCGTTATGTGGTATTATGCCTCAACACGCAAGAAAAACACTTAACACTTTGGCTCAACACCTATTCAAAGAGGATGCAATTTTCCATGTCGTGTTCAAGCTAAGTTTGTGTTAAATATGTCTATTGAATGGATACTGTTAAGATAGAAGTGTGGATTAAGTGAATTGAAACTCGACCTGCAATGTTTGATGTGTGTGCAGTGTATAGCAAGTCAATTTTACAGAAACAATGCAAATTCTATGTAAACAGGCGTAACTCAGTTAGCTTGTCAAATGTCGTAAAAGAAACTTAAAGCAATTAAAAACCAAATGTTATTGTTTTGATAACTACCAAAATTACGTTATTATTTGTTCTACTACCGTAAACATTACTTCGAGTTTTGTCATCTGTCTTTTAGGTGCAGCATTTCTTAGATTTTCAGTTATAACAAAGGTAAGATAGGATAGTATGAATATCTAATTAATACCCATAAAAATGGGTTCCGAGTTTAGCAATTGATAGGAAGTATGTCAAATGACCAATACTATGTTACTGAATTTCAAAATTACTGAACCAGTTATTCTGAGCAGCTATTAAACTTTTACCTCGAAATAACAACCCAAGACTAATCTCACATAAATTGCATCGCCTATCCAAACCATATAAAGATCTCTTTAGGATTATTAAGTGAGAAACTATACAAATGACCCTTTTATATTAACCGTTGATTAAGAACTACCGAGAACAGGCTCTTCTCTTTGTACATATTCACATCTTTTTGTAATATTATTCGAGGGCAATAATATTGTTAAATGCATTACATTTTTCAAGTGACAACCTCTAAATGCAGATTACCTAAGAAAACTTGCATACTGATTGTTATTTGAATGCAAACTATCATAAGATATATTATAGTTGTGAATATAGTTGGAGAGATCCTGTCAACTTTGCCATGTAATAATCAACAATGCAGGATGAGACAAATCAATACTCAGTGATAGCAAGTGATATTTTATATATGGCAGTCCAGAAGAATACTGTTGTATATGGCTTTGTGTCATTGTCATGTGACAGTGACATCATACTATATGATTACTACAATATTTATTGTTGAAATTACGCAATTTTCGATCATTTCATTTTTCCATCATTCACAATTCCAAACGACAGTCTGACTGACAAGAAGGTTTACTATAGGAAAAAAGACAAATCAAAACTATAAAATATCTCTTTTCACACAAACTTAAAATATCCCAACGTCCAAGTCAGCTATGTCCACACTCTTGGGCCATCTTTTCTGCTTGAAAAATATAATTGTCAAGAAATAAATGAAAAACAAAGGCTTTTTTCTTGTTGAAAACCGCTTTATGTTTAAAAAGGCGCAAACACCTGTCACAAATGGAGGTGATGTGTATGTAATTTTTTGTATTTAAAGTATTGCGGCTACATACTGCAGACATTTTCGCCATTCTTTCTCATTTATAAGCTGTCCAAATCATGGTAACATTTTTCTTGGTGTCCTGTGCACTTTGATATAGACTTGATTGTAAAATTTAATGCACAATACGTATGCTTTTATACCATGATCTATTTGCAATGTTATGCATGGTTGAATTTCTAATATGCTAACTGAGTGCTTAAACCTATATATAACAACCATTTATAATATTTATATTGACCACTATAGACAAGTAGACATACACAGTTGGTTTGATTGTATTATAGAGCTTTAAGGACGAAATAAGACAAACGACCAAACATCAAGATAACTTGTGTAACTCTGTTTTATTAATCATATGCGTGTTAGTTTTACAACACTGTGCAATAACACTCTTGTGTGCCTAATTTACAACTAAATGTGATTAGTTTAATGACGTTGTAAATATTAGTATTATTAATTACTATATACTACACATCATTATTTATGTGCATCTACTAAATTGTGAGGATTTCTCAATATATCTACCTCTGTTTTTATTTAATAGGAACTGGCAAATTTACGAAAAAATATGGTGAGCATATTAAATATCCATTGTCATATGAATAGTTCAACAATCTTTTGCAAACTCTGAAAAAAGTTTGATTCTTTTGAAATTTCACATATTTTTACGTGAGCAGTATTGATAGGCTTATGAGAAATACTAATTCATCAAACCTACGGTAGTTCAAATTATACAATGTGGACAAGCGAGCTAAGGACTAAGGTACTGAAAGATCATTTGACATCATTTTCGAAGTACTGAGCAGAGCACTGGCTAGTTTTGAAATGTTTTGCTGGTACATACGGTTTATAGGGTAACTGGTGCCAGAAGAGCAAAGATTTCACAGAAATTGGCCAGACCAATTCAAATGTTACTGTTTTCACTCTACAATCTACATTTTATAACATCTCACAAAAGCAGCATATTTCAAACATATATAGGAGGATGGATGAATATATCAAAAATATGACTTTTAAATTCCTATTTTAGTCTAATTTAACCACAAAAAGTCTTTGGATTACACACAATTGATAGTACAGTGAAATAGAGATGTTCCGATTATGAAATTGCCGATTATTTTTACCGATTATTGTTTTGCTGATTGTTGAATCATAATCGGCAGATTAAATCGGTATACCGATTATTTTGATAAATGTTATCAATGGACAATATAATAACAAGCTTTTTGTACAAAATTGATTAATATTGTCTAAAAAGTAGCAACACATACGCTGAACCAAATTATTGAAGTATCATAGAACAGTTTTAAAGCAGAAGTCAACAAAATACTAAAACAAATAAAGGCCTAATAAGAAATTGAAATCATCAGAATCTTTTAGGAGTACCCCGGTTATTTACTCTAACGAGAAAATATAGTGAAGTAAGCTTGGTGTATTTTTTTCTTCTCCAACAAGTCTAATTTAATAAAAATGTAAAATATAATAATGTGTAATGATTTAACAATCTTTCAACATGTATTTCCTATCTTTCGCTGTTGTTTTACGGTGAAGATGGATCGCTAAAAATAATTTTACATTGACACTGTCACTGTTGTTAACTCTTTAGTTGCAGTATTAACATGAACTTTGTTCGTATTTATTTTATCCCAAAAAATAATTTATAAAATATTTTATGCCATAATTATATTTATATTGTTGTAGTTATCAAATCATCTTAAAACTTTTTCGCGTTGGTATTGTGAATCAAATTTATTATTCATTCAAAAGTGCTCACGTGTTTGTCTCATCAACACTAATGTGTTTGACCTTTACACATTAAAACAATAGAAGATTTCAAAGAGCGCGACGAATTTTGACGTGTTCAAATTTCAAAAGTGGTTCGATGTAAATAATCTAGAATGATGATTTCCGCTTTTGATAAATGATTGGAAATAATGGACTAATTTGTAAATAAAATAAAATATTCGCTCGACTAGTGACTGTGGTGAAAATATGCCCAAAACATGCGTTTATTAATACGGAAATTTACATTTTACAAACATTTTATTGGCAATAAAAAACAGATTATTTTACCGATTATGAAACAGCATTGGCCGATTACCGATTATGGAAAAAATCATGCCGTTAATCTGTTAAACCGATTATTTCCGATTAATCGGAACATCTCTACAGTGAAACCTGTATATAACGGCCAGCTACGAGAGATAGATAATTTGACCACTATAGACAGGTGGCCTTTACATACAGGTTTGATTCAATAGAAAATACTATTTTAGACATTGCAAGAGTGACCACTATAGACAGGTGGCCGCTGTATAGAGTTGACCGTTATAACAGGTTTGATTGTAGTCTTTTTTCTATGAGTACTCTATCAACTAAATTCGTCTTGCATACATGTCCTTAAATTAACTGCACTTGAATGTTATTCAAGAGCAATAGCGTATTTCGACATATTTCTTTTGTTTCACTGCTCTTGCTATGGTCTAAAACTCAATGTTAATCTTAAACTGTTTTTTCGTTTGATATAGCTTAATAATTTTAATAACATGGTGTTATTTCCGTTGGATTCACTTTTGAAAGGAGATATTAAATCACTTGGGGTAATTATATAATTATTGCTATTTTATATCGACAATTTCTCCTAGAAATCTAGAATATCTAGATTTTTGATGTATAAAAATACATTGTCAAAGAAATGTCATGTTTTGTTCCAAATCTACAAATCATATCAAACCCAGTATCATTAAATAGCATATATAACCTGTGTATAGTTTAGTTGGCCACTATATGCAGGTACTATTTTAGACATTACAAGAGTGACCACTTTAGACAGATGGCCATTATATAGAGGTGACCGCTATAACAGGTTTGGTAGTATTTTCATTTTTAACACCCTATTTAGATTTTCTTCGCTTCAAGATCCTTACAATCATCATCGATTGATCATTGATCAAATCAGTTGAAGTAGCCTATTTTAAGTACAAGTCTGTAACCTAAAGTAAGCAGTACTGTTTTCTGTCCTCAAATTGCACATTTTCAATTTAGGCTACAATATTTTCTTAAAAAAGACTTCTATATGTTTCAATTGGACTCAACTATTCTTAAAGTTTTGACGCCATTGGTTTCTCTATTTTTCTAACTTATTAATTCTTAAATTGACTTGATAACAACTGTGAAAAGCATACATATGAATAGTTATGCATTTTAAATTAGGATAGGTTGAGCTTCAATATTTCTGTCGTGGCACGGAGTTGGCGATAAAATGACTAAGCAAGACTCATGTTTGTTTATAGTTCTATGTGCCTAGTCATGCAAGATGACAGTCTGACTACAAAAGTTATTTCAGCAGTTATTTACAAGGCAAATTAACACATGACAATTGCTCACCTATCACATCACATTGATGGTCATGGGTTGAAAAAACTTTCAGTGCCTGCGATCACATAATTTTGTCTTAATAGTGCACATTGTACCGGAAATTTCCTGGTCGAGCAATTTAAATTGGAACCTTTTTATACATGAAGTAATCAATTTCATCCTTTTGGAGACTCTTATTCGATTTCATTTATAAACTCTATGAATTATTTATAGATTAAGAATGCCTTTAAAATTTTAGACAAATGTGCCTGCAGCAATTATATTATTCAATAATTGTGCCTGCAACCGCCGGTCCTAGCGGTCCCAACATTTTCCACCTTCTGTAAGACGGTATGAACATATGAGTTACATCACAATTTCCTTTTGCAGAGTTTCAATATTCAATATCTTTATGGTTGAGACCATCATAATAATGTTACAAATATTTGATGAATCAGATGTATATGGGTCAGATTGAAAAATCAGCTCAAAGCCAGGAATAAATAGTCATTGTTTTATCTACATTTTTTTAACAGGATCTCAAGCGACCGATTGATGATGCTTGGAAAGATTTGAAAGCAAAGGAAGCAAAAGAGTAAGAAGAATTAATATCTATTTTTTTGTTGTTTGATTAATTTCAATATGTTTTATCTATATACACTACCAATGCCAAAACCATGAAAATGCCATGAAAGTGTTGTGAAAACCATGAAAACATCCATATTCACAATATTGAAATGTGAAATGCAATGAAAACGCAATGAAATTTCACGATTTTTTCATGGTTTTGGTGTCAGTAGTGATATAGGTACATATTATTTTGTGATTTTTATTATGTAGAATAATCTTTGTTATATTTCTTTGATAAATTTAATTTCTACTTATCAAATATTTAATGTATGTATTTAGTCGGGATTGGCTTTTAGCTGTTTTGAAAGTTTGCGGACTCACCGGGACACTTGGCAACAGTGCTGTTTTATCTTTTGTTCCGTTATTGTCCAAGCAAGCAAGCAGTTGGATGGTCGATAATGAGTTTCAATTGGGATCTAAACCAGTCAAACAGATAACATTTTTAACCCAGTTTGAAACATTTAGAGAGTCTTGCAGAATTGTAAATCGAGAGTCGTAAATAATTTGATTAGATTTCCATGTCTGGAAAAGTCAAATTGATAGAAAAGAGAATTATAATAATATATTAAAAAATTAATTATTTTGAGTGTAAACTGATGTTAGTCTGAAGATCGCAATTAAAGGCGTGAAACTCTGAGTAACGGGAAAACACTTTTTACATACTATGACTGTATGTTCATACCAATAATTTTTATTTGCAATAGAGCAAAAGCTGGCAAAGAGGCAAGAAAAAAAACTGGTGAAATTGTCTTGTACCGTGTTGACCCGCCAGAGGTATGCATCATGATTCCAACTGTTTGGAACCAGATCAATTACTTCATCTAAATATTCAATGTTTGCATGTTCAATGTTTGCATGCATGTAATCCTGTCAAACTATAATATCAGGGTCCAGGAAAAGCGGAGATCCTAGGATCCTAGATCCCTGAAGAATAGAGAAAATTCAGAAGAAAATTGATAAGTTTCTCATTTACAGGCCAAACATCAACAAAAAATTTGCAAGAAAATGTTGAAATCTTGTAGGATTTCCAAAGGCTAAACCTCTTTATTAGACACTGCATATTTTGAAATTTTAAGTGCTATTGTTTACACGGTTAGTTTTAGCTTTTAACGATAACTCACTATAATTACAACTATCTACATAAGTGGTTGATATTTCTACAAATAGATGTACAGTAGTAATGTTTTTGTTACTCAATTAACTGAGCCCTGCCTGGGAGTTTTAAAGTTAGTTAAATCGCTACAGACACAATGCTATAGATGAAACCATTCAGTATAAACCGAGATCTATGTCTTTAAATCATGTTTTTGTTTTGTTATTTCAGTCATCAGAAGTCACGGACAGAGAGAAAAAGACATTTATGTTTCAAGCATGCGAAGTAAGTCAACATATTATTCAAATTTGTGTCTGAATGGCAGTGGCCATGTGTGGGTATTTTTTGGCAGATAATGCAGGGAGGGATGGATCATCAGGGAGAAAATCAACATTGGCTTTTCAGCCAGTTGAAAATATGTATGAAAGCGTTGCTCAAATATTACACGGTTTACACCCACCAGTGATGTCAGTGATTTTCTCGCCAAGAGCCGCTATATTCTGAAGAAATCTACTCGCAGATATTTTGATCAACATTTTTAAGCCTGATAGCAGTGATACGTTTTTAATAGCGATCTTCAACACCAAACAGATTGGTGGTCAGGTTTGACCCATACATTCCCAAGTGTATGAAATGTAGTAGTAAAATCATCAACATTCAACAATAACCTTTGGTTTAATAATCCTTAGACAAGCATTAGGGAGATTAGCTCAGATGGCAGAGCAATCAAAGTCCAGATCTGATCATATTTGATCGACCGTGGCTTAAATCCCTCGAAGGTCAACTCAACCTTGGCTTTATCTAAAACATCAAATGAGTACCATCTAAGGATGGCAGATGGAACTGTCCAAATGGAATTGCGTTGTTAACAGCTGCAGAGCATCATTGCGCATTGACAATCAAGGCCTGTCTGCCGTGAAATCTGTTGAAATTGATCTGCAGTGTTGCAGCTGAGATCAATACGGAGCATTTAACGCCATTGCTCTCAGCGGAAAGAGCACTCCTCTAGAAATAGAGGAGTTGGTACAGGTGCCTTAGGTAGGGTGATACCGTCTCAATTACTTATTCAGACAAGCATTATTAGAGTAGAAATGCTTTGCTAATGGAGCCATACGTTCATTTGTATGTAAATGATTATAAAAGATAAACGACAAACTTTGAATATATATTGTTTTCAGGGGTCTACAGCATATATTTGTGCCTGTGACCAAATTTTCTTCTTTCAAAATGCCCATAAGTTGTTTAGGTTACTGACTTATGAAAGGACATTATTTTAGTGAGAATAACATTGATTGTAATATGCTTAGAATTCAAAACAGTTTCCAACTCAGAAAATGAGAAAAATCTGCAATATTCATTCTAAATGCAGAAATTTGTGCATTTTGATAGTTGTGCCTGCAATAATTATATTGTTCTCCAATACTGCAGCAGTCCAGCTGTCCCCGTTTTATTGAGCCCTGATTGTTTTATGCATTGGAAATTGCTACCCAAGTTGCTATGATGCTGACATCTTGATCTCGTAGTCTTTTAGCTACCGTATGTTTGATAGCACTCATTTGTCTGCTTTATTTATTTTAGTATTTAGTCAAAGCAAATGAAGTGAAAATGAAGAAAGGTGTTGAATTAGTTTATCATTTAATTGACTTTTATAAAACACAACTTCAATATTTCCATAGTGGCATGGAGCTGCTGGAAGACATGAGAAGCTATTTTGACGGTTTAACAGAGGAGTTACAGTTGGTAAGAACAATACAAGTTAAAACAGCCGATATGTCACTTGAAAGATATTGATGTACCCTATAAAATGAGGCATTGTACGGGTAAGCCCATGACACAATTTAAAGAAAAGGAGCTTTAAGTACTGTTGCACAATATAAAAAAAAACAGAAGAGTATTATGCTAGTTAATACCCTTCTCAATCAAAATCAGATATACAATAGTTACAGAAATTGTTGGAACAAACCGTCATTCTTTCGTTCTCAAATATGATTTGAGAAACTACCCACAAGTTGCCAAACAATTCCAGTACAGTCAGGCAATCTGATTAGGATGATATACATATACAAAAGTCAAATGGGATTACAGTTCAAACAGCAGCGACCCTGTACTCTCAGCCTACAGGTGAGGGAACTTATTTTATCCTGTAAGATCTGTATGCAGGCTAGTAACAACCAACCAATTCTATCTTCGTAATTTTTACCATTTTTATTTCATTAGATATCCAGAAGCCGTTATTTTATTTTACATGCCTTTGAATTTATTTACATGGCGATAGACCATTTTTGATAACAGTGATAAAAATCCAACTTCTATCGAAGCATTTTTCGTATTATTGCCGATAGTGTAATTTTTTCTACGAGTGAACCAATGTCAAATGAGGCCAGAGATGTCAAACATTTAGGGTGTTTTTTATTTTCTTGCAGTTGAGAACGAAACAAGACGAGGAGAGAAAAGATTTAACAGATATCAAATCTCAGTTAAAATGTCATTTACAACTTGAGAAACCTGAGGTATCTTAAATCATTGTGCTTTTTATTGTTGGGAGTAAAGTTGGAACTTGATGTCTGCATCAGAAAGGATTAGGTCCTATAATCCAAAATATTTTGATTCTGCATTGAGAATCCAATTAGATCGGATCCCGCTTATCTGCAACCTGGCTTTGAAACCCTTTAATTCCTTGTTAAAAATCATTAGCAATTTTGACTTGCAGAAGTTGCAATTACAGTATCCACAGTTAAGCGGGTTACATCGTAGAATAACAGACAATAATATGTTTGTATTTATTAAGTCATTCAATCATGGATATTGAAAATGTTACCGGTATTGATACAATGAGGTAATGTTAAACCCTTGTTTTAGCATCAGAAGCTATATTGATCTCTTTTAATAGACAGTATATCTGGCATGGCAAGTACCAACTGAAATCTTGCCAATATGTGCATAGCCTACACCATAAACTTGTCAATGCTCAATGTTTTCCCTAAACCTATAATATTAGCACTTTGATGTTACAGGGCGAGAAGAAGACAGTCTACAATTTACACGGTCAGCAGGGTGATAAAATCCACGGGACAGAGAAAAGTGGATTCTTGAGCAAACGCAGTGAAGGGTAATAAATAATTATACAAAAATATAATTTATGATTAATAGTGGATTGCAATGTAGCCTTGTAACAGAGGTGACATCAAGATTTCCCCCCAACAAGGTGCAAACTCAGCCGACGATTGGGCTATTACAGAAAATATTTGCAATACAACTTGAAAAAGTACCAGAAATTACCCCAACAATCAAAATTCTCTTTCCCTTCAAGTGTAATGTGTCTCCCTGAAATAGGTCATACAGCCGCCAACCTCCTGTAGTTCCGCACCTACTGTATAAAATTATAAGCAAACTTTCTGCAACATGACAGTGAAGCCTATGTAACAACCACCTGAAATATCTATATACAGTATATATATTGACCACTATATACAGGTGGTCTTTATGTACAGGGTGGGTTGAATATAATTTGTATGTATCGTGTTTGGTATGTTAGGTCAATGTGGTTTTTGTTGTTGCTGTTTATATATCTTAGTTTATTGTTTCTCTTCCAGAGTACGCAAGCAATGGCAGAAGCGTTATTGTGTTGTTAAGAATGGACAATTTACATATGCTCATAGCACGGTTGGTATAAATCATTATCATCATCATCATCATTTATTCAAAAGTTCCCATCTTACCCATCTTACGCATTCAATCAATGCCAGCAATATGAACCAAGGGAATATAATAATGTCTATTATTACAATTACAAAATTTATCACACTTTTTGATTGGTTAAGAGCACCGAGATAATTCTAAGTATTCAAAAGAAAACACAATAATTTGAGCTAAAACGTGTCATAACCTGAGAAATCAATATCCCATTCCCTAGTATTCAAGCACAGCGCTGATTAGCTGGCGTAAGAATCAATGTATTCTAACAATTTGAGATAAACTGTAAATGTAGAATTAGACTATGGGCAGTTATGTGGATATGGTGGCAAATTATAATGTCCTAAACTCTGAATTAATATTTTATTATTTTATTTCAGACAAGTAGTCCAACTGTTACTCTTTCACTACTTACATGCGACGTCAAAGTGAGTAGATTTTATCTTTCATTTTATTCATCTCTTCGATTGCTATTAATATTCATTTACTTAAAATCTTCATGAAAAAAATAATTTTATGTTTGTCTTCACAGCCTGGTCAAGATAAGGAAGGCAAAAATCCATCATTTTCAATTGTAGCAAGTAAGGACAATATATAATCAGCATAACAAATTCTCGAAGATATTTGAACTTCCGCTGTTTCCTGTGTGAAATGATATCATACATTTATAAGAAAGCTCCCTGAATTGTTTGTTTTACAAGTAACACCTTGCATAACATACCAGCTGGTATTGAATGTTGAGTTTAGTTTCTGCATTTTTTCCTTGTGTCTGTCTATAATGCTATCTTTCTATCGAGAAAAAGTCAAGAACATTAAAAAGTTATTTAATTTTTTTCCAATTTTTTATGGTATCCTGTGTATCATAACCACTGTTGTTAAATGTTAACTTTCCTAAAACAATCCTATGCAATATACTTCAGATCTAATAATTTTGAAGCCTTATCCGTTATTTTTACAATTCCCATCCAATAGGATTCTGATACAGTCAAACTCGATTAATATCCATTTTTAATGTCCCACCTTGCTTAATATCCCCCAAATAAAACTGATTTCTATTTCTATCTCCATACAAACTTTCATAGTCCTACCTTTCTTACTATCCCATCTCGCTTAATGTCCCACTTTTCATCCAATCCAGAGGGGAATATTAAGTAAGTTTGACTGTATCAGGTAAGATTGCAGCTACAATCTAAAACCGTACGGGCGTATTTTGCAGCAGTAAGGTTACGCCAATATCTTGTTTTCTTCCAACAATCAAACAAATGTCTCACTTAGTTTTGTACTCAGCTCAGAATCAATCATGATATCTAAAAGGTGTTCAACCATCTTTTTTTCAAACACTGACCATCATGTTTGGGGATGCTATTAATTTTGACTTTTAATATTAAAAAAGAAACATGTATCGGGTCTCGATTTATAAAGATTACATATCATGATATCAACATATTAAAAGCTAACAGGTATTGGCCTTATTGGGACCCAATCAAATGGCACAAATTAAAACCCATAGTCACACAAATGTCTTACCCTCCACAAACATTGATTGTTTTTTATCAACAAATTTGAGGAAATTTTGATTACGGTACATGAATTCGTAAAATTACAAAATTGATCACTATTTGCACTTTTGAAAGTTGAATTGAAGTTTTTTTTATCAAATCTGTTGATAATTTTATCATAATATTCAGCAGCGTTTTGCCTTTCCCTTCTGAGTTGTTCTACCTGACTGCAAACCATGTTTTAGTTTTCCAGAAATTATCATACTCTGCACAGATTTGTTATGTGTACAGTTTTGATCTCACATTTATTCTGCTACGTCTGTTCCAGATAACAGGACGTATTATTTTCAAGCTGATGATGAAATTGATCACGAAGCGTAAGTTGACTGCATATAATAATTACAATGCTTTTCTAATTGATTTAGTCATGATTTGATACATCAGGATAATTGGGAGAGAGGTTTTAAGATTTCACCATAAGGCATGCAGTGGTTTGTCTTCAGTAAAGATTTTTCACATGCTACTGTATCTGTATTTTTACGTGATCGTGACTCTGATGACCAACTGCACTACGACCTTAGACATCCAAAACATTAATTCTGTTTTGGATAGCAGAGAGATTTGACCCTATTTTAATAAATAATAAATAATTATTTTCCAAATGTTGTACTGGTTTTGTACTGGTCAAGTGTAGTGTGATTCCGATCATCATTTTTATTTGTTTCCACTCGTATTCTAACAGTTACCTTTACAATCAATCTAAGAATATCTGCCTACTGGCTTGATTGTATATTGTATATACTACAGTCAAACCTGTTAAAACAGTCACGTCTATACAGCAATCACCTGTCTATAGGGGCCACTCTTGCAATGCCTAATATATGATTTGCATCAACCCTGCATATAAAGGCCACCTGCATATAGTGTCCATTTTATCTACGTCTTGTAGCTGGCTGTTATATACAAATTTCACTGTTCTGGTATAATATTGTCAATGGCATTTTGTTTCTTAACAGATGGATTTCAGTTATAAGCAATGCAAGGAAGGAATTATTTAGTAAAGCGTTTGGTGATACTTCAGAATCACTGGTGAGTTTATCCATTTTTAAGTCTACATTTGATCCTTTGTTCATGTAAGGAAAAGTTTAAACTAAATCCTGAAATAGAATCATTCAGCCTTGGTGCTTCGTTTGTTGGCGAAATTTCCCCAATAGTGAATGCCTCAGATGGGGAAATGGTTGGTGAATATGTAAGCAGACCTGTCCCAGTCACTTTCAGATTCTTCACATTGATAATGCAAACCTTGTTAATGCTATTTATCAATGGGAAATGGGCGGGCAGCTCAGTTGGATGTTTGGACCATTCCTAGAACTCAAGATCCATCATCATAGCTGTATCAACACAACTTACACACAATTGCTGTATCATTATAAAATGATATCATTCCACAATGTTTTAATTGCAGTCTCATGAAAAGAATTCAACTGTTGCGAGTAACTTACGTGAGGTAATTTTTATATTTTACCTATTATGATTTGATTTTCATACCTGCTTGATTGCTAACAACCTACATTCAAGTCAATAATAATGGTCACCTCTGCAGAATGGCCACCTGTCTATAATGGTCACTCTTCCAATGTCTAAAATAATATTTCTATTGAATCAACTAGGTATATCAAGGCCACCTGCATATAGTGGTCAATTTATCTACATCTCATAGATGGCTGTTATATACAGGTTTCACTGTGCACTGTATATGCGTTATTTGAATGAACGGTTCCTCAGATTTATAGTGATTAACATATCTTTTTAAGATCAAATGAGAATAAATTTTTGTATACCGTAATTAAGCGCGTATAAGTCACACGCGAGTATAAGTTGCAGGATGATTTTTGAATCATTTGAACATGAAATATGAAAGAAATCACTGTATAGTAAAGAGTAGTAATCCAGTTTTAAAACAATCATTTTAAATGGCATTTTATGCTTTATTATTGTATAACTCGATAGAAAACAAAATAAATGAACTGTGCAAATTCTTCATGTTTTAATGAAGTAATTTGTTATTGAAAAATGGCCAAAAAAATGTTTAAAGTGTTGATGTTTTTGTATCTTGCGCGTATATAAGTCGCTCCATGATTTTGAAGGACAAAATATTGACTTTGAAGTCTGACTTATACGCGCTGGATTACGGTAGACACATTCTAGGATAAGATTCAGGTGTAAACACAGCAAGCACAAACTTAAGCCCAAACTAAAATATTCCTTATTCAAAATTAAAGTGGAACAGAAAAGTTCCTGCAAATTGATTGCGTCATGTATGTCCAGCACATGGAGGGAGAGCTTTTTTGAGCCCTAACACATTTTCTAGGCTGTTGAATATTGTTTATGATTTATTTCAGTTGACACAAGGTATTGTAGGCGAAGTTCAAAGGCTGCCTGGTAATCATATCTGTGTGGATTGTGGAACAAAAGGTGAGCTTAGAACTTTCCTTCCTAAAGCGGATATACTTAGTTACTGCCACTTGTGATTTGTAAATGAAAATAATGATGTAAGTGAGCAGCCAGTGTCTAAAAAATATTAAGCCTTCTGGAATGTTTTTTACTTCTGGAGTTTTTGTTTGGGTTCGGCCTGTAAACCGGAAAAATATCAGTTTTCTCGTAAATTTTCTGTCCGGCCACAAATGTTTTTTATGCTTAATTGTTTCCAGATCCAGACTGGTTATCCACAAATCTTGGTATTCTGATGTGCATTGAATGTTCTGGTATTCATAGAGATATGGGAGTACATGTATCAAGGATACGATCATTAACGCTTGATCGTTTAGGCTCTTCTGAATTACTGGTAAGTTATTAGCAAAATGTGGCTAATATTTTATTTAGGTTTTGAAAGTTGAATACACATAACACACTGAAGGCTGTATAAATTATTCCATAATTTAATTTGTCTTGTCTTTTAAGCCTTTTCAACTTTGATTCTCAATAACATCAATTGAGTCAGAATGCTTGATCAGTTGTAGATTATTTTATTATTTATAAAATAGAACAAGTAAATTTTTCTATAAAACCTCAATTTCGAAACGCTATCAATAAAACACTGCAATTTGTGATTCTAAATGAATTTGAATGTCATGATTCGCTGCGGCAAAAATAACGCGGGTAAGCAAAAATATTGCTTCGAATCATGGTTCGTCGATACAAGCTTTTCTAATATTGAACGATACGTGTGATAATTTACGTCAATTCTGAACAGTACGTGTGATCATACATGCAATGCCAATGGAAGGATTTGTTGAATGTTGTTGTTTAGCCAGCCTATGAACAGACTGTGCAAAATATCATTCCCTTCTAAACATCAGGCATCAGAGATTGATCTCACAAGGTTCTATACAGTGACTCAAGATTTCCTTAATATGAATTTTATTAGTCTGTTTCATTGCTATAGACGATGGAGCTAACGTTTTGAGTAATTTCAATGTTTATGTTTATTGGACTATCTAACCCACATGCTGTTCATGAAGACTCACTTTTCTATACTCATTAAGCATACTTACCAAAAACAAGTTGAACTTTCTATATGTGAAATGATATCAGAACTTTGCTTGATTCTGTTATGTGTTATCTATTATGTAGCTGGCTAAAGCTGTTGGGAATGGTGGTTTCAATGAAATCATGGAAGCAGAGCTAGATTATATATTGAAATTATCTCCAACAAGCAACATGTAAGATGTCCCCTTTATTGGTCATCCTATGAAGAAAACTCAGTCAATCTTAACAGCAAACCTTCAAAAAGCATATTTTTCGATATGTTGTTGTCCACATTTCTAGCTAAGCTGCATAGAGGTTAAAGAAAAACGTATGATTTTGATCATCAAAAGAATTCTTCGAATACTTTTTTTCTGATTCTGATTCTGTTTCTACTGTTCAGTCAACCATGTCTCTACAAATTTGACACGCTTTTGTGTTGCTTTGCAAACAATGCCAATTAATTGACTTAATCGCTTTCCTAGTCATCAATAACATTTTTTCATGTGTTTTGCATATTAACAAAAACTTTGTCAACATTATTTATTTGAAAGAGGATGTGATTATAGGTTATCATTATAAATGTTTTGTCCTAAAGACGAAATGTTATCCGTCATGGGATTTTTCAACAAATTCTAGTTTTCAAAGTATTAGAAAGCTGGTGTTACACATAACGCGTATTCTGTTTGGACTTGATAAAGTAATAATTAATAACTTTCTACCTTTTGATCAGTTAACATTTAATGATTTGGGAGCCATGTTATACCTAGTGGAGCGGTGAATTTGAATTTAAACATTTTGCTTATGAATTCACGAAACACAACTTGCATCAGTGGTATCTCCATTCTATTCATCACCAATGCTATGATTGGCTGTTCACAGACTTTTTAGCCCTGACAACACATTGGCATATTAACAGTGTCTGGCAAGAGGTTAGCCTACCAGAATCTTCCTACTTTCCAACGGTTTTCTTCTAATTTTTCTCTAGCCTTAAGGAAAATTCTAGGATCCTAGGACAATTAAAAATCCATACTATTGTATAAACTAGAATGGAATAGCTAAGTTTGATAGAAAGTGCAGGGTCCAAGGAAAGGTTTAGCCCTCTGGAATCCTAGAGGAATTTCAATATTTTCTTCTGAATATTTTTATTGAAGTTTGACCATAAAAAATTAAAAATATTAATTTTCTTTTGAATTTGTTAAAACCTTCTGGAATCTAGGATTGCAGGATTCCTACTTCTGTTGGACCCTGAGAAAGTGCTTTTCAAAAACTATAATATGTTGGCCTTATCTGATTATATCAAATATAAACCCTTCAGTATACAGGTACAGTTCAAATGCTTATATTTTGTTTTCGAACTAAACATGAACTTTCGCTTTTGCTTGTTTGTTTGGGTACAAATTTTAAGATAGTGTTTGATATATATATAGATATATAATAATAATAGAAATAGAAAGGAGTCAGAGACCACGCATTCTTATACTGTAACTTTAAGTTTCATGCTTTTATAGCAGTCATCAGACAGAAATAGAACTAAGAATGCGTGGTCTCTGACTCCTTTCTATTTCTATTATTATTATTTACAGCTCTGCCATTTATGACATTGAGCATTATATTCTTTGCTATTAGATAACTAATAATATATATAGATATATAATAAAGAAGTCAAAGACTACACATTTTGATACTGTTACTTAAAGTTTCACGCTTTATGCGATCCTCAGACAGTTAAAACTAATCAATAAAATACATTATACCTCATAATTAAACTTACAAAATGCGGCTATTGTTAAATAATATAAAGGCTATTGTTTTGTTAGATGCGATAATTCTTTGTAGTTATTTCCTATGCGGTAGTTAGTTATTACAGATTATGTTTTAGTGGATTTATAATTAGAAAAATAAAATTTATTTTCATGCCTACATTTAGAGATTAATTCTGATTTTTTATTTAATAGTTCTTTTTTTGCGCATATTATATGGTACTTTTCAGCTAAGCATAACTGGCATCTCTTTGATTTGTTGCTATATGTCTTGGCTGTAGATAGTGCAGTCCATTCAATTTGGTATTCAATGGCTTCCTTTTTTAATTCCCAAATATATTTTGACAGCTGAGTGTTGTTCGTTTGTTTTTCATGTCTGAATGTGCTCATGTGCTGTGTGTGGCGTGTCTTGAATGTTCCTTCTGTAAGGCCGATGTAATTCTTTTCCACCTGGTCTCCTGTCGTGACTTTTGCATTATAAATTACGCTTTCCATTAGACATTTGTTATTAAAGGGGCAATTTTCTTTTACGCGGCAATTGCATAGTTTGGTACTTTCGGTGTCATCCTTTTCTGTATTGATTAGATTTTTGTTGTGATTAGTGATTATCGTTTTCATGTTTGAAGTGCAGCTGTAGCTGACTTTGAGTGTGTTTGAGTTGAAAATTTTGTGTAGAGTGTGCGATGGCGGAAAGTGCTTCTTGGCTAGACTGAGAAATGTTCGGCCGATGTTTGTTTTAACGCTTTTATTAAAGGGTGGGTTGAACCAAGTAATTTTCCTGCGTCGGTTTCTTTTTTTATTGTTTGATGGTGGGGTTCTTGGTTGGTAGTCGAAGTTTGTTTCATGGCCACTAGCTACTAAGGCGTCTTCTTATGTAGGTTTATTATTTTTGAAAATGGTTTCATTTGACGACAAATCGGAAATTCGTTGATTGATTGCTAATGGGATTTGTTTCAAGATTGTTGGTGGGTGATTAGATTTAGTGTTGATATATATAGGTTGGTCGTTTGGTTTTCTGTACGGCTGAAAGGTATCATTGGTTAAGTTGAAAGTAATGTCTAAGAAGTCAACGGATTTAAGGTTAGTTTTTGTTGTGATTTTTAGGCCAATTTCCTTAAAAATTTTCGTAATTCTTTTCTTGCACCTTTCGGCTTGAGGACCGGACTTGTTTTTCATGACTGCCAGGCCATCATCTCTGTAAAGGCCAATGTTATTGTCACCATATACTTTCCCAAGTTTGTCTAATATAAAAAGCCCCACTAATTCGCATATTTCTGCTCCGTCGTAACTTCCCATTGTTACGTCAAACAGATTGGAATGGTCTTTCTTTGTCCATGCTACTCCTTTGTTGAATAAGACCGACTGCCTCGCGTGCATGACGATTTTGATGTCGTTGTCCGATATCGGAGTGAAGTTTTGAGCAAAAATGATTGCCTTTTTCAATAGTTTTTCAGAGATCATAGGATAGAAGCTTTCTATGTCGAAAGTCATAAAGAATAGCTGCTGCTTGTTTTTTAATGCCTTAAACCAATTTATAACAGAGGAAGAATTTTTCCATTGGTTTACTTTGGTTACATTTTTTACGTTGGTAATTACTTTCTCTAATATCTTTTTGCTAACAATACCGATTTCACTTTTAGCTGGGTTGATTAGTCTACAAGTAGGGTTATTTGAGAAATTGTCCTTGTGACCTTTCATGGTAATAAAGGCCGGCTGTTGTGCGATAATTTCTGCCCTCTTGTCAATTTTTAATTCCTCGCTGATCTTTTTGCCATCTGTATTAATTTTATCGACTGTTCCTTTCCTTGCCTTTTTATAAGTGGTTGTTATGTTATTAAGAAGTAATTTTTCATGTTGGTTAGTATCTATTTCGTAGTAATTCCTTGTCTTGTCAGCGGGGATGATGGCTTTTGAAGATTTCTTTATTTTGTTAATATCTTTTTTAAGTTGGTTCTGAAATTGATCATTAACGTGTCTAAATTCAATGTTTTGCGTCATTTTTATTAGGTCTAGTTCGAATTTCTCCAATTCACTAATTTGTGGCGGGCAATTTCTTGATTTAAATGATATATATATAATAATAATAATAATGTTGATTTAATAAATAAATAAATTTATTTATTAAGAGCAAAACATCAATAACATCAATATAGTGCTCAATACCGGTAAGCAGAGCTGTATAGATATAAAATAAGAAAAGAGACGTTTTCTCCGTTACTCGAAGTTTCGCGCTTTAGCGCTCCTCAGACGGATTTATTCATATTCATACTCGAAGAATTAGTTTATTTGTCTGATGATTGCGTAAGCATGAAACTATTAGTAACAATTATGAATGTGTAGTCTTTGACTCCTTTTATTATATTTAGCTCTATCAAATGATATCGAGCACTATTTTTTGCTATTAGATAATATCTAATATATATATATATATATATATATATATATACGTTATGTATTGAATTAATAATTGAATTTTAAGTATTTTGTTGTTGTTTTCTCTAGGGATCAGCGTAAAGAGTTCATTCAAGCAAAATATATGCATAAGAAATTCGCTCATCAATCTGGGAATCCCCCAAATGTGTTATTACAGGTGAGTTTCATTTTTAATTGTTTTTACAATCTTGAAGTTCAACATCCAATGAAATTTGATTTACGTTGTGAAAAGCTGCAAAAACAATTGAGTCCAAATATATCATTTTCTTCTATTGAGAAAAACAATTTAAAATTGAAACCTGTGACCACAACTGGGAAACAATGATTCTCGAACTTGTTAAACTCAAACAGGGGTTATCACTAGAGAGGAGACAGGGGAAAACAGCCCTTTTTAGGAATACTCAGCCACCTCGTGGACATTTGTCTGTCAAACAACTGTTGTTACTTTTCCAATAATTTTGAAAATGTTCTCTGTGATAGCCCCCTTGATTTCTGGGGTCACTCCAAAACTCAAATATCTTGCACAAGAAGCACTTTTACATTTTTAGCTTAATATTTAATATGTGCTGACCAGTACAGCATTAGCCATAAAGAGGATGTATTATTTGGTTTACTTTCTTAAATGTTAGATTTTTTGAATTGCCATTACTATTTGAAGCTCCTGATGCCTGACTTTTATACATACTCAATTAAATAGTAATTATCCAATGGTAACGAAGATACTGTTTGTTGTTGTTGACAGGACTTAGCACAAGCAATTCATTCAAGAGACATTTTAGCTGTTATTCAATTAAATGCTGACGGTGTTGCAATCACTAAACCACTTGATACGGTACAGTAATATTCCGATAGATGAAAATTATCACGTCTACAGATGACACGCTTGGATATGATTTAATCATTTCACATGTTTTGACTTTTCTTTTCTTAGTTTACATATTTTATTTTAGAAAACTAATCAAACTGCTTTACATCTGTCAGTTGAAATGGAAGACTTGACATCCCTTCATATACTTGACTTCTTGATACAAAACAGGTGAATTATAACCTTCAAACTTTTGAATTCCAAATAAAACACATTTAGAAATTTTATTATATAAACCAATATTAATTGTGCAATTATAAATTCATATAAACACTCAAGCTACCTATCACGAGACCATCAAAATGCAAAAATTACACAATCCATTCCCTCACGATTTTCTGACATTCTTCTTGTTTTTTGTGACTCATCACTTGTGTTTATGTGGACCTATGCAAGGTTTAATGGAATGGGGAATTCAGAAGAAAGGGGAAGAAATACTTATATTCAAGTTGTTTTAATCAGAAGAAGAATCAATTGCTGCCTTTTCTTTGTGCAGAAAAGTCAAGCTGTGCAGATTTTTTCATATTTTTATGACAAGAACCCCAAAATAAAAAGATTCGAAAACGTTCACACAATGAAATCACCCAAAAAAGTTTGGAAGGAAAAATTTAAATCCCGAAAGGAAAAATATTTCATTCTACCCTGGACCTATCTTGCACATACATAAAGTGTTTAATAATCTTAATACTGGAATTCTCCATAAATGCAAAATGATTAATTTCCCCAGGAAAATGTTCTGGTTATGGGTACTAATCAAACCATTGTAGTAGATGTATGGGTTAATCTGAACTTGTAAACAAGGCAGATAAATATCATCAACATTGCTTTTTTTTTCCATTTTCGTAGTAACAATGTTGACATGGCTACAACAACTGGCAACACAGCATTGCACTTAGCTTCAATTTTGGATAAACCAGAATGCATCAAATTACTTTTACGTGGTGGTGCCAATTCCAGTCTAGGTACCAATTCCCTTTTTCAACAAACAATCTGTTATTAGTGTCTGTTTATTTTTATTAACTGATGATCTTTCAAGATTTCGATTTTCCCATTCATTTATGGTAGGCCTATATATACAATTATACATACAACCTAACCTGCTTGCAGACTCACTGTCAATAATAAACAGTAGGCTACCACTTCTGCAAGTTTACAATTTACAGAGAGTCTGCAAGCAGGCTACAAAAACCCACTGCATTGATAAGATCCCATGACTGTCGTAAGGAAGATATACTGCATTATTTTTGTTTGGTTTACAATTGATGTTTTAAGAGATGCAATATTTGAATACTTTTGGCAACTTCAGCCTAAGTAGAATGTAGGATGTCTTAAATAGTATTGTCTATTACATCAGCCCTGTTTATAAAGTCCGCCTTGATATAAACAAACATCTTAAAGGTCATGCTTTACAGCGTTATGGGTCTGACTGCGCTATTAAATCTATCAAATTTTTAGGAATCATGATTGACAATAAACTTAACTAGACATCACACACTCGCGAAAATGAGCTTAATTGATTAATTGGTAACTACTATGATATATGCACTGTCACAGGCTGTTAATTATGTACCTAAACAAACAGCGATTATCTCCCAAATTTCTTTTTTTCCCTTAACCTAAACATTTATATATTGCTATCAGGGCCGTCCCTAGTATGAGGGTATTGGGGGCTTGACATCCCCCTGGTGACTTGGTCAGTCGGCAAATATTCCTTGAAATGTCTCCAGTCGGTAAAAGAGGAAAGAAATGACAAAGAAATATTGTTATGTTCGCTTTCTAAGAGTAGAAATAAGAGAGTTCTTTATAGAGACAATTGTGTTCAACTTTTGGTGTTTGATCAGGACAGACGAGAGAAATTTGGGCCCGATGTGATCTCTTAAAAACATGGCCCGAAAAGTTATCTTCGCTACATTCCACAAGTATTCCAATGGTGACTTTTAGCTTTAGGTCAATGTACGATTTAAACACGCATGGCAGACCTTTTTGTGACAGATTTAACCCCGGATACCGCACCTTAAATTTGCTTCCAATTGACGGTTAAATATCCGGACCGGGCGATTCTGCTGATTTCGGCAAACTTGCTCGACACCCCCTGAAAGAAAATTTCTTAGGATGGCCCTGATTACTATTGTAGTTAGTTATTGTATATTTATTACTCTAGTATTTATCTATTGTTGTTATTGATTATTTTAACATAATTTAAAATTTTCTTTTCAATTTCAACTTTAACTAGCTGAATAACATTTCCTTTTACTTTAACACATTTATATTCCTTTTTCTTTAATCTCTAAAAAGCCTCAAATTAATTGTTTTGTCCCATTCAAACCGTATAACTGTAAATATAAGGTCTCCCAAATAAACAAGCATTCAATGCTTACGGGATGACCTGATCATGTAACCGTTCATTTCTTTATATCTTTATAGCACTATGATCTGTATTAAAAAGTTATTATGATCAAACAAACATTGATTTGTGTAGTGGTCAATCTATCTACCACTCACAGCTGGCTGCACCTATATACAGGTTTCTCTGTAGTAGAACAGATGGTAATGTACCCTAAAACTGCTTTTGCAAGGGGACAACCACAACTGGGCTTAATAGTATATTGTATCATTTGCTGGCCACATTGCCAGGCAACAGTCTATTGCATTGTTATGCAACGTAATACAGTATTGCATTTACCAAAACTGATTTGAATGTTCTATGTTGTTCTATGTGTTTTCTTTTAATTCTTTATTGTAGCCAACAAGGAGGGAAAGACTGCCATTACGATTGCAAAAGAGAAAAAACATTTATATATTGTCCAACTGGTATGATACATAATTGGTTTCACATGATGATTGATGAAAGATTTGTTTGTCTGTGATTGTTTTCATCATTAAAGATTTGTGAATTTATTTACATGCAATGTCTGATCAAAAATGTAGCCTTCCTGAATGATAGCTAGCTTTGTCTACTCATACTGAAAGGTATCATGCTACTGTACCATGATTTTGAATGTAGTAGACAACAGATGTAGACCATTGATCTATACCATCCTAATCCTAGATTGAGGAAGGCAAAAAGAAGTTTACAAGAAAATTGATATTTTTAAGGATTTATCGGTCAAACATCAACAAAAAGATTCTTAAGAAATCGTTGAATTGCCTCTAGAAGGCTGAACCTTTTGTTGGACACTGCCTGTAATTACTGTGTAACTTGAACAGTACCATAATGCTACTTAATTGATGCATTATTAACAATTATATGATTCTATCCAAAATACATTTACACATTATTTCATTTGGCAACATTTTGATTTTATAGTTTGAAGATGCTGCAGAAGGAAAGTTATCAACTTTTGAAAACGTTAAAATTGACTGGGGAATCAATCAGGTATTAATTCTAGCTAAGATTATCAACATTATAAGAAGGATTTCAGTCAATTAGTCAGTAGAAAGCTTTCAGTGCAACATTCCCCATTATCAATAGCTAGATATGCAGAGTATAGCCATTCTATAATTAATTATTTAATGAGAGTCTTCAATTATTTTGATATTAACAATAAATATCAAAGCATATACGTTTTTATTTTATTTGACAACGTTTTGCGCTCATCATGCCCCAATGATTATGATGACCCCGAAACGTTGTCAATTGAAAATAAAAACATCTCTGCTTTGATATTTATTGTTAAATCTAATTAATTGCTTGACATAAAAACAGAGACATCTATCTACACCCAATTTTATTTAATACCTGACTTTTATTATTCCGCCTTGCTGGATTCCCTGTTCCATTTCTATACAAACTATTATATCTTACCTTAATTTTAATATAATATATAGCAACATCCCATAGTTATGTCCCACTTTTGAATTATACCAATCCTTTAAGTAGTTAATGCTATGTAGTGTTATTATAGTGTAGCCTTATTATATCTCAGCCTCTGGACATCAGCCCGTATGATCTTTGTTTCAATCCCTGACAAAAGCGCTATTGGTTGACGCCAGGGAGTGCTACACGTCGTTAATACGCACACACAATCAAAAAATACTAACCAACTAAAATCTCCAGCCAAATGGCTTTTTATTTTCACCAACGTCGTCGGTGAAATTGATGAAGTTTCACTGATGTTATCGAATTAAAAGGATGAATATAAATATAAATATCATTTGGCTGAGGCTTAACCAACCACTCTGAATCCCTGATGAGCAAGGCTGATGGCTTACCGGTTTGTGAAAAATAATCTTTTATGCAATTAATTAATCCAAAACTGTGCGTAAGAATAAATGTAAAGCGACTATGGAAAGAGTGGTTCATACTCATAATCACGGTCCAACGTTACGTATTACTTTCCGTCGGATTTGATAAACAGATATCAGCATGGGGAATTGCGACATAATCACTATGGAATTGTGTGTTATCTTATTGGATTTATCATCTGAGCCATTGCTTTATACTATTTCTTCTATCTCCTTATAGGCCGAGGATATCTACGAAAATCCACTCGACTTGGTTGATTTAACACTCTTGCCTAAAGATGAATTATCTGAAGATGATTTCAAGGTATGGTATTAGGATTCATATAGAACAGCATAATAACCAAAGCGTCTTCAATGGATACAATCATTCATTTTATCCATTATATATTCAGATTGACTATTAAATCTTTACTGTTACTTGAGTTTCACACATTTCACTGCGATCTTCAGACAGATTTTTTACTTACCGGTAATGAAAATATACATGATCTACAGGACACATCTTTGTGGGAACAAGAGCGTAGGACTCTACAAAGACATTAGTATTGCAATCCTGATTAGTAAATCAGGTCCACAGGCAGAAAGACATTTTAGAATAATTAATTAAACAGAAAAAAATAATAATTAAACAAATCAAAGACATTGGAACTCGGTACAATTCAAATTTAAGGTAATCAAGAAACAGTAGCAATGTAATTATAAAGTAAAAAAATGTAAATAACTATAAATATCAATTTCTATAATGTAACAAACTGTTTGTGTCTCAAATATACTACATACTACTACTACTACTACTACTAATACTACTACTACTACTACTGATTACTTCGACATAACATTTAAGTTGAACACTGATACATTCCAAGCTTATAGAAAGCCTAACAAATAGCCTTTACACATCAACTCCAACCGCCCACCAAATATACTAAAATATATACCAACAGCTATTAATCAAAGATTACCCGATTTATTCACCGACTGCTCAATAGAAATTTCAGATCCTGAAAAAGTA
Source organism: Haliclystus octoradiatus (assembly GCA_916610825.1). Classification (NCBI taxonomy): domain Eukaryota; kingdom Metazoa; phylum Cnidaria; class Staurozoa; order Stauromedusae; family Haliclystidae; genus Haliclystus; species Haliclystus octoradiatus. The sequence continues at coordinate 25,063,735 of OU744447.1, forward strand.
TATGGTTCAGCCCACCCTACAACAAGGCCGTGAAAATTAACACCGGTCGCACCTTTCTCAACTCAAATTTCCTCCGATCAGCGGAATTCCTCCTTTTCTATCAGCTCAAAAAGAAAGAAAACACTAATCTAGCTATTATTTTGATAGATTTTCAAGATTTTTTCTCCGTTTTGACTGAAGTTTATTCTTCTGCATGTTAACTTTACAAAAGTCAGTTATAGTTACACAAGTAACATGAATTCAATCCTAAAAAGCCACAACAACAATTAAAACACTAGCATGCAACTATCCAAACACATTTGGGATTTAAAAGACAAAAACATTGCATACAAAACCGAATTATCAACCATCACAAATGCAAAATCATACAACAGCATCTCAAAAATGCCATTTATGCCTTTTAGAAAAATATCATCTTTTATGCTCAAAAAGGCTACTATCAAACACAAAATCTGAATTAATACCTATTAATGTTGTCACAAGAATAATAACTACTTCTCTATTTTTAATAAATTGTAAACATAATAAATAATAATTTACTGAATTCTGACAACAGAGGAAGCCATAACATTTTTCTATCACTTGTATTAACAATAGTAATAACGATAGCACTGTATAGAACAATACAAATCAGCATTACGGATAGTTTATCATAGAACGTAGATCATGTATAATTTCAATGAGTAAAATATCCGTATGAAGGTCGCAGTGAAATGCTTGAAGCTTGGGTAACAGTAAATACTGTTTATTGTTTGAGTATTTCACCATATGTTATTATTATTTACCTCTGTCAAATGAAGACTTAGAGCACTATATCATCAGCCATTAAATAAACATTAAATTATTATTAAACTTTTGTTATTAAATTTTTAATTCATAGTTTTCATATTTCAGAGCAAATCTAGTCTTCCACCTTCTAGTCCTTTGGTCTCATCTAAGTCTGTAAAACGTGTCCAATCAGCTAAAACGCCTAGTATTCCTACACCATTCACACCATTGACAGCTAGTCCAATGCGTCATAGTGTTGCTGCTCCAGCAGGATCCAAGGTATGAACCACCTATGCATGCAAGGCGTTTACTTCAGAAACGTCTACTCAACAGCTAAACATAACCACTACAGTGTCATTGAGGATGTAATATGCCTGTCTTCCAACTTCACTTTTTAATAATCAGATTTTTCATTATCATCGTTTTCAATTCGCTTTTCAATCTTTTACGGCAATTGTTGGGGCTATTGTACATCTAAAAACACTTAAAAGCAATATTATACATCCTTGTAGCTTTATCAACTACTTAATTCATAAGAAGTATCTTAAGTCAAAATGAATTTATGATAAATGTTTTTATTTTCTTTAAAGGTTGATTCTTATTTTTATGTCAAACAGGTTGATTCATTCACAAAAGACGTTCCTCCTCGTCCATCTCAATCTCCACCACCATTACCAATTAGAAAGACTATTAAACAACGACCTACGCCAAACACAACACCTTTAACAACCCCTAGTTCAACTCCTTTAGCAACTCCTGAAGGACCACAACCACCAACAGCACTAGGGCTACCTGGATCTAATGTCATGTCATTCAATGCAAATCAAACTCCAACCGCAAGTGTTCTTACATCATTCGGTAGCAAATCAACTATAGCTGCATCCATTTTGAGTCCAACTTCAGAAAAAAGGTGAGCAATCATTGATAAATGTTTAGTCAGTATTGGGGAGGTTTAGATTTTTTGACGAGACAATATTTTTGGCGAGTTATGCCATCACGCATGCATACTTACGACAAAGCAAGGGAGATTCTCTCCATTTTGTGATTTGTGCTTCGTTTTTGACAGGATTTGCAAAAACAACTTTTGTGGTGATTTACGAATTTTGCCGGGCGCAATTTCAAAAACGGCCCACCCAAGTGAAAAAAGCTAAAAGCTTACCTGGTTTGTTGTAAAATGATAAATGCCATAACAACAATAGTTAAACCAGCTCAAATGGAATACCTTTTTTCTAAAAAGATGAGAACCTCTGCAGTTTTGAATGGCTGAGTCTCATTCTGTAGACAACCAACAAATATCTAGCTAGTGAGCTTATACCCTAGGCTAGATAAATTTTCTTTCAAATCCCTGAAGCCTCATGCTATCTGCTAACTTGGTATGCTACACCAATCCGCTTTCAGATTAATTCCACTGATTAAGTTATGATTAGATTATGAACCTGAACATCAAGATCATTTGGTAAACATCCTTTCTTAAACAGCCATAATTTCATGCCGTCTTTCTATTTCAAATTCATAGTCCGCCACCGCCTGCTCCTCCAACGAGAACCTCATCGTCATTACCACGAAACGAAATGCCACCATTACCCAAGCGTGCAACCAAGCACCAACGAAATGCATCAGATGGTAGTGCATTGGATGTAACATTTGAACGTCAAAGACCAAAATCACATCAGAGAACAGATTCATTGCCTATTGCAATGCAGCCAGACGGGTGAGGCGCTATCTGGTAGACATAAGACTTATTATTTAATTCTATATAAAGGCCGTTAAAAGCTGGAATCCCAGGATTCTGGAAGGCTGGGGGGGGGGGGTTGAGAGAAAATGCTGAAGTTCATCGGTTTCTTTACCTATATCATAAAAACAAAGCAGAATCCCAAAGATATGTTTTATAAAAATGTTGAATTTCAAAGTAAGATAATTAATCAGACCCTGGGTGAAGCGATCTTCCTGGGATAAGACTAATTCTTAAGTTATATAAAATGTACTGCATAACGGTGTTAATGGATGGATGTAAACATAAGCTTTTATTTGTGCACATGTGTGATTGTAACTGGGTCACCAATCCACATAATCCACATTGTAAAATAGAAATGGATATTACACAAGTTATTGTAGTTTTGAAGGAGTTAATCTGAGTAGCTAAATTGTTTGCCTTTCTGCTGGATAGAAAAGCAATTGTTTTCTCATATAATAGGGTAAGATGCCCACAACCGTAATTCATGTGGGTGTGGGCGTAACTGAGGAAAGATTCAGTGATTTTGAGACGTAAAACTGTATTGAAAAGGTATTGAAGTACTTGAGCCGAGATCAAAATGAGAAATACACCCCCAGATAGATATAAACTTATTCAATAAAATTTTGTGACTTTCTTTTTTGCTAGTGATTCCAAAGAGAACGATGCTCCACCTCCTCTTCCTCCACCTAGACCAAAGTCAAATTCTGTTCATGGTGGTATGTAATATATAATATGTAATTTATATGTTGCCAATGTTAATCTCTAATTGATGTTTTGATAATGCTCATCTTTCACATGCTGAAAGTAAACATTGCAGGTAATTCAGAAATCAATATTAATGGTTTAGTGAGACTCTGTCTGTTATATCATTTGAAATATATGCATCTAGTGTTCAGTGCAATGTTGGTTGCTTGTCGATTGTATCATACCGTAGTCTCTAACGAATAACGTTATGTAAGTCATTCTTGTCTAATAGTTCATTTTAGCAGATTACTTAGCAATATTGTAGAGTTCTAATTGAATTTGAATGAATGTTATAAATCTTACTATGATGAATCTTGTAGATCTCCTTGTTACCAATGCGATATAATCTTCTTAGATTTATGTTCTGTTTCTATTATGAAATCACAAGATTTATCCATCTGCGGGGTCCGACAAAGTCCGGAAACCGGGAAACATAGTTTGCAGAAGGCTAGGAAATTCAGAAGCAAAGGAAAATGTTGGATTTAATTGAAAATCATTAGAAATATATTAAAAATAATGTCATTACAATTACTCGTCCATTGATCTAAATTGTTGAGGTTTGAGGAAGGTAAAACAGTTCGTCGGATCATTTCCATGTATATCATATTTTTATCATCAGAAAACTTGTTTTGTAATGCTGGGAAAGTTAAACACACACACACACACACACACACACACACACACACACACACACACACACACACACACACACACACACACACACACACACACACACACACACACACACACACACACACACACACACAAACACATTCGATTAACAATAGCATAGTGGACAAATATTTGAAGGAAAAATGATTGATTGGGCCTGAGTGATTGCAAAATATCTAGAACCGTTATTTGCCAGATCGCACAACAAGGGGAAACAGACAGAGCACCAAATGATCACTCGGGCCCTTTCTGTTGAATTATAATGCTTTCTTATTAAATTCTGTATTATGTGGTCCGAAATTAAATAGTTACTTAATTAATAAAATTATTACAAATTTCAAATTTCATTCAATGCATTTGTCCACTAAGCTATAAACAATATAAACAGTGTTATTTCTATTGTTTTATTTTAAGTTCACTTGCTTCCACACCTTGTACTGTTTTGACTAATAGTCCGTATTTAAATTAAACCTAAAACATGTTTTGTTAACTTGCACCTGTAGGCAGTCCAACACCTAAAGTCAAACTATGGGATGTTGCTGGTAAAATATTGTTAAAATTAAACACAGTCAACAATTTGCACGATAGCCTTGCTTTAATTAATCAATCAAATTATATATGAGCACTTAATTTGCACACAACGTCTACGCAACACATAATTTTTCAATTTGAGTGTGTTTAACGTAGGATATTTATTAGTTAGACACTGAAATTGATTTTTCTACCGTCATTCTGGGATTTTAAGGAGTATTCAAAGTGACACACAACAAGAGAGAGGTTCCTTATTTTTTTAGTAGATATCAACTAATGCCTATAGGACAAACAATGACTCTCAGGACGTATCATTCAAACTAATTGTCCTATGTGTATCAGTAAGCAACATCGAATGTGAACATCAAATGTATAATCATTTGATTTAACAATGATACTTAAAAGTTTTCATCTTGTGGTCATGATGTTGATGATGAAATTAACGATCTCGCCTTCCGTGTCATTTTGGAGAACGGGATCTAGAACGTGAACGATGATGACGACCTAACAAGAAAAACATTCCCCTTTTGAACAACACTTAACATGTGAAGCATCAATCAATGCCAGTCAAATTTTCTAATGATAATGATAATTACTAATGATAATGATAATTACTCTAATGATAATGATAATGATAATTACTAATGATGGTCCATCTCCATTGAAAGATTATAAACGTTTGAGCAGCCAAATCAATAATATAGATCATCATCATCATCATCATTTATTCAGAATAAGCCTGGTAGATGTAAGCTTTTTAACATATACATGATTGATCATCAAATAGTACATTCGTCAGGTTCTGCTTGCCATCAGTTCAGGTTCAGTACAGTTTGCACATTGACAACCGAGGCCTATCTGCCATGGAAATCTGTTGGAGTTGATATGCAGTGCCGCGGCTGAGGTCAATAAAGAGCACTTGCAAATATTGCTCTCATTGAAAAGAGTCTCTCTTCTAGAAATAGAGGAGGGATACGGATGCCTCCGGTAGGGCAATACCAACTCAATTACTACTTTTTACAGGTGCTATTACTGTAATAATGTTTATATAACTAGCCTACATTATAGTTACATAACACTGGTACCATATATATAATATATCGTATGCAATTGATATGTGATTCAAAAACAATAGCACTGCACTAATATCAATCTAATATGCTAGTGGTAGTAGTGTCTCGTTAATAGAAGAACCAATCATAGGAATATATTGGCTATCAATTGGTCTATAATTTATGACTATATAATATTTTGAACAACTTGTAGATTTGTATTTTAATTGACGATTGCAAGAATTGTAAATGAGGTAATTGTTTTATTCATTGTTGTAGTAAACAATTTTAAAACAAAACAAATTATAACACTTTTTTTAAAACCATGTATAACCTTGATACTATCACATTGTCCAAACTGGTTCTGAAAAGTTAGTGATATCATCAAACAGGTTGTGATATTAACAATAGTATTATTTACGAGGTTACGCTGTAATGGCTAATTTAAAGTTGTAAAAGTTGTAAACAGAAATGAATAAAGAGAACGTCTATTAGTGAAGGTTAATTAACACTGAACTAGAGACGGTTGATCCTAATTGATTAATTATTATAGCTAAGATAGGCCAGTTAAATTATCATTAGGGACATAGTTTGTTTGCTTAATAATAGCGGATATACATGTTATGTAATCGATATACAGTCTTTGCCAACACTACATGACAGTTGATTGACATATTGTTTTAAGACACAAAGGCCAGTAGCGTAGCTACATGTCTACAGCCCAAGCTATTATTGTGGGCTCTTTTCAAGTAACAGCAGCTGACAAAATAAATTTGAAATGTTGCATTAAGTGTACCATCGTATTATTAGGTTTCGTATTCATAACACCTTTGGAAAGTTATTAATAAAAGCGGGGATATGGCTCATTGCTGTACCATTTTAATTTGTAGATTAATTCATTTTAGTTTCAATTGTAAAACGAAAAAATAAATAAAAAAGCTTACCGGTATTTCATAAAAATGTTTACAGCCCAGAATGACAATGTAAGAATGGAATGTGAATTTTTAAACATTATTATGTTGATTAACCATTGCAAGGCTGCTGTGCTGTATTGTTGTCTGTAATATATCAAACTATTTATAGCATTCTGTTATGTTCTTCCGGCCTTGTCATCATTATCTCATGTACAGTTTATGTCAATACACGTGATAATCATATGCCCATAGTCCATATGTATACAGTATAGTATATTTGATCAAACATGGATGTTTTTAGACTTTGTAAACCTCATGTTAAACATGAAGCTTGAGAGAGAAAGACAGTGTTGAAAGTTTACTTTGAGCATTTTTGTTAGAGCATTTATGAAACATTTAATCATTCAGTCAGACTTGTTTTTAGTACTGACTTTCACTTTTTGTAATGATTTTATCATGTTTCAAATTCTCATATTTCTACAATAAATATATATGTAGCTGTGAAGGTTAATTCGATTACTATTTTACTTTATCCAATACCTTATAAAAAAATTAATTATATTTTGTTTAGATACTCCCGAGAAAGGAAGAACGCCATCACAACCCCCTAAGCTTGATGTACAGAAGGTATGCTTCTGATTTCCAATTATATCATCAATATCATAGAACTTCTTATTCATTTTACCACTTTGATAGACTTAATAACCTGTAAATGTAAATAGAGGATTGGATCTCTATGAACTCAGATGACGTTTGTATCGCACTAGATTATTATCATCTCATTTCCAAGGGCAATAGGTTTTGTGATTCTGCTGTTAGAACATCTACCACAAATAGTTTTTGGGCCTCATTTCTGGACCTCTGTATGAGTAAAAAACCACTTTTCTTTGCTACAATTCTAACTCACTATTCTGGTAAGAAATTGCCTTGATGTGAATATACTGTATCATAGGCATTTATTTTATTGGTGATGTACTGAATCTCTTTGTAACTTGATGCTATCATGATTTGGAACAAATAAGCACTTCCTTATGTGAAAACAAACCAATCGTAATAATCCTCCCTATCATGCAATCTTATACATTGGTATCTACTGTGTGACAATTGCGCCCTGGGCCTGAATCCTGAGATCCAGTAGGATATTCATATTTAGGCCAGACCTGGATCTGGGCCCTTGAAATATCTAGCCGGATATAGTACAGGATGGATCCAAACTTAATGTCTAGAGCCACGCACAAAGTAGTACTGAGAAAGTACAATGTTGATGTTCAATAAGATTAGACACCACGACACATCACACAAGCATGAAAATATTTAACAAATATTTTGGGATGGGGTTTGATTAATTTTGGATCCTGTTATTTTTTGACCCGGAAATAGATTCGGATCCAGACCCTCAAACTGCAAGCCTGCATACAGACCTACAATGTAAGGCATACTATACACATACCTATTTGTCTATGTTTAGGATGGTAAGCCACCAAAGATCCGAAGAGCCAAAGCATTGTATGATTGTGATGCTGATCACATAGATGAATTATCATTTGCTGAAGGAGAGGTTATCATTATTTTAGGAGAGGCTGATCCGGAGTGGTGGGTAAGTAATCCAATGACTCATTTATAATTCTCTAGATTGGGAAGCGTATCAGGGCAAGCGCAATCTATTTGGCTAAATGATGTCTGAAGGGAGTTAGAGATGTTCATACCACCACTGAGTGACTACTTTGAGCCCAAGATGACTTGAAACATCACATTAAGACCAAGATTTGTAGTCAGGAATGTCAAAGTCGATGGGCAAATGAAGAACTGTTGGCAAACCTTGAGAACTTTTCAATTTAAACAAAATGACAGTATTCCAATTGGTTTGTCCCTTTGACAGTATTCAGAGCACTTCAAAAGTAGTTCAGAAACCCAGAATGGGATGGCATTTAAAAAAGTGACTTGAGAGATTTGCCAAGGTGGTCAAATTCTTGCTTTGTTAAATCGGTTGTTACCATACTGATCATGTTTTATCAAGATTCATGTCAGGACTCAATATGAGACGCTTCATGTGAGATACTACTAATTGATTGCCATTACTAGAGGTTCTACTTTTGCTTGTTATCATAATATATGTAAAGTCCAAGTCAGAGTCCGGCAAGATTTTCTCTTACAGAAACCTGAAAAGTTACCAATAAACACTTTAAATAAATGTTCTGATTATTTTGATTTCAAGTTTAACATTCAATTTCCTGGTTTTTGGACTTTGCCGGACCTTGATTCCATTACGTAAAACTAATGAATCAATGTTTTTTTATTTCAGTTTGGTCAAATCGAAGGTCAACCATCCCGTAAAGGTGTTGTTCCAATAAGTTTTGTCCATTTATTCAACGAATGAACTACAACAATGATAGATAACGAACATGTTATTTATTGTTAAAACTGGGTTTACATATTAACGTCAATGGTAGGATTTTCAAATTGTCAGTTTGAGTTTAATAACACTCACATCGATTTGATCGATGATGATACCTTTTTATAGATTTTTCTTACAGCAATTAAAAAAAATGAAATTATTGAATAAATAAAATATATGCATCTTAGAGATCAGTATAATAAGAAATATTTGTATAATTATTTTGATTAGCATAATTAAGGGTGTAATAATCAATACATGTTATGATTTTTTATTAGTATATCACAAATGAGTTTGTTTGATTGAATGAAAACGATATCAATTGCAAAGATATTTGACTTGCATACTTAAATGATTGCAATTGTTGTCTTGACAGGTCTTGGCAATACATTCACAGTGATTTAATGTGACTGTAAAATGATTATCATCCCTGCAAATGGGGAACTTAAGTAGAACAGTTTCTGATTTACATAGAGTCTGCATGCAGGCTAGAAATGATCTGTTTCTGCAGTTGAGGTATTATTGGTAAAATGAAATCATTCTTGTGGAGTCCAACAGCTTTTTATTGAAAGTATTTGGCACTACATGTAGATAATTACCAGTCTGGCTCCAGCTTTAGCAATAACAGCAGTAATTCTATGGTATAGCCGCTCTTGAAAAGACTGCTTCAAAACACGAAAAACACACGTCAAATAAAAACAGACTTATTGCGTAAAAGACTAAAAGACGTTTGCCTAGGGCTTTAGATTGGTCTTTACAACTTGGGAATAATGCATGTGTCAAGCAGTCAGAATGCCTGACAAGCCAAATCCAAGTTTAGGTAGTACTTTCAAATGCAAACTGGTTGGATTGACGAGAGGCTTTCAATTTTATGAACTGGTAGGGAAGAATAGATCATGCCACTACAATGTGTTGGTGGGCTTTGAGCAGAGGTGGTCCTACTGTCAGGGACTCAAATTATTGTGATGTTCGCTCATTAATTGTTTAGAATCTGTTCTCGGTTCAACCTTTTTATACGTTTTCACAGATATGAAGAAATCGTTAAGATGGATATTTCTGAGATTGACTTCAACAAATCAGAAATGGTGCTGATATTGACTTGAAAATAAATATGTAATGGTCAACAATACACCAACACTCGATAAACAGAACAGCATCTGCATTGTTTGTAATATAAATTTCCTTGATAAATTAAATTTAAATTCTTATTTAGATGTATAGCCTGCTTACAGACTGAAACTCTTTTTACATTTACCAGGAAGTTTTTATTCTACACTGGGTTATTAAATGTACTTCTTCCTAATTGCATTGGTTTTATGTTGTTAATACTAGTGAGCAGTCATTACAGCCCCACTGTGTCTGATTGACGATTAGTCATGATTGATTTCATAATATATAGATATATGTGCATTGTACAGTAGCCCCATTATGAATAACAAATTCATATTGTGCTTAATTAGTCCTAATAATAATTGAATATTATTTGATTGTTCTTATAACTTTGGTTTCTTGTATACTTCGACACCTTGAAAGACTTCAGGGTAATCGTCACCACCAGATAGAACTGATTGTTTTGACATGATTTCATTGGTTAATGGAAGATCTATCGTAATAAAAAAACCTGATTATATTGACCAGCAAATGGAACTGTTGTCCTTATATAGAGGTGATATTCGTAACATGAGCATTGTTTCACAGAGCAATTATATTTAACTACTCCACTGATTAATAAAAATCTGAGATGAAAATTCAAATTTCAAAATAGTATGAAGTCTAAGATATCTTGATGAATCTTAATTTTGTTCCTTCCTCTGCTTAAACATTGGCAAATATCATCTTTGCAACAGCGGGGATGAGACGATGCAAAGGGTTGTCTATTGCTGTGCCTTGGAAAGCAACGTATTGAAATCAGCCATAAAAGCTGTTAAATCTGAACTGCACTATCACACCTAAGATCAGTGGACATTTGACTTATTTAGAAAGAGATGTACAAGCGTTTTTGATTGGTTTACTGGGGAAGGGAGGTATATAAGAGTTTGCATAATTTTTTCTCAATATTATATTTTAAGAAATTAGTAAGTATTTAGTTCGAGAACAGCCAAAACATTTCTTAACTTTATCTATGTAAAAATTAATTAATGATCTACTGAAAAATGCTAACATTAGAAAATAAGAAATCACTTGAATACGGATGCAGCACACTCCTAGTCCACTTCTGTCTCTATTTCAATGACAACATAAGCACCGACTTTTAGCGAAACCCTTTTCTCTCAAGTTTGAAATATCCTCCAATAGCATAACAATAACAGGTCTTACCTAGATGTTTGTTTAGGTATTCTATAAGGGCAGTCCTTACGATTGACATAGCCCTATCTTTATCAAGCGTTCCTTGTGGCATGATATTAAGAAACGGTCGCCCATCAGGTAGATAGGGTACATCAGATGTTGTATGATGAGTTGTACCTCTGTGTAGATAAAGTTAATAAAATGAAAACATGACGAGAATTATTTTAAAATTATTTTAAATGTTGCTTGCAGGATTTGATGTTCAGAACTTTCCAAACTTGTGTCGTATGGCTATACGCCTTGAATATATCTGACTCGCCACAAACGGCTATTACCCCCTGTAAAAGCAGTTCATGAACTGGAAATTCATTAACATGAAATGGCATACATTTTAATTAACTGTTCATAAAAGTGTGCCATTCACGTTAACAGACTTACTAGCAGGGGTTATTACACCAATTAATCAAAAATAATAAACTCACTGTATTGTAATTGAATCAACGATGCCTAAAAAGAAAATAGAAGTAAATACTAGACAAAAATATTGATGAAGATTTGCTACAACCCCTGCGGAAAAGGTTAACAAGTTCATGAACGTGAAATTGCCTAAAGTTCACACAAGATGTTCATGAATCATTGAGCAAGTTCACGTTCATGAAATGTCTATCAACTGATTATTACTGTTCATGAAGCCACAAAATAATGTTCATGTGTTCATGGACTTCTTGTGACTGTTCATTAACCCATATTGTAATAACAAGTACAGTGTGTACATAGTACAATAAATACAATAGGGTCAAATCATAAAAAATTAGAAATCAAAGAGTGACTTGATTACTTTGCCAAGTTTTTATGATGAACGGATTTCGAGTCGATCTTATTGGTTGAACAGAGATTATCTTTCCTTACCCTCTTGTGAAGACTCCACCATTTCGTTGATTTGATTAACATTAGTTTTCCAATGAAAAGTATCTGAATTTACTAATAGTAAAGGCGTTTTAACATTTGTGTATATTTCTGTTTGTAGTGGATACATCCAAATGTCCATTGCAATTCCACATCTGGAGAACAAGATACAATGCATACAACAGAGGTTGACTTAAAATTAACCGAACCGACACAGGCAGGCAAATAAACGATAAAACTATAGGCCTATATAATTCTGCAACACAAATTTTCAAAATAATATTTGGTTTTAGTAGCAGATGAGAGGAAATTTTAGGAAATAACTCTGAAACGTATGGATGTCATTAATCTTGACGCATTAAATGGTGTGTAATATTGACCTTGATAATAATAAGCAATTGGTGGACAGTTTTCTATGAGCTATTGCTTTTTGGCCCAAGAGAGACACATAGAGACAAACGAAGGCATTAAAAAATCAAATCACAAGCTGCCGCGGAAGGTGATCTTCTTCTTCGAGTTCCTGCGTGATGTCATGTTTGAATTGTAAGATTGATTGATTGGATCATTTAGGTTATACTGTAATACAATTGTGCTTATCTTAACATAATTATATAGATTGCTTATCAAAGGTGCAGATAATATCACATAAGGCGTACAAATGAATTGGTCCATAAAAGTTTCACTTGTATAAAAAATTACGTCTGGTTCCCCTTTAAAAGGCCCGAGCAAACGATCCAACATTGTCGTTTCGACTCTGTTCAAATTTCTCGAATCAACAAAGTTGGATTGTTGCCCATGCAGTCGAACGTAGTTGGATGGTTGATAATGGTCCCTAATTGCCGTCTCAACTTGTCAAACGGACTGAAAAGGATTTGATTAATTTCAAAAACTTTTTCAGAGTCAGGCGGATGCTGAGGAATTTTGATGAGATTTTTGTGTCTGGATATGTCTGAATCATTTCACGCGAGCATATACGCAGGCGCAATAGATAGAATACTTTCCGGTTGATTTTCTGGGGATTTTTATCATGCTGATTTAGAATTTGTCGATTGTTCTGAATTGAAAATACCGAGAATCTGTAAGCAATAAGGATATCAGAAGCTTTCAGAAATTTCAGTTCAAAAGCTAAATACAAAAACTATATATAACTGAAACAAACAATCGTTTTAAATTTATTTTTCGCCTTCAACTATTCATATCCAATAAGATGTAGGATGTGAATAGTTTTTAATACTGCATACAGGTCCAATCTACGCGTTTAAGAAAAAGTTGTATGCAGTTATCTATAAAGTCGAATTGTCGTTTGCCCACGCATCCAACAATGTTCGACTTTTACATACAACAAAGTTGGATCGTTTGCTCAGACCTTTACACAACCAAAATTTATCAATTCTCCATACCGTAATACAACATTGCCATTATTCAACATTCCACTTCATGTATATTTTGAAAACTTTGATTCAATCACATTTGTTCACATTTTCATAGCTTCATCCACCAACAAAACGTCATACTATAAAACCTCAGTAAACTGAACTGAACTCACTTGAATCTTTTCTCTTTCACCAATGCTCCAACAGTTGTTGCACCACCAAAAGAATGCCCAAGTACAGAAACGTCAGGTAAATGTAAACGACCCTTAAAACAGAATATTGTAAAAAGGAATTATTTACTATTGTTTTCATTAAAAAATATTTAACAAAAATATATGTTCAGTAGCTGTTTCTATAACATTGAAATTGCAAATTGTACCTTCAACGATTCCCATAAAAATGGTGTGTTCAAATGATTTTTAACAGATGAGTCTCCACTGTTTAATTTTTCAAGAACATCAACTGTCTCTTTGACTTCTTCTACTCTGTGAAGGACCTACATTTCAGAACATACAATTCAGATATTTGGTGTATGTTGCAATGAGCAAACTAACATTGATGTTAATATAGGGGATGGAATTTTAGGGGCCATTTGCGAAGAAAATACTTAGTTAAGCAAGAGGGATATCTACTATTCTGGCGCAGTAAGTATGCTATGTATTCCTAGTCTATTCCCATGATAGTTTCTGTAGTGTTACACATTTTCCAATAGGGTTTGCAAGGTCATGATTAATTATTAATTAATTTTTCATTATTTTCACTATTAATTAATCAATTTAAATTGTGTAGCTAGCTGGTTTATTGGGAGTTAAATTCATTAAATTCATGGTAATGTGCCATATTAGAAAGGGTAACTAGTGATGGTAAAACATGATAGCACAACAGAATTCTGAATGATCTATATTACAATCTATGTGGGTGTCATTATCAACAGCATTTACATGACTAAGTGGCAAAGCGGTATTATTTACAGTATCTGCTATTGGTAAAAACTGTTCACTCGATAGGCTAGAGTGGCCAATTGATCGAGATTGAGTGTTTGTTGGTCAAGCTTGTAATAATCGATGATGATTCAAAGTCCATATGGACTTTTCATGGAAAGTTCCACAAATGATTCATGAACTTTTCCAGTTCACTTTTGTTCATGAACTGGTTCCTAAACTTTTCCAGTTCAAGAACTTCTGTTCATAAACCTTTCTCAAGAAATCTTATTGAGTGCTTAATTTGATCACCTATTTACAGACAGTTCATGAACATGTTAATAAACTTTGGGAAAGGGTCATGAACTGTCAACGAAAACTCCAGTTCATGAACTTTTTGCGAAAATTCTATTTCATGAACTTTTCACTAACTTCATGAACAATTCCTGACTTTTACGAAGTTCATGAACTGTTTATGAACATTTTAAGAAGGGATGAGTGTCTGTGATCAGTGTCATCTTGTATGCCTGGTTGATAGGGTAACTAAGCATGAAGAGCTATAAGCGAACATGAGTCGTGCTTTGTAATTTTATCATCATCTTGGTGTCACAGCAAATGATTACCTGATCTTTTCTGAATAATTCTTCGTTGTGATTCTTAGGTAATAAATACTTAATTACTTCTTTATTTCCATTTTCATTAATTGAAAATGATGCCGAAGAAGATTCATCTCTGCAATCAACACAAAATTAAATAATTTTAAATTTTAAATCAGGTTTATCTGCAATACAATGCATCATTAATTCATAATAATCAATCCTCACATCACAACTAGAGAGAGAGAGCATGGCATTGTGGCATATATGGCTATAACCGACACAAACAATGACATATACAGTACCGGTATAGATTTTAATCAATTTTGATATCATTGTGCTATTTTCAGGAATGATCATCAAATAATAGTATCATGATGTAAATCTGAACACCCGAAATACATCGCTTCCCAGAATGCCCCCTTTTGTCGGCCCCTGATCATAGCATCCTAGTTTATACATGCATTGATCATATTGATCATAAGGGCTCATTGTAATAAGTTTATTATCCTTACCTGTGCTCAACAACAGCCACAACGAACCCATGAGATGCCAAATCAGAGCAAAGTGTACTATACAATGTTCTAATGCTTCCAAGGCCAGGTGTAAATACGGTTACTGGCAATGATGATCTTTCATACTCGTTTTGAGGCAGTAACGGTGCATCAATATATGCGTGAGTTTTCACATCTCCTGAAATACAATAAGATCTGTGCAAAAATCAAGGCGTTGCAGCATATCATGGATACTAACATTTGGAGACAATGTTGGAATTCAAGATTAGGCGGTGGGTCAGGCCAGCGGAACATGGAATACGGAATAAAAAGCGTCAAATATCGTTATTTTTACCGCTGCTCCCGGCGATGCTTAAGCTGTTGGCCGTTCGCGGTCAATTACATATTCTATTTTGTAATGTATCATATTTGTTTGACTGTATGCTCAAGTAAAGTACAATTTATATGCCACAATTAATCCATAGTGAAACCAAACAATGTCATACGTTTCGTACCAGCTTATAGTTTGGTCTACAGCTGTACTCTAGATGGGCTAGGTAGTCTTGCTTAGAAATAAATATGCTGTTGAACCATTGTGTTAAGTAAACTTGTGGAAAAACACCTCTTGAATCTAGCTTGCCCCTCCTGTTCCCTAACTTCGCTGTCCCTGTGAATCAAAACTGAAAACATAGCCTACTGGAACGGTATTGATGAGTACTTAAATATTACTGCAATTTATCAGAGTCTTTAATCATTTACACAATATTATTTACAAGATATATATTTTATATATAATAAGAAAGCTGTATCGCTCAAACACATTAAACTTCAATGTTGGTGTTCCCCTGGAAAAATAGTAGGGAAATATGTTACTCGTGACCCGTGTTTAATCCACCAAGCATCATTCAACGTTTGTATAAGCCAAGTTAAAGTAATTTGGTACAGGTTTGCTTCAGTGTTCGCAGAATCTAGGAAGAAAACCTGCGGAGGGATGGTAAGTGAGGTAGAGCCACTGTCCCTCAAAATAATGCCCACTGGTGAACAAAAATTAACTACAAAAATCCAGAGAAAGCATCACTGCATTTATTGCTTAAATGGCTTGGTACATGTATCATAGACGGAAATTTTGTGAAAGCAGACTCAAATCTCTCCATAGGAAGTTCTTGTTGAACGATGAATTGAATTAATCAAGCTAGGAAATGTGGGAAATGTTTAGCATTCCATGTTATAGGGGTCACGCATTCACGATACAGAAAAAGCGTATTATCGTAACCATGTCTACTTACGTAGCAACCAGTTTGTCACTGTACCAAATAACCACACTGGAAGTTTCAAAAATCTTGCAAGTCCATCAGCATAAAGTTTTTCTGGTAAAATAGGAGCTCGTTCATAATTGTTAAGTTGTGAAACATTTGCCTTACTGACTGAAGGATAAAACAACCGGATGAATACACCATTCTTTCCAACGCCTGTGATTATATCAGTGCATCCAACAGCAAAACGACCAGTATTTTCTGGTAAAGTCTCCTTGACCATTGTAGAACGTGCTGTTATAAAGTATCTTGTGATTATAACAGCACAGACAGTCCACCAAGTATGAGCCCTGCGTATAAATTGCTGCTAGACATTTATGAAATTCAAATAAACTTGAAATGCGAACTTTGATCCTTTTAACGTGCAAACGACGTCACCTTTGATTGTATGTACGTAGTACACTCTTGTATGTCATTGAATTAAATTTTGATCTAGATTGCATCATCTAAATGTCTGTAATCAAGCTAACGGCATTAAATGCCGATTATTAATTTGTACAGAGGTAAGCAGTCTTCCTCAGAAGGGATTCACATGATTGGGCAAAAGAAAAGCATAGAAATTTCGGTGAATGTTGGTTGATACAATTGCGTAACGAAAACACACATGGCGTTTCTCTGACCGCCGTGACCACTACCAACCAGCTACAAACAGAGGTGATCTTAGGATAATCAATTGAAATTTAACCATTTGACAGAATTGTATTGATTAATTTTCTATTCACTTGTTTCTTGTGATCTGAGTAACGCTTAGTTATGATCCAAACTAATACCATTTACATAATTTTAAGTCGATTAGAATATAGAATGTGGTACAGTGTGATTGAGGATATAAAATAAATCTAGAATGACAAAGTGAAAATTATGAAAAATGTTTTCTCCTCTGATGATGAGCAATCATAAATAAATGGATAAAAAAATTAAATTATCTAATCAACTTCGATTCAATCACTTCAAATTTGTCAATTCTAATCAGGCAATGATTTAGTATAGTTTAGAACTAGTTTATATATATAATATTATATATTAGTTTCTATAATTTACCAGGAATGCTAGTGCTCGGTATGTGCATTCTACTAGTGTACTGTATTGTTTTTGTGAATTTAATTTTCCCAAATAAAGACACATCTATCCATATATGATGGGTGGTCGCTTTGAACAGGTGACTGTCAAAACAGGTTTAATATTAACTGAATTTAAAACATTGTGAATAAATATTGAATTGGATCATAAAATTTTATTATACTTTGATATGCTATATATAGATAGACCTATGATGCGTATAAAAATTAATTTATTGATTCAATATTCATTTAAGCAATATGACAATAATAATAATAATTCTATTTGTCTTTATGAGTCCATGTTGGTTTTTCTTTGTTAATAAATGAATTGATTCCAATCTTAGCATCTGGTTGAGTTAGATTATCAACCATTGCCTTTTCAGCAATCCTAAAGACAAAAGAAGTGTATAGAAGATGACTGCGTACCTCTATGTAACAGTCAACCTAGCCACCAATGAAAACATCTTTTGTAGAAATGTATTGAAATACAGTGAAACCTGTACATAACAGACAGCTATGGGCGGTAGATAAATTGACCACTATACACAGGTGGTCTTTATATGCAGGGTTGATTCAATAGGAAATACTATTTTATACAATACAAACGTGACGACTATTAGACAGGTGGTCGCTATATAGAGGTGACCGTTATAACAGGTTTTACTATATATTATAAGGTTAACTTCATAAAAACCTGTATAGAACAGCCACAGCTATGAGAGGTAAATAAATTGACCACTGCAGCATATCGGTATGCAGGTGGCCTTTATATACAGGGTTAATTCAATTGAAAACACAATTTGACATTGCAAGAATGACCACTATAGGCCGGTGACTGTCATAACAGGTCTGACCATACATATTCTATTTTGTAATGTATAATATTTGTTTGACTGTATGCTCAAGTAAAGTACAATATATGCCACAATAAATCCATCGTGAAACCAAACAATGTCATACGTTTCGTACCAGCTTATAGTTTGGTCTACAGCTACATTATTAGCAGTTTCATAGTATGTAGATCTTTTATACAACTAAGTAAGAACATTATGCAAACAATGATGTGCGCTGACAAGAAGCCATAATGTTAGAATAAAAAGGATTAGGTCCATACATCGTTGTTCAATAAACCAAAAACATGTTTATTGAATGATTCCTAGCAATAGCCCTCGACAGGGTCCGACAAAGCCCAGCAACTTGGCAACTTTGGTTCCAGGATGCTGACCAAAATTCAGAAGAAAATTGATTCCAGTCAATATTTCATAAAAACAATATTATAAGGATACCTTTCGATGACAAGTTTACATAAGTTGTTAGAATAAAAAGTCCAGTCTCAGTAAGGATAAAACATTTGTCGGCTCCTGGCCCTTGGTAAGGCTTCATACCGCTTACCAGTCCAGTGGAAAAATAGATTGTCAGAACAGAAATATTGACAAAGAAGTGAGTGTAATACAGAAGTGAACATACCTATATGCAGATGATCTATCTAGTGATATTTGCTGATAGAAACATCGTTTACCAAGTGCTATTGTAGCTCTGCTGTATGATGCTACTTTCCGGGCAAGCTTCATAGTCTACAAAAGATGAGTAAAGTAATATTTTCAGAATCAATTCATATTTGATCAGGATTGTATTTAAGAATATACATACACATTTCAGTACAGTATTCACTATGAATCTTGGATATACTGAATTGTTACTGAAAACATACTGAAATGGGATTTTATGACATTTCTAAACAAAAGTATGAGAGATTAATCAAATCTTAGCTGTGTTTATAGGCTTCCTCTGTTCTGCAATAACTAATATGCTTTTACTGTTAATCATAATAACTTCTATATTGGTTAGTTTTTCTTGTATCAACCCATTTGCTTCGATTATATTTGAATGTTTCTTGGATCCATCCTAATTCGAACAAACCAATTCGCTTTACGTGCAATTTTGTCATTTCTAGACATATGATATAGTTATTAAACTAAGCTGGACACCCAATTTTCTTCTAAATTAAGATTTGTTGTTATGTTAGATGTTCTGAAAATGTTTGAGTTTGTTGGGAATTTTTCTGAAATCTAATTCTGTTGTCAGAAAATGAGTTCAAATTTATCGGTCACAAAACATGGCTGTTAAATCATTATTGTTTATTTAGAACAAATTATAATAGATGTTTTAAATCATTAACTGCATGGGCCAGTAGTATGCGTATTGGCTTCCAGGTAGTAAAATTAAAATAGCAATTTTTACTGTTGAAAAAGGTGTGTTTGAACATAAATATGTTGACCTCCATTTACAAATGGAAAAGAAACAAAACATTCCGTAAGATGTCTTGTATTTCACTGACCTCTTCTTCCAATGTTTCATCTGCAACAACTTTGTTGATTAAGCCGTACTGTAAAGCCTCTGTGAAAATAAAAGATATAATACAAACATATGTTTGGCACTCAAAGATCTCAATTACATAACCAATTTCAACTCATTAAGGGACAGAGCTAATTTAATAATTTAGCTTGAGTTGAACAGTCATATGGTCATTACTCAGTTACATTGCTACAACACTATACAAAGGTATCAACAATCAAAAGCGTGTTTCCTATGCTCTTTTTACTTTTGTAGCTTTCGTTGTAAACAATTTGGCTATACAAGCAACTAAGTTTAATACAGCAAATCAAAATGTTAATGAACTTCATGAAGCAGTTTGTAGCGGTGATGTTATAAGTTAAGGCAATTGAAGATAAATTTTACAACATCAGATTGTTATTTTAAGGTAGTAATAGTAGTAATAGACGTTTTGTTTACACATATCTGTATTTTGAATAAAAATTTCACCTTCTTGGTTTTGATCACCCCCCCCCAAAAAAAAAAAAAACAGTTCATGAGTTCAAGAACAGTTCATAAACTTTCAAGAACAATTCATAAAAATTCCATGAAAACTTGACCATTTAATGTTCAGGAACTGTCCATTTCAGGATGAACATGAACAGCCCATGAAATCAACACATTTTTTCAGGGGAATAGCATGTAGTGAAACATACATTTTACTCACCTTTGGCACTGATAGGCTCGCCTGTAAGTAACATATGCATTGCAATTTTTCTAGGTATTGACCTTGCTACTGCCACCGCAGGAGTAGAGCAAAACAAACCAACAAACACACTGAAAAAAGAATACACAGCATTGCAATAATACATTTTACTATTACTATCTCTGTAAAATCGGAAGACAAATTTCTTTCTTATAAATCAAATCAAACAAACAGAAAAACAAATTTTGTTGACCAAAAAGTATGATAACATTGAAAAAAGATCATAATAAATTTAATGAAAACTTCATAAAGACGACTATTCAACTAATTAACATCTAAATACAACAAATTTAGAGAAAAATTAGAATTCAAAATTATTTGAAATAATATTACCGCAAATAAATTGAAAATTACTATTAGAAATCTTAACCTATAATTAAAAGTCCTTTCCAATGGTTGTTCGCACATATCTCTCCGAATTCTGGATTAAAATTTTCGTAAGTAATACCATTCAAAGTGCGTGTTCTAAACTGGGTTCTTACGTCTCTTGATTTTTGATTTCCGTTTTCTGCTTTCCGTATCGAAACAAAATCTATCTTTCCATTTTGCGGCTCCATATCGCACCGTCATTGTTTGTTGATGTTTTCACCTCGCATCATTGACTTTTGCCATTATGTCATACTGTAATTGTAGGTGAGGGATCTCCCCATCAATAAACACAATGGCTACTACGTCATCTCGCTATTGTTCGAGTAGGATCTCCCCATCAATCAACTAATGACAGCTCAGTCATATTGCATGTGCTCCTGCTCTGATCTGAAAAAGTTTTTTTCGATTATACATTTTACCAGGGAAATCAAGATTTTACTTGGGACATTTTTGACTATCATGTTCTTATTTTGGATTTTGTTGTAGTTCTAAATCCGAAAGAATCACAGTGTCAGATATTATTGGAATACACACAATAATCCGTTTGCTGATTTATGATTTGACTTCAACTATTCCGTTCTCGACAGACTGTGAACAGATTGCATGATTTATTTGGCACTTAATGGCTTGAGATGGATATCATAACAGTATTCAAAATAGATGGATATTTAGATCGCCTTCGTGTCGTTTACTTTTCACAATACGGCTGACTATGCTGACTATTTATTTGCATTTGATTGCAACACCGTTATGAACAACATAATAATAATAATAATAATGAAATGAAAATTGATAATAATAATAATAAAAATAATAAATCTCATGTGTATGCATATTTTTACAAAAGGAGCTCAAAATTTCTGGTGTTATTCAAAGTTTTATTTCTTTTAGGACGTTTTTATCTTTATTAATTGTAACCATTGTGATCTGTATCGTAATATAAGGCATGTCACAGTCAAGTGTGATGCAAATCAAAACACGCACATTATTTTACGTAGAAGATTAAGCAATTTCGTAGGTTCAATTTAAATCTTAACCTATAGTTAATTAGCACACTCACAAGCAAATAATTGTAACTTTATTATTGCTATTCTCAAGCAATGGTTAGTTGAAACATCGTTAAGATGATTGAAAAGTCTTCCTTAATGCGTCTTCTAGGAATTTACAAATTTGTGTGAGTGAACTCGCTCGACATTATTCTTTGCTATCGCCGGAAGTGTTGTTGCTTCTTTCAATTGATTGGCGCAAAATCAAACATTTTTCAGTCAAAAGATATCTTCAAAAGAATTAATTTCAATTCCCTGTGAAATTAACATTTTTCATGACCACCACTAAATCACAGGGACAATCACTTAGATATGTTGGTTTGGGTTTATCACCCCCTCGCTTTTCACATTTGAAAAAATGAAGATGAACATGGCTGCGAATTTGTTATGCCGAAAAACAAGAGCAGCAATGCGATTTTTAGTCAAAAAAGAAATGCTGCCTAAAAAAGCATTAAAAAATGCATTATTTGCAGATTTGGTAGGACAATGGTTCGACCCGATGACGTCAAGGTCAACGTCAACAGCATTTAGTTATTTAACAAAGAAACCCAGAAGACAACTGTCCAGTTTTTAAATGACTTCATAGAGCTCATGTACGATTCAAAAATAAGTGATGAGGAAAATGCGCCATTTAAACCTGTGCAAGCTGGAATTATTCTTGCTACGTCAAGTGCCTTACAACTCCAAAAATGTCTACTTGTTGAGAGAGACTATAAATTCAGTTGGCAGAAACAGAAGGCAGTTGTACGTTGGATGCTCTAGAGTAGATCAAAGGGATAATCTCTATTTATTAGCAAGAGAAAGACATGTATGTATATCTGTAAGACATGTATGAAAAAAAAATGTAAATCACCAGATGCGAGTACAGGAATTCTTAACAAATCAAAGAAGTAATTTCTGAATTCTGTGAGAGGAAGCTTTTATCCTTCAAGAGAAAACTAGGTGGGAAGGAAAATTGACTAACTCTATCATTACAAGGCTTACTCACCTATTTAGACATGTAATCCGAACTAATAATAATGGCAAATTGGAAGATATAAAGACTGCCATATTTGCTACACTCGCGCATTACAAATCCGAAGACAAAAAATTACGACACAAGAAATGTCCTGAAGGGAAAAATAGCTGGTGTTTCTAAAATTTGGCAAAATTTGAATCCTGGCTCTCGTTAAAAAAATTTAGGTACAAAGATCAGTGATGCTACATTAGTTGGAGTAATGCCAATATACTAGTGGATTGCCAACACTAAGTTGCTATCAAGATGCTTGGCAGGAAAACACAAAATGCTAATGAAAAATTGAGTGGTGTTTTGTGGGTCCACTGTCCAAGAAATGTTTATGTTGGTAAAGACAAAATAGATGAATGTATAGCATTGGCTGTAAGCAATCGAATGTTGGAATAAGGGTAACATTGTTAGCTGTGCTAGAAAACTTACAGACACCTCCAGGTACGCAAACAAGTTCAATTTTGTCTAAACACGACAAAGAAAGAATTGCTCAAAGGAAACATCGATGCTCGAAGGATTTCAACAAATTATTCAGAAGTAGGGAACTACTAATGAAGCTTGAGGATTTTAAAACCTTCCAACTAAATTGAATCAATTTTACTAGCGTAAAACTATCTAGAATCTTTGTAGTGCAGCAATCACGTTTTATCATTTACAACGGCTGGAAAAGAGTACCAAAGTGGAATAAAATATACTCCTTTCGTTGTTAGACGACAATATAGTCATCATAAATTATCTAAAAAATATAAGAGAATTATTACAAAGGTTGAAGCAGACGGCAAGTACTTACGATTTGCAATCATCCAATACATCAACCAAACAGAGAATGTTACTTTCCACATCACATGAAAACAACTCAAGATGTGAACCTTATAAAAGAGCCAAACCTACTGTTTTATCAAAATTAGAGACATCAGCCAAATAGGAAGCGCAAAAAATATTATAAGAAAAATAGAGAAATATGTTGGAGATGTAGCTACACTTTCTTCATCATCTGAAACTCATAGAGATAGGCCGCAGGTCTATGACCAATTAAAGAAAGTTGAAGGAAGAATCAAATAAAGAAGCACTGCGTCAAGCAAATCACCTGGGGTTACAAAACTTACAGGATCGATCAATCTAGATAATCGTCTACCGCTAGTCAAACGCAAAGGGGTCTATACCTATGAGTACATAGATTTATGGGAAGGATTTGATAATGTCACATTACCACATCGATCTGCCTTCTACAGTTCATTGCCAGATGAAGATGTAACTAAGGAAGACTATCAACACGCTCAACATGACTTTCTTAAATTCATCATGGATAATTCGGGTGACTATCATGATTTCTACCTGTGCACCGACGTCCTACTTCTGGAAGATGTGTTTGAAACCTTTTGCAGCAGCAGGTGTCACGCATTCTTGTGACACCTTGATCCAGCCCAGTTATATAGTTCTGTAGCGTCACATTGGTGGACAATCCAAAGTCAATGAAAAAATTTGTAGCACAACCCATCGTCAAATCCTGCAAGATTTTTCATGAAAATCTTTGTGCCGTAGAATGTTCCATTGAACCTATTTATGCCAGTTTCTGCGTACTTGATTTATCTAAATGGCTAATGATTGATTCTCATGGCAATTATACAAAAAGTGTTACCCTGACAACCACTCCAGGATGTACGCATATAAATATGATGGATAACTAGTGGAACGGGCCAAAGGTGTTAAATAATTGACAGTTCAAAAGACTTTTGATGATTATAGATCTATCCAACGTCTAATAAGAACTTACAATACTTACATGGTGGGGAATTATAGACTTGGCAGATGCGTACCTATTTGTATAGAATATGTGATATCTTAACATTATCTGGCATTGCATTGAGATGAACAAAGTAGACACATGGATATCATACCGTTACCATGCCAAATAAAGAAGTTCAATTGCCAGGGTCAGCTGAGAGATTATAAAAGAGGATAAGTGGAAACAAATTAGAAAAAGGGGGAAAAACTATTAATCTCAGTACTTGAAAATAGCGAGAAACACAACGGGATTGTTCATTGGTCATTGGTGTAGATCTCTGTCGTTAAGTAGCAATTATTCAAATGAGAAAAAATAAGAATTGATCTACTAAAAGGCAAGAGGAGTAAGTCAAAAACTTGAAACTGATAGGGGAATGCAAATCAAGGTATTAAATCTATAAATATAAATTTAAAAAAATTAATAGATAAATTAAACTCAAAATAAAAATGACTTCAAATTGGTAAAGGCATATAACAACACATTCAAATGTCTCTTCGGTAGCATGTGATAATTGCGATCAGACCTTCAAGCATTGCAAAAACTATTGGATTTACTACAGAATGGTGCATGGCCGCATTCCAACCCTCAAGGCTAGCCTCAAATTGCAGTCCACCTTCAAGGCAAGCCGATACATCTACACCGCCATTATGGTTAAGTGTATTGAGATTAGATCCAGTACCACGGCAACAGGAGAGGATTGAGCAAGTGTTAGAGGAGAATGTTGAATTGTTTGAAATGTTAGAAGCTCAATGTGAATTGGACAATCTGCATGAAGAGATTCCTGTTGTAGGTTGAAATGGACATTATTCAATGAGGATTGTTGTTTACATTTCATTATTAAAATCATAGTTATATCTCGTTTACATTTTGTTAGTCTCCTATTGATAAACATGTGGAGAAAAAGTGTATGTAAAGGTGGTGTGAGCCATCACGTTTTTAAAACTAGTAAATACGCTGTAAGGTGACTTTGTGACTTTAAATGTATAGAAAACAATTAATTGGCAAATTCAGTATTTGATCACATAGCATTGTTTCTATTAAGCGTATTTAAAGTCACACAGTCACCTTACAACGTGTTTACTACCAATATTGATGCATCAGTTCCAGAGGTGAGATAGATTGATCTTTATTTTCAAGCATCACTTTAATTTTTTCAATATCTTTATGTTTCAATCTTTTTTGTTTTTGTCATTAGGGAGCTCCAAGGACACCTTCAATGGATGACTTCAACAGTATGGATGATGGTGAAGAGATCAGTCCTACCGGTTTGAATGACTTGGATAGATTGGAATACAACCTGTTGAACGACCATCCAGTCTCTGATCAGCAGGTAAAATAAAATCTCAGTTTAGGGCTATTTATTGTCTAAATCAATGGTTACCAGTCCCCTCACTATAGTATAATGTATTTTGATTCCAATGGTCAATCCTCATTCAGTGATTTTGCTTGGACGATACGGATCTATCATTTACTATGGCACTAATACCAACATTTTGTGAACTATGTGGAAAGATATTTAGACGAAAAGCAGATTTGAAAAGACGTATGACAACGCATTCAAATGTCTCTTCAGTCACCTGCGATTACCGTGACCGTACATTCAAGCATCGAAACAATTATAGAATCCATTGCAGAATGGTGCACCGTTGCAGTCCACCCTCAAGGCAGGTCTCAAATAACCGTCCACCTTCAAGGCAGGTCAATTTGTCTACACCACCATTATTATCAAGTGGACTAAGATTAAATCCGGTACCACAGCATCAACAACAACAACAGTAAAAAATGGATCAGGTGTTGGATGAGAATGTTGACTTGTTTGACATGTTGGAAGTTCAAGGTGGAATGGAGATTTCGAATGAAGAGATTCATATTGTGGAGGTGAGCTATTACTGTTGTTGTTGCTATAATAAATACAATTTGATTATACAGTACTTAATGTAAGTTCAATTTTTGATAGATAATTGAAATGGATATTTTAGACAGATGGTTATTGATGATTTTATTGTTTTCAGGATTCTAATGCAAATAATGACGCTGTCATGGATTGGATTGATGATGACGCTCCAACGAATATTGATGCATTAGTCCCAGAGGTGAGAAATGAAGTGATACATTTAGAGTAACTCTTAATTCCAACTTTTTCAATTTTTATTTTTTCAATTTTCAATTTTTATTTTTTCAATTTTCAATTTTTATTTTTTCAATTTGTTCAATGTTTTGGTCCTGTCATTAGGAAGTTCCAAGGACACCTTATCGGATGACTTCAACAGTATGGATGATGGTGAAGAGGTCCGTTCTTCCGGTTTGAATGACTTGGATAGATTGGAATATAACATGTTCAACGACCATTCAGTCTCTGATCAATAGGTAAAATGAAGTCTCAGTTTAGGGTTAATGTTAACATCGTTTCTCACGCTCAAGGATGTGGCTAAATTTGTGCGAATGAATGATATCAGAGTTCGTGTGTATGGTTTTGTGATAGAAGAGATCAGTGGATAGAAAACCAAAAAGCATCATCATACCACTGTGTATTGGTGAAAGGACTCAGTATTCAGTACAAGTTAACCTACTGATGTGTACTGGAGACTATACTGATGATGATCAACATGCTGTTAATTCTCATTACCCATAGATCAAACCTAAGTGCTCTTCTCAGCTCTCAACTCCGCAAGAAGAAAAATCATAAAGACTTTGTGACTGCTGTCTGCTGGATGTTTGAAGTCCTGCTGTGCGAGATAAACATATGGAGAAGTGTAAGCAAACTGGAGCTCAACGTGTGTGTTTACCTGAAAAGAATGATCTGGACAAAGAGGATGGAATGTTTTTCAGAGATATGCAAAATCAAGTGAAAACATTCTTTGTCATGTATGCAGACACTGAAGCATTGTTGATGAGGCAATCAACTTATCAATGTGATCCTCAACAGTCATTGACTATCATCATTTGAAATCATGTTCCTTGCCGGTTTGGTGTTTTGGTGAAGTGTACCAAATCAGAATTTGATAAAGACCCTACATCCACCAAGGAGAAGATTGCATGGGAAAGTTCTTGGATTATGTTCTTGCAAAAAGTGAAAAGCTGCGTATTAAATAGAGAAATATTGAGCATATTATATTGTCCCTCGCAGATGAGTTGGCCCATGAACAGGCCAAGGCGTGTCATGTCTGTGAAAAGGGTGATTTTATTGTTGGTGTTAATTATCACAAACAACTAAAAGTGAAAGAGCATGACCATTTGAGTGGACTGTATCCTGGCGTTGCACATAATGGACGCAATCTGAAGCAGACGCAGCGTCACATTGGTGGAAATACAAAGTCAATAAAAAAATTTGTAGCACAACCCATCTGTAAAGCCTGCAAGATTTTTCATAAAAATTTCTGTGTTGTAGAAGGTTCAATTCCTGAAATCGTACTAAATGAGCCTATATATGCTGGGCTCTGCATATTCGATTTATCTAAATCGCTGATGAGTAAGTGACAGGGGAATACAATTCATGGTATTAAATATATAAATATAAAATTAAAAATATACAATTTTTGATCTATCAATTGAACTTGAAAATAAAAATAGTTTCAAACTTACACAAGAAATTAGATTTGTAAAGGCATATAACAACACATTCAAATGCCTCTTCGGTAACCTGTGACTATTGCGATGGAACCTTCAAGCATTGCAAAAACTATTTGATTCGTTGCAAAGTGGTGCATGCCTGTATTCCAACCTCATGGCAAGCCGCAAATTGCAGTCCATCTTCAAGACAGGCCCATACATCTACATTGCACTATTGTCAAGTGTATTGAGGTTAGATCCAGAACCACGGCAACAACAGCGAATTGAGCAAGTGTTAGAGGAGAATGTTGAATTGTTTGCAATGTTAGAACCTCATTGTGGATTGGACAATCTGAATGAAGAGATTCCTGTTGTAGCGATAAGCTATTACTGACGTTGTTGCGATACATACAATTTGAAAAAAATCATTATCAACTCAATGGATAATTGGAATGGACAGTATAGACAGGTGGTCATTAGGAACAGGTTAATGGGTTTGCTACACATAATGCCAAATTTCAATTCGATAATAATTTGTAGATATTAGGTGGAAACCTTCTTCAAGTATGGAGGTTTTGAAATATGAATAAAAATGAGGTGTCACAATGTTATTTGGGGCTCAGGGGCGGGTCAAATGATTTTGGGGACCAAAGTCTACGCAGTATATCAAGTTGGTACTCCCAAATGCATGCATCTTGTACTCTTGTAGAGCATGGTACTGATGACGAACTTTCCCCTCCTTTGAATGATATGGCACTTCAGAATGATACGGAAGTGTTGTTGCTTCTTTCAATTGATTGGCGCAAAATCAAACAATTTTCAGTCAAAAGATATCTTCAAAAGATTTATTTCAATTCCCTGTGAAATTAACATTTTTCAAGACCACCACCAAATCACAGGGACAATCACTTAGATATGTTGGTTTTGATTTATCACCCCTTTGCTTCTCACATTTGAAAAAATGAAGGTGAACATGGCTGCGAATTTGTTATTTCCCAAAAACAGGAGCAGCTATGCGATTTTTAGTCAAAAAAGAAATGCTGCCTAAAAAAGCATTGAGAAGTGCATTATTTACAGATTTGGTAGGACAATGGTACGACCTGATGACGTCAAGGTCATCGTCAACTGCATTTAATTATTTAACAAAGAAACCCATAAGACGACTGTCCAGTTTTTAAATGACTTCATAGAGCTCATGTACGATTTAAAAATAAGTGATGACGAAAATGCGCCATTTAAATCAGTGCAAGCTGGAATTAGTCTTGCTTCGTCAAGTGCCTCACAACTCCAAAAATGTCTACTTGTTGAGAGAGACTATAAATTCAATTGGCAGAAACAGAAGGCAATTGTACGTTGGATGCTCTAGAGTAGACCAAAGGGATAATCTCTATTTATTAGCAAGAGAAAGACATGTATGTATATCTGTAAGACATGTATGTAAAGAAATGTACATCACCAGATGCGAGTACAGGAATTATTAACAAATCAAAGAAGTAATTTTCGAATTCTGTGAGAACAAGCGTTTATCCTCCAAGAGAAAACTAGGTGGGAAGGAAAATTGACTAACGCTACCAAAACAAGGCTTACTCACCTATTTGGACATGTAATCCGAACTAATAATAACGGCAAATTGGAAGATATAAAGACCGCCATATTTGCTACACTCGCGCATTACAACTCCGAAGATAAAAAATCACGACACAAGAAATGTCCTGAAGGGAAAAATAGCTGGTGTTTCTACAATTTGGCAAAATTTGAATCCTGGCTCTCGTTAAAAAATTTAGGCACAAAGATCAATGATGCTACATTAGTTGGAGTAATGCCAATATACTAGTGGATTGCCAACGCTAAATTACTATCAAGATGCTTGGCAGGAAAAAAACAAAATGCTAATGAAAGTTTGAGCGGTGTTTTGTGGGTCCACTGTCCAAGAAATGTTTATGTTGGTAAAGACAAAATAGATGAATGTATAGCATTGGCTGTAAGCAATCGAACGTTGGAATAAGGGTAACATTGTTAGCTGTGCTAGAAAACTTACAGACACCTCCAGGTACGCAAACAAGTTCAATTTTGTCTAACCACAACAAAGAAAGAATTGCTCAAAGGAAACATCGATGCTCGAAGGATTTCAAGTCAGATAGGCAAGCTTCAAGGCAAGAAGAAGTGCACCAAGAGGGACACATTATACAGAAGTAGGGAACTACTAATGAAGCTTGAGGATTTTAAAACCTTCCAGCTAAATTGAATCAATTTTACTAGTGTAAAACTATCTAAAATCTTTGTAGTGCAGCAATCACGTTTTATCATTTACAACGACTGGAAAAGAGTACCAAAGTAGAATAAAATATACTCCTTTCGTTGTTAGACGACAATATAGTCATCATAAATTATATGGTGGTTACAATTTTAATTTAATTACAATTTTAGGCTGAATTAGACTCAGACACTGTTGTTTGCCATTGCATGAAACCCCCTCCTTTCTAGTGGGGCTAGCTTTCATTTCGTAGGTGGGAGTTAGTTCACATCCGTTAGATTACGGACGTAAGTAACAAAGTTTAGATAACAGCGTGGGAAGCTATTTTATACCAAATAAGGTAAGCAGCACAGATCGAAGAGCCTGGGTAAGAAGGATGAAACAATGTGCTACTTTAGGCACACCTTGTTTTGGGTTAGTCACTCCTTTAGAGGAAAGCGTTGTTAGCGGTAGCAAAAGTTTGATTGAGCTTTTTGTGTGCAAGTATTTTGGCAGAGCAATTTTTACTGTTATTATTATTCTTAAATTTTTTATTATATATATTATTCACATAACTCGATTTCCCCCACCCTCCCTTTCCCTTGCAATGTTTTAGGTTTTCAGGTTGGTAAGTTCTTTTGTCCACATATGGGTAAGTGTTGGTAAGTTGATTAATGATAGTTAATTCCACTGGTTATCAGTGTGACAGGTGCTTGGTTGGACAGGGATCCATATATGGAGTGTGACAGGTTCGCCAGTAACAATAGCAGCATAAAAGCATATAAAGCATAAAAGCATATAGAAAGCATATAGAGCATAAAAGCATATAGAGCATAAAAGCTTATAGAGCATAAAAGCATTACAAAAGCATGAAAGCATACAATGTGGTTGTGGTACGATGAGAGCATTTTTCGTTCGCTGTTATATTGGAAGATGGGAAGCTGGATGTTATTCAAAGAGTCTTAATTTCCGTTCTATTTGTGAATATTAGTTAAATTTGTTTGCATGCACTGTATCATAACGTACATTATACAGGCATTCATAGACATTCGTTGCTATAGTATTACTTGTGAGCATTAAATAATATATTGACCAAAACTGACATTCAGAATAAATTAACCCAGAGTAACGAAGTTCAATCTATAATGCATTTCTGCAAACATTGTAAATATCTCATTGGAAATATTACACGATTTCTTGGTACTGTGGTGACATATTTCATTTTTACCTGCGTAATTATATAATGGATGATTTATGAATTTGGGTACATATTTTGCACTTGGAATAATATACCAATATTATATATTGCTTAAGTTATATATTATATCACGATAGACAACAATTATACTTGATTAGTGCAATGTATAAGAAGCAGTATAATATCTTATCATGTATAGATGCCTTTTAATAATTGCCATTTTATAATAAATTTTTTGGGAATTAATTAACAACTTTGATGTTTTTGTGACCCTGGTCGTATTTGATTCATGTGACATGAATCAAACCAATAACCAACATTCGCTTCTCATCTATAAGTACATGAGAGGGACAGAGAATTTAATTTCCTGAAATAACATGAGATACTTTGAGAACAATAAAAATCCTGCAGGCTGTAAAACAACTTTAAAAATTACGCTATCGCTTTTTAAGATATTTATAGAGTGTCGTACACTATACAATATTGGAATTCTATTTTTATAGAAAAAATATCTCTGGAGCACAATTGATGATTTAACTCGATTTTGTTGTTTTAAGGAACAGCATATGATAAGACCGTGGGATTATGTTAAGCTACTTACAGAGAGACAGTCATCAAATCCTGATTGGTTCAAGTTTCGGTTTGGTAGAGTGACTGGTTCAACTTGCCATGCATCTGCTCATTCTCGTACTTTGGATGGATCACTGCGGGAATCACTTCTGTGCTCATCTAGTTTCAGAGAAAATGAAGCAACAAAACGTGGTCTCAAGCTAGAGCCACAAGTCATTGATGTTGTATCAAAGGAGCTTGAAGTAGGATTTGTGACAGAGCTGGGATTGCATCTGAATAGGGAATACCCAATATTCGGAGCATCCCCCGATGGAAATTCTGATGATGGCAGTACAGTGATCAAAGTGAAGTGCCCCATAAAACCGGAACGTGTATCTGCATATAATTCAAAGGGAGAGATTTGTAAACCTACAGAACACAACTACAAATGGTCATGTTTTTCTGCAATGCGAAAATGGAATATTTGCTGTTGCTGACCCAGATTTTGAAAACAATGATTACGTACTTATTGTGAAAGATAAATTAGATATGGACTTCTTGCAACCGATCCTAGATCGAGCAGAGATATTTTGGAAAGAGAGTATCTTCCCCGAGTTGTTAAAGTATAGAAAGTAATATCAATATGAGATAAAAATTGAAGCCAGACGGGTATCAAATATCTAGTTCATTAACTTCTAGCATCAAAAGCATTCGCAAGATCTTACCTTATATTCAAGTGTTTTACTTCACGCAATCCAAAATTATTATTATCAGCATATTATATATATATTCGCCCTATTGTAGAGTCAAGTACACCTGCATGGAGCCCGTTCAGACTACGGGATATTAATCTTATTGAGAAAGTGCAACGTAGGTTCACGAAAAAAGTGTGCGCACTGGTAGGTATCAAAACCACTGATTACAAAGAACGTTTAGACTGCCTCAATCTAGAGTCACAAAACTAAGAACAATAAGTCATGCCAACGACTTTGTAAATAACTATTTCTGTAATCGCGTTGTCCCGTGGTGGAATGATCTTCCAATTGAAGTTGTCTCTTCCAAATCCCTTTCAATTTTCAAGAGCAAATTATCAAAAATAGATTTGTCAAAATTTTGTAGATGTACATCTTAGTATATTATTTAGCTTATTTCTAAAAAATCTGTCTCTACATAACATATACATTTATATATACATATGTATGTATTATAGGCTGTACATAAGCGGTAGAATTAACATTTAATGTTTTATCCTGTATCTGCCTGACATGGCAATTTTATTGTTATGCAAATATATTATCTTATCTTATCTTATTTATTTGTTAGATAAACATGTCACTAATAGATTATTTACCAAACCCATTTGTTAACAAAAGCTAAGTGAATAAAATGTGCCAATGATTGGTATGCTTCCTTGCTATCCAAGTCAAATAAATTGCAACATGTTACATCCACATACTGGGAATGTAACACACTAGGTAAGGCATCCATACCTCCCCTCTATTTCTAAATGAGTGACTCTTTTCCTTTTTGTTAGGATTTTATCTTCCCAATGATTGTAAATATTCTTCAATTAGAATTTAGTTTTTGAATTTGTACAACCAGGGACAAAACAATTCTTTTTTGAAGTTTTTCCCTTCTTACGTTGCGGATGTTCTTCACTCATTTTTGCTTAAAACTAAAAGTCGACCATCTTGTTCGTAGCGCGAAAGAAACTGACGAGGGGAATGACGTCAGACAATAAAAATGGTCAATACTGGTCGTTTGCGTCGCCATGACAACATAAGCGAATTTTGGAAATTAATAGCTCAATATCTCCGCTATTTCAAATGCAATCAGAAAAAAATGTCACCAAATTGTGTTTTGACTTATACTCTTTCATTTAAACTAAAATTCACGAAGAAAAAAATTCTAGTGTACCTGCCTATTGGTGGAAAAGGCAAACTGACGAAAAAGCTGATACATCGAATACAAGGTCACTATGGGGCAGCAATAACGAAACCATGTGGAAATGAAACAGCAATGTATGAAGCAATTTGGGCAATTTATAACCACAAGGCTGGGGTACATGACAAATGCGGAGATTGGTGCCCCGTGAAGTTTGGAAAACGTGAAAGTGTACCAATTCTACCACCTTTTGTCATTAAAGAAATGAAATCTGGTTTTTGATGGCCTGGCACACACACATTTATTGTCAAAATGTCTTCACGGCAGCACACAGAATGTAAACGAGAGTTTTCACCATGAAATCTAGGCCCTGTGTCCTAAAAAGATTTCCGTTGGTATTGAGCGTATTCGATTAGCTGCTGCTTCTGTGCTGATTCTGCGGTTATCCAATACAACGATGGAAAGTTAGCCAAGATTCCTGTCCTGACCAATCTTGGTGTAAGTGACAGCAGATTCAGAAGAGAATACTTCAGGATGAAAAATAGGGTGAAAAACTAAGAAGTATCAGTTGAAAAAAACGAAAGTGCAAAAGCACCCAGGAAAGCACCTATGCTAGTAAGAAAGACTATGCTCAAGGACTAGCAGCTGATATTGAAAACTAGTTATAGTCAGTCTTCCCAGTTCCTGACTTATATAAATGATTTCGCATTAGAGTTGTGAATAATAGACCCCTGGGGCTACCCTGCCTTTGAATAAACATCAGTCATAACAATCCCCTATTTTGATTTCATCGTTTCATGATTTGTACGTTGTAATTGCTTACTTTTAAATGAATTGCAGAAGAGCTTCACTGATTTGTATACAATTTGGCATGGGCACTTCTTGTCCCAGTAATCAGTAAATTAAGAATGAAGAGAACACTTGTGGTGCTTTCTTTGGGGCCATCAAGGCATTACGCATACCAATATAGACATTGTATTGGATTTGCATCTTTTTTCTAATCAAATTGGGTTTAAATGTGCAAATTGAATCATGTGCAGTTGC
This sequence comes from Haliclystus octoradiatus, assembly GCA_916610825.1. Classification (NCBI taxonomy): domain Eukaryota; kingdom Metazoa; phylum Cnidaria; class Staurozoa; order Stauromedusae; family Haliclystidae; genus Haliclystus; species Haliclystus octoradiatus. The sequence goes on from OU744447.1 coordinate 25,099,238, forward strand.
TGTAATAAAAAATTATTCTCTTCCTCAACGTGTCTTCACATCCTTCTTTAAAAATGAAAAACGTTAAATTATCCTATTTGTTAGCGAACAACATTGATAACTCACTCGATGGACCAAGGAATCATTCAAGCAACCAAGCTAAAATATCGCAGAACCAACTGAATTCTATTGTACGACGCATGGACGAAGATAAAAATCTATGTGGCAGTGAATTTCTTAAAGAAGCAGATGTACTGAAGGCTATTCTATGGATTGATCAAGCTTGGAAAGATGTCATATCAACTACAATTATGAAATGCTTCGAACAATGTGCTTTATATGGGTAATGACCGATAACCGATACGCCTTTGACGGCAAATGACACACATTTGTGTGCTCCTCTCCGTCAAAGTTGTAATTTTTAAAGCCTTTTGCATTATTCTTTATCCTTTTACACTTTCAGTTCATTTTAGTTACATTGTATATATATATTTTATATAAAAGTTGGACAAGTTAGTTTGCATTTTTATTTTTATATTTTATTTTATTTGGAATTACACCATCACCCAGCAACGACATGGCTATTTTAACTGCCTACACGAAAGATATTCTTTTATCACTACGGGAGAACGCAACTATTGCACCATCAGTTTTAAATATCATCGATTTGTCATTAATAAGAAAGAAACGGAAGAGAAGGAAAAGAGGTGGACAAAAGCTAAAAATATATCGGTATTTGAAATCGCTGAGATATCGCAGCAAATATTGTTCCATTCCATCGAGTACGGCTACCAACAATAATATCATTGTTGTCCCTCTTCAACCCAATGCATTAGCATACAATCCATCTAACAATAGTAGCATTGTTGAAAGTGATGTCAACCAGAACTTTACATCCCATCAAAAAACGCTATATGAATACCATTATTATTATTGTTGTTGTTTATATCATGTTGAAAATACTGTTATGGAAATATTTATTCATTCTATTTTGGACTGTTGAATTAACCATGAACATTCGCTGTATTCGTCTGCGTTCAAGCCTTTGTTTTGATTTGATTCGATAATGTGATGTCCTATTGTTCTATTGAGATTACATCATGCTGCATAGAACGGCCACTCGTTTATAACGGCCAATTCCCTTACCTCTAAACAGTGACTGTTATGTACAGGTTTGACTGTAATTTTAATGATTAAAAATATGAAAATTAAGTCTCTCAATTACCTTGTCTCTCCTATAAGTGGTTGGGAGTTCCCCAAATAAAAAAAAAAAGATATTACACATAATTGCAATTGGGACATAATTAGTAACAGTGCATAGTGGCATGATTTATGATAGACTTACCCTGGTGTGGCATATTTTGCATTGTCTGATGATACAACTAAATCACAACTAGCAGCCAGCTGACAACCTGCAGCAGTAGCAAGACCTACAAAAAAATAGAGAGAAAGTCAGTATAGAATCTACTGCATATTGAACTCAGCATTGATTTCATTGACCTGCAGGTATTTCCTTAACAATCTATGAGATTCTCACAAGCAAATAAAAATAATTCAATTACGTACATGTTTCAAGCTGTTACTTTGATTTATGTATGTCATGTAATGATAATTCTTAATTTTTATAATTCCTTGATTTTGAATAAGTTTCCAGAGAATGTCAATTGTCAAGTCATGGCTAATCGGAGCTACACTTTAAAAGAACAATCACAGAACATGAATATTAGGTGTCATATTTGATCGTTTGGCAGGTTTACCGAACAGAACATCACAGAACCATAAGTTTGTCCAATGTTGGTCGGAAAAATTTTGATTAACATAGGCAATTAACATCATTGCTCTCAGCAAGAAGAGTCATTCCTTTAGAATATAGAAGTGGTACGGGTGCCTTTGGTAGGGCGATATCATCTTAAGTTTTAATGTTAGCTTCCTAGGTGCAAACACGTCAAAATCCTGTTGTAGAACGAGTTTTCAGATTACAAATGCATTGTCACAAATTTAAACCCTACTAACCGAATCATAAATGGTGTCTCCTCATCGAGGTCAAAAAGAATCAAAAGGCTATTGCTTCACTTGTAAGCTTTAAAGGACATGATATCATGCTGCAAAAAATTCATCATCATTTACTCACTTGAACATGATAAGCTACAGAACCTGTTACAGTTTTAACTATTTCTCATATAACTGACAAGTCAATACTCAATTAAATGATGTGGGAATCGATGCATAAACAATGGAATCTAAGCCTAGCAACAATGAGGACAACCAACGGTAGATGTGCATCACAAATAGCATTTACAATAACCTACAACAAATACCAGTTACATTGTCTGGAGGAGAGACAATAATGTTGTTCATATGGTGTTTCAATTGTTGAGCTTACATTATACCTCTCACTTGACCAATGACTGGTTGTGGAATATCCTACAAAAGAATGAATTTGAATAAATCTTTTTCCTATAAATTTTTACTAAAAATGATCATCGTTGATGGAGCAGACTTGTAAAACATCTGAGGAGTGCTCGGAAATAGTAAATTTTAATTATGGTCATTGAAATAGTCAACATTAAAAGTGAATGTGGTACGACATTTCCCATAACAATTGAGATCCATTGAAAAATAGAAGGACATTTTATTATTTAATCATTCTACGATTGGGCAATCAGGATTCCTGTAAGACAAGCATGAGAATTCAATTTTTGAAAATAGTCTGAAATCAATGATATCTAGATTATTTGTAAAACATGTCAATAGAAAAAAGGCTATAGAGTTCACAACCTTAGGAAAAATAATCTAAAATCCGGAGTCTGTGAATTTGCGTGTCTGAATCTGCAATTAGATAATTGTGAGCTGTACTTTTTCCAAATGATCAAAGGCTAACCAAAATGATTCGAAAATAGATGTATCAGGTTCATAAACATGTATAAAAGGGTTCGAGAAAACAAATAAATCAATGGCATAATTACCTGGACAAGTTCCATAACTTCTGTACATCTGCTAAATATTTCTGCATGTTTCTCTGATCCTTCTTGACTTGTCTGTGTCAAAATTTAAAACAAAATTTTTATATTTTTAGAGATTGGAATAATATCTAGTCAAAATGATATCTAACAGACAGAAAATAACATTTACATTACGTAGGGAGAAAACGAGAAGGCATCAGAAAATAATGAGCACATAAATTGAGTTAAGTTTGCCTTCAAGTTTCTCCTGGAGAGATGTGTGCGCCATAGAGATATGGCTCATAGGTAGCTGTGAACCAATTGCTTTGTATAATAACTAGCACACTTTTATAAACTTTCTGACTTTTTTATGCATATAAGTTAATGTTTTTGAAAACTCCTGATTAAATTGGAGATTCCCATTTGTAAAATCGAAGGTCGAATTAAAAGATAGACTGGGTTTTTGAACCTTATGTTGATATAGTGATTTGGCGTCGCATATTTAAACCAATCAGATTGATGGAATTAATTACATTCCTATACAAATGCCTTTCATACACTATTACACAATCTTGATGGAATAGAAAATAGAAATTGCTAAAATGAGTACTACAGACAAGTGGCCATTACATCAGGTTTATTTGTGTTCAGGATGGCTGGATGAACCCTTTCAGTTGGAATTTAATGCAGAAATTGGTTTAATAAAATAACATGCATATTTGCATTGTGTCTAGCCTGCGCATAACAAAATCTTCTTTTACGATTAGTAGGGTCTGCGTAATATTGACAGAGAGCTTGCGCTGGACTGAATTAGGGGAATGGCTAAGCGTGAGAAATCTATTGTTTGTCTATTGTTCATTAGCCATTCACAATCTGGTTCTAGTTTTGCAGAACTCGCTAGCGATTGGCTGGTGAACAATAGACGGACAATAGATTTCTCATTCTCATGTTTAGCCACTCCCCTTAATTCAGTCCAGCGCAAGCTTTCGGACTTGGGTCGATATTATGCAGAACCTCACTAATCGTAAAGCAAAGATCTGGGTCTGCGCGCAGACTACATTTCTAAATCAGTGATTTAAAAGATTCTCTGTTCCAGACCAAGCGCCAATCAAGTAAAGATCCTATTTTCGATGATTTTTTATGAAATTTTGGCATCAGAAATATTTTGAATGTATTCAAGCGAGTATCCAAGAAATTTGAATGTGAAACCAAGCCTTCAGTGGATAAGGTCGGTTTTCAAGAAAAAGCAACAACAGAGTCAAAGTAATTAGAACTCACTAATTCTTTGAGGTTGTGTCCAGATGAAAATACAGGACCAGTAGCTGACATAATAACAGCATGGGTATCATTATTTTGGCTAATTGATTGTAGTTTGTCTTTTAATTCATTTAAGATATCCAGTGAGAGAGCATTTCTATAAGAAAACAAAATATATTTGTAACTGGAAGGCCAAATTCAATCCTTAACCTTACGAATTGGTTTGCAGATGAAATATAATTAATTACAATCAAATCTGTCTTTAAGCTGACACCCAAGTGAAACATATCTATATAACTATTTGAGATATGCGTTGATCACTACTTCAATAGTTTGAGCAATTGGTAACTTTTGATCACATGGATTACTGTAACTCATCTTAACCAATCTATAACAAGCAAAGTTAGTCCATTGTTCACTGAGCAGGCCTACCGTGTACTGATCAAGGTTAATGGCCAGAAACATGGTCTGCTGCTATTTAAATTTCAACAAATTACTCTCTAAATTCTCAATCAAAATGTATTAAATTAGTATCATGAAAATCAAACTGTTTTTATTTATGTTTTATATAGCTTGCTGTTTCATTTTTGTTTTGTACCTTTCGTATCGAAACAAAATGTATCTTTTCATTTTGCGGCATTTGCTACCTTAAATCCTAACTTGCTATTCTTTGCGAGTGATCTCCCGATGAATTTCCCCAAACCAAATCGGTCCACATTGATTAAAGTCAGCAACAAGGGTAATTTATTACTAGCAACTAAAACTATATATATAGGAGTCTAGTAATAATGAAAAGGTCAAGAGAAGATACATTCTTTGGTTGTAACTCCAAAGAAGGTGTGCATTCAATTTTAGTTTGTTGCTAACTTCTCATTATTACTATTTACCGTCTGCTATTCACTAGCACTATCCAATTGCAAATATCAAATTTTAATATGTTATTATTATATATTCATAGCTATATCTGGTAGTTACCTTCGATTTGGATGGTTCAATGTCAATACTGTTATACCATCTTTGCTTTCTTCAGTGACAGGAAGTGAATTAGAGGAGTAATCTCTCTATAATAGAAGCAAACGCTAATTTAAATATTCTCATTGTTTGAAAGTTTAATTATTTGACTTTATGATCACGCTTTCAACGGCTTCAAGTTTTATTGGCTATCTTTTCATTGGGCTTTGAAGGGTCAAACAGGATTGACAGCCTTTGTATGGAATTTTCAAATAGGAGTGCTGTAGCTTTTTTATCCAAGTCATATTTTTCAGTAAGTTGATACTTGAACCGTGAATTTTATGAAGCAACTTTTTACTGTTAGGCCTATATTAACATTTCTAAAAAATAGGAGCAAAACTATGCAGCTGGAATAAAGATGAAGGTCACCAGGGTTTCAAATACAACATATCAGCCTACCTATCATGAAACATCATCCCATGGGTACAAACTTGACATTTTTATCTAAACATTTGTTACTAAAACATTGCAGTTCAAAGCGCAGCGATATAAACAACTGAAAGTAGTCAATAATAAAATACTTTTTTGCTGCTACAAATCATAGATTCCAAACACCCAGAAGCTACATATATGATGTTCATTTCCTATTGATTGTATTTACATAACAGTGATTAAAATTCAAAAAATATAAGTTGCTGATTAACTGCAAAGAATGAAAATGTATAATTCTTTGCTTTAATTGCCTTTGACGTGTTTGACCTTACAGTGTACAATAGTTAATTGGAAATTTTCAACGCTTTTGACTAATAATAATTACAATGATAGGTCTGACAATAATAATAATAATAATAAAAATATACACTTATCTTAAACATATAAAAGAGAGTTTCAAAAGCTGTATGTTCATCCATCAATTCGTCATTATTCAATCAAATATTTTGTAAATAGTAGGCCTACTTAGGCCTATCATCAGAACCGCTGGATTTTAAACAAGGTAATTATAGCAGAGGTTTTGTTTCTATTTTCGGTTTGCCTTTTTTTTAGTGAAACAAATCAAATCTTTTCATTGGCTTTTTTGCGGCCCTAGACAGCAATTTATCAAAAGTAGGAGGTTTCATTTGTGCTTGTCTGTGATTTTGCAAATTTTGCCAATTGTGCTGAAAAGGCTTTATTTTTGTTTGTGATCTGTGCTGCGAGTTTCCCGAGAAAGTGATGATTCCAACATCTTTTTAAATGCAGTTAATTCAGGGCACGTCTGATTTACGGAAAACGGAAGGAAATTTACGGAAAAATATAAAACGAGGTCCCTAGTATTCTGCTTTCCTGTAAACGAGTATACATCGTGGAAATACATCGTTTTGAGCGATGGATTTAGGTATAGCGAATATAGCAACAACTATTCTGCGATGATGTTTTAAATTCGCTGTGACTATTTGACCGGCAGTCGCAGCCATTATGGATACCAACGTAAGCGTATAATGAACGAACAGTAACTTATAAACATTTTGGAATATAAATAATGAAAATAAATTAAAAATTTGGATCGACCTGGACTCGAACCAGCATAACCTGCACTCTAGTCAGACTCAATCCAAATGAGCTACGCCAACTGACGAGAGCTTAGGAAACAGAAAATGAATTTAATCTCGACCGCGTGGTTATCACGTGACTGCGTGGTTATCACGTGACTGCGTGGTTATCACGTGACTTGACCCTAACCCTAACCCTAAACGGGTGGATCACGTGATCGGACCCTAAACCTAACCCTAATACTGGGACGAGTGAAACACGTGATTGAGTGAATGGCGTAATTGACGGTCAGCGCACGAGCAGTTGAATCCATAATGGTTGCCAGGGATGTTAGTAACGATTACAAAAGTAACGACGTTACTTGTAATCGTTACTTTTTAGTAACAATCGTTACTTTTTAGTAACAATGTTACTTGTAATCGTTACTTTTTAGTAACTTCTACTTGTTACTAGTTACTTTTCTGTAAAAGTTACTTCTACTTGTAACTAGTTACACTTATGCTGCGTTTACACGACAAGTGGATTTACGAAACCCGGGTGAATTTTTATCTGGATCGCCCTTGCGTCTAGACATAAACAGGAAACCCGAGAGGAAATTAGTCCACTTAGCGAGTCTATCAGGACTTTTGAAAGTAAGGATAGGAAACCCGGGTTTCTCAAGCCAGACTTTGCAAAACCCGGGTCTTTCTGTCGTCTAAACAGAGATTTATGGAAAACTTGGGTTTACAAAAGTCCACTTTCATTTCGCGGCGATATGGTAAGTAAATATTGGCAACCACTTGGCTCTGTTTTAGGATAAAATACTATAGTTTAGTAAAACTATTCAATGAATCTGTTTATACAAGATAAAATTGTGAATAACATGTATTTAAAATGTATTATTTAATATTTATCAAAGCGGTGTCAATTCACGTGGAATTAAATTAGATATGAATAACAAAAGTTATTTTGAATGATTTAAATAAAAAAAACATTCGATCTGAAGCTACAGAATCGAAGAAGTATAAAAATCCAACTTCAACGAAAAACCGACAAGAAATAGTGGACTTACAGCGTTTTATTTAGACAAAATAGATAAATCTAGCCTTGCGTAAACTGATACCCTATCTGAACTTTTCGAAAGTGGACTTTTGAAAGACTTTTGGAAACCCGGGGTTTTGCTCTTGTGTAAACTTAGCCTTAGGATTAAAAATAAAGTAACGATTACTCGTTACTTTTTCACTGCATTTTCGCTTTCTTCCGTTACTTTTTTCACAAAAGAGTGCTTCTCGATCGCTATTGTGTTTTAATTGGTCAAAATCTTTTGTTCTCATTGTAACCATCCAAGAATAATAAAAACACAGACAAAAAGTTCCCAACAACTGCAGGAAATCCTGTTATAAATTTGGATGTCAAGAAAATTACATTCAGGGGAGTAACATTCTGTTATACAATCTGTTTTTCCGAGTTTATCATATTCAAGTGATTCAATGAGCGTTTCATGTCTGATATGTCTGTTCGATCAATTAATTGTCATAGCAACCAAGCCTGAAATAGAACTAATGGCGCGTAACTTGAGATTTTCTTTGTTATGGAAATTAGGGGGATCGCCTAGACCATTCAAACACGCAAAAGACGTCGCTGTGAAATAGTCGTCGAGTGTCTGTTTTCATATTTATATTGTCAACAAGAACATTTCATTAATTAACAAATTAAAATACAGAAACATTATTTGAATACTTCATATGTCTCATTGCTTCTGTTGGATAATTTTGGACTTATTTAGAAAAAGTAACGGAAAAGTAACTGTAACTAGTTACTTTCGAATTAAAAGTAACTTGTAACTTGTAATTGTTACTTTTTCTGAAAAGTAACGTCTAATAGTAACTAGTTACTTTCTCGCCCAAGTATTGGTAACTAACTAGCTACTTTTAAAGAGTATCTTTAACATCCCTGATGGCTGCGACTGCCGGTCAAATAGACACTTCGTTTACATAAGCCATTTGGATATTATTGATATTCTGTTATTTACTCCTCCAATGTTTTACGTAGTTATTATCATCGATTAATGGAGCCGTTTGATTGATTGATTGATTTACTGTCTGTTGTATTTTTGTCATTGTCATCTTCGTTAGTTATTTTGATATTGTCGATTTCTATGGTTCAATTAACTAAAACAAAGATTAAATTTTAGTTTCGATTCTTCTCATTACTAATCTCTTGACAATTGGGCTAAGCTTTAAAACTTTAGTCAGCTACTTTCAAACACTGTTCAGAGCGTGATTCGTATTTAATTAAAAACATTTATAATTTTGTGTTCTTTTCTATCGATAATTAATTTCACCCTGATTTCACGAATAAAAAGTAACATATGATATTAGACAAAATAATCAACAATCTAAGACAAAATTGCAAAATGTTATTTTCACTGCATCTAAATCCACCGCTCACGACGATATATTTCCATGCGGTACACTCGTTTACAGGAATGCAATACAATGGACCTCGTTTTAAATTTTTCCGTAAATTTCTTTCTGTTTTCCGTAAATCAGATGTGCCCGCTAATTCATCATCTGACACTTTATGCTATATAAGGTGTCACTTACATACAGCCTAAATTAAACAAAAGCTATTCATTAAAATGTGATGCTGTAAGTGTCAAATGCCAAATTTCAATCCTATTCATTAACTTTATTCGAGTGTGAATGTGTTTAGCTTTACAAAATCTAATTAAATATATCATATCATATCATATCGATATCATATCATCCAACTGCATTTCAACTATAGAAATTAGGTGTTCAAATTGTGATAATGCTGCAATCAATGGTTGCTGATTAGTATCATTGAGACGGTAGTCGAAATTTTTTCAAATTGACAAGCCAGATGGTCTAGACAAGAAGACCATATTAATTTCTGCAATATCATACTCCACACTCTGTTAAATTTTCATCCAGTTGACTTATTTTTTGCACACAGAATGTCTACCAAAGTGTTTGCTAGTATATTATTTCTACCAAAGTGTATAATTATTTTCTGATTTTCTGTAGAAAAGGCGGTTTTTTTAACTATTCCACGAGGAGATGGTATATTTACAATGGGGTTTGCGTCTTGGCCTGCTTGTTTGACATAAACTGTAGGCTAGACTGTAAAATAATTTCTTGGATCGAGGAGCTTCGACTTGAAAGTTTTCAACATTCTTGCATGAAATTGTCTACCTAAACTTGGATTATCAGAGTGGCATTTAGAAAGAGAAGGACCCGTAACTTCCGTAGCTTAACGGTCCTTCCACACAATTATTTTTCTGCTTCTGGGTTTGCTCTAAGCTATCTTGACTCTTGTAGCCTGTCGAACAACATTATACTCTTTGTGTATGTATGTAGCTTGTAGCAGCTATTGTATTTGAATGTTAGCCTAATGTATTTTAAATGTTAGGGATCATTTCGATATATAAATATAGGCCTATCATATTCATAACATTAACCGTGTTTGCTGTTTATCTAGGCCTAACGGCCGGTATATCAGAGCATTGAAATTAAAAATAATTTATAATAAACACAAACCACGTTGCATAGCAGATCTATAAATTTGTATTTATTACCTTGCACAATATTCTTTCTCCTACAACTGCGAAATTTCCCGCAGGAGGATTTGATTTCACAGTCGTTTTCCCAACTGCAAAAGCAACACGAGAGAGACTTTTCGCTGCCATCTTGATCAAAGGGAACAGTGGACTATGATATCGAGTGGCCCTGTTGTTCCCTACTCCCTAGGGATTTTACCATCGAGTGTTGTGATTGTGATGTTAATGATTCCCCAGTGCAAGAAAATAAAACAAATTGAGCTGTATTATGTATCGGAGAATTGATAGACATGCTGCGTTTGATTACCAGCTGTCCAACTGATCACAAATAAAAGTCTTTATTATTTTGAGACCGATGATTTGCCTTTGCAAAGAAGCCCAAATCCTTGCTAATCTAAATTGAGAAACATCTGTGAAATGAGACGTGTTGTGATTTCCTCCGAGTAGACAGCAGGGTCGAAAATCTGCTAAATATCACTGTACAAAGCTATAGGGCGGTTAGATTACTCTCGTCGATCATGTCTAACATAATAACATTCAAATTACTCCCAGTGTCGTGTTGTCTGGGGTATGTAATTTCTCCACATGATAGCGATGTGAAGTCAAGGGAGCGTTTAGGGCGTTGCCATCATAGTTTGTGTTTTATATCAACACATCTTCAAGCGAAAATCATGTGCAAATCGCGACTTAATCACTTAAGGTCACTGTGTCAGAAGTATGCCGGAAAATTATGGATAATTTGTCATATAAACTGTAGCCAATGGATCTTTTACTTCTTTCAAAGTATTTGTAAAATAGGGGTTTGTGTCTTATGCTTAGCTTTTCAAACAGATGGAACGAACAAGCAATAACGCCATGTCAAATTACATACACGACTTTAATATTAATTACTAACAAAACAATGAATAAATACAAAATACAACCTGCAAACACATCGGATCGGATTGAGGTTGACAATGGAAAACAATTTTATAAATGAAATTACAAAATGTTCAGTCAGGAAAAATGACGAAATATTTCCAATCCGCGATTAATTATTGTAGATAATTTGTGTCCATATTGTGCCATGTTGTAGGCTGAACTTTCTTTAAACGTAAATCCTACTCATTATGGTAAATAATTATAGTTGTAATATTGTTCTCTAGTCCCATTGATCAGTTTACCATCCAGATTTACCATCTTTCATTCTTGTAGCAACTTCGAATGGAAGTTTAACGCCCTTGAATAAAAGCTCGTTCAACTGTTTGATTGGGTCGACACAAACTTCAAATGGTAGACAACAAACGTACCATCCAGCACAGAAGAATCCAACAGGCCAAGCAATAAACCATAAGACAATAAACCAAATGATAGCCCAAAGAATATTCATGTCGTTTGAATTTCAAAGCTTGGATACGAAGTGAATTTAAGTCACCTGATAATTAAAACATATAAAAGCAAATATAAATGATGGTCTAGAAGCAAATAAGAAGATGCAAATGACTAGTTGATGTATGTTGATCACGCCATCATCGATACTAATCAAGCAACAGATACATGTCTCAAACTATATCAAAACACTTACCAGACAATCAACAACTAATTCACACAGGAGTGACCTTCGTCAAATTTAGCGCTGTTTGAATTATTGCAATCAACTATCACACATGGACAAACTTCGATTTACCCAACAGCCACGCGTTTTCATTGTTTCAAGACAATACCTAATTTACATATCCATTGTTTGGGACCTGTCATTGATGTTACCATAGTGATTAAACAACAGCTATTTTGAAAATAGGATAACATTTCATGACCCTCTTTTGACCCTCTTATCTAATACTGCAAATGTTTTTCATGCACGCAGAAAGATTGCAACCAGAACTGTTCGAGATTGCAAGCATATCATTCACACAATTGCTTGACTACGATATCATGGTAGCAACCTTATTTTTAAGAAATGAGTTTATGATAAAAGTATGCTACATGTAACGGCAAGTATTGTATCTTCAAATCAAAGTGAAATTGGAGTACAGACCAGTACAGCTGTGTGTGTCTCTGTGTTATTTCATTTAACATGAGAAATTCAACTCGTTTGTTAGGCCCTTGTTGCGATGGAAAATTTGTATAAGCTTGGTTTTTTTCGTGTGTTTTTGTATAAACTGTGAAATGACTAGAAAACACAGTGGTAAAATGACAGCCAACCGTGCGGGGAACGGGTATGTGTCCGCCAGGTCTTAAATGCGGAATACGGAAACGCGGAGAGATTTACAGAAGAGTTGAAATAGAGGCTTTTTATTGTATCTTTGAGCATCAGAATGAGACCAAGGGTTATAAAAAAACAGAGAATGGAATTACAAAAATTGAGAACTAGGTCACATCATAATGTTATGTATCCTCCGTATTGTAACATAGGGAAGATATGCTCAGGTTTTGCTTTGAAACCAATGAAAGAAAAATTGGTCACTCTTTTCTCACATCCGCCTCTATGTATTAGCTATCTCCTTTAGTAGTTTTGACTGGACTGTTTTGACTTAGTAGTAGTTTTCCCTGTAACAAGTGGTGCACCTCAGGGTTCAGTTTTAGGCCCAATTCTTTTTATTGTTTATATAAATGACATGGTAAGTTGCTTGGAACTCAACTGTGATATGAAAATCTTTGCTGATAATGCTAAGATTTCGTTTAAAAGATATACCACTGACAGTACTCCTCTGCATTCTACACTTGAAAACCTCTGCTCCTGGGCAGAATGCTGGCAACTCAAAATTGCCCTTGAGAAATGCTCAGTAATTTCGTTAGGAAAATCATCTATTTCAGATGCTGCGTATCAGTTAGATGGAAAGGCATTATCAAGTTAATCTTCTGTGAAAGATCTTGGCATCCTATTTAACTACCTACAGATCTAAAATTTACAGAACACTGTTCCATGATGCTAGCCGGGATTAGCCGCAAAAACAAAAATCCGTTCTTTCTTAATCAAGATATGCTTTTCCTCGAAGAATCCGGAGCTGTTAGTCAAAGCGTTCACAACATACTCCAGATCGGTCTGTATTGGCTCTGGAGTCCCTATCTGATCAAGGACATCAATATTTTAGAAAACATTCAGCGCTCTTTCACAAGATATGTTTGTTTGGAAAATAATGTTTACAAGCCCTATGTAGATCGCCTAACCTACCTCAAGCCTCAAGTTCGATCTACGCATGGTCTTCAGAATTCTGAAAAACTTGGTTGACTTGGCTTCAGATGAGTTTTTCACTATTAAACATTCTAAATATTCCTTGAGTGGACATTCACTGACGCAACTGTTGCAAATATTACTTTGCAAATAGAATAATCAAGCCATGGAACTCTCTTCCTGGAGAAGTTGTATCATCGAAGTCTTTAAAAACATTCAAATATAAACTTAATCACGTTAACGTATCACAGTTTTGTAACTATTACTTTGTCAGTTGATTAACATAACTTACTTAGCTTTAATATTATACTGTAATAAGGGATTACATCACTCTTGTGAGTGGGTTATCGGAATTTAGATCCACGAGTTCCCTAACAACAACGAGAAATCCATATCGTAAACGAGGCCGCCAAGTTTAGGATATGGATTTCGAGTTTGTTGTTAGAAAACGAGTGGGTCTAAATTTCGATGGCCCACGCCACAAAGAGTGATGTAATCATTTTAATAATCATGTAACATAACCTTTGTCTGGAACATCAATTATCTCTCATCAATTTCACTACAACAATGATTTGTTTTGGCTAATTTAATGGGTCATTGATTTTTCATTAAATGCAATTTGAATGAAATTGTTACGAATATTATTTAAAAATATAACGCAAAGAATTCAATATGTTTGCAATATTAGAAATATATATAGTAAAAGTTACATCTGAATGTAGCAAATCCCAAGTTGTTACTTTTTTTAATTTTTCAATTGAATTTTCAATTACAGAGTATACATTTAAGAGTTGATTTTATGAAAAAATATTCTATCTGCTAGTATAGACCTATACCTGCACGCTTTTTGGGGTTGCCATGGAATTTCGTGGGTTGTCTTGACATGACTGCTAAACACGTGGTACAAATCCACCAATCATGATAGAAGTTTTTTTCAAGTGATTATTAATATATATTAAAGGGGCAAAATTGACCGGCGACCGCTGCGAGCACAAATTGAATTTATGCTTAGCGTAATTCAACCGTCTCGCTTTGAAACAATTGTTATACGCAGGCCTAACTTGTAATAAAATTCATGTCAACAATGAACATTGTGTTATAACAATAAGCGTGCACGTGATCCTAAGTGCGTAGCGCCTGCCGGTCATTTTTGCTCCTTTAAGCATCTTAAATTTTTAAAGGTCACATGTAAGTGAGGATACGTTTGAAAATAACCTTCTTTGTTTCATTTGCCTGTTAGCCATTGTTCTACAAAATATATGCATACATAATATCATACATACACAGTTTGATATAGACTGCTGAAAATAATGTTTGGATATTTCGTTTTGGTCAGCTTTCAAGAATCGTATAAAGGCTAACGATTTGTTGACAGGAAAAGCCTAAAGGATCAACCATTAAAAATACTATTTAAACCATGTTTAAACGAAACCCTAATGAAACCCTTGATGCTTCATAAAATATTACTTTAACCTTGGAGCCAATTAATAATAACAATTTTTACGATCCCCTACGAGCGTTTCCACTGTATTCCAGATTACCCAATCATGAGCACATTCATTCTCAAGAAAATTTCCAATTCTCACCTGAACGAGCTATATCTTTGTAAACAAATATTATTAACTAAGAATTTAATTTAATTGTGCTACTGAGTTTGTGCATCTTTTAATAAAAACTTATATTTTGCAAAGTATATAGCAGGAAAGAACTTAATTGTATTACTTTCGCATAAAATTGTTTTGAATTCTGTATATTTAAAATTTATATTGATACCATAACCAAGCACATAACATTTTCAAGATAACTATTGTTATAAATACTGAAAAGCTATCATTAGGGTATAATTGTAGACTTGTCGTTAAGATCTACTTGCTTTACATGAGAATGGTACAATTGTGTATGTATCAGCATCAACGCCATGAGTGTGTTTCACAGCCATTCTGCATTTCAGTGTTATTCCAGTTGATGAGGGTTGAGATGGACATGCAGCCTTGCTAACAAACGGAGGACGCATGGAATTCAAGCATGTAGATTCTCGAAGAGTCAAGTTCATCTTGTATTGCGTCGTTATCAGTGATTTTTGATCTTTAGTCACTGCACTTCTGTTAATTTCAACGAACCTATATTTCGATAAGAAATTGAACAGAAATACAATTTACTGCAGTCTAATTTTGTTTAAATAGGGAGAACTGTTTATGATAAAAAACAATTGTATCGACCTTATGGTATAACTGCGTGCAGACCTAAACTGTTTTCCTTTCTTCTAGATACATCGAGTTTTCTTTACCTTTTTTCCCTTCTTGATGAAGGAAAACAATTAGGTCTGCACACAGGCTACCTTATATGGTAGATGCTGTTTATATGTGTGCCTGCAGGGCCTTAAAGGGTTGGACAAGGACAATATGGAAATGAACTATACCCAATAAAGGTCCGAAGTAAGTAAAAGTAACAACAGTATTAAGTGCCTAAGCAAACATTTGTATGACACTTGAATCATCATTTTGTAATTAAACATCTGTATTTCCGTTTCCATGTGGCTTTTTCATAGCAAATGGGAACAGAATGTATCAACATTTAACAAAATGATCAACAATTTTTTTGATTTTAGCCCTAAGTAATTCACGTCAGAAAAATTTGTCAGGTCACAAATTGGAAAAGTATACGATAATAAGGTGCCATTTTGAGTTACACCTAATATAGGATCATAATTTGTTTTTTCCCGGATAAATGGAAGATCATATAGAGAGCAGTTTGAATCCTCTATATTCAATCAAAATGGATATTTATCAGAAATCAGATAAACTCCTACAGTCACTCAGACTCTTCAAAAGATGTGATCATAACTTAGTTAACGCAATTCATAGACGTTATGCTTAACCACAGTGATAAGTATAGCCAAAGATACCGTTCATTATAAGTACACTATGTCGGGGCGGGGGTCGGTATCGAAGAGATTTAGAATTGATGAACCAAATCTTGAATAGTTGAAATGGTTGATACACCTTTGTCATCTTTTAAATTTTTGCTTGTAAAAACCTGTGAAAAATTGTTCATAAAAAGTTGATGAACTATGATTGAAAGAAGCATGCTTCTCCATACATTTTCTATATGGACACATCGGACAGGTTAAATAAAATGGGGTCATGTAAAGTTAATGAAATTGGTTTCACATGGGTGTTTCGACGGGGCTATGGGAGAGTAGTATCTTTTCATAATGTTTTGTTTCCTGAATTGTGTTATTTACAAGTTTCTTTGTCAGCTATGTCTGACCGTGATTTGTAGCGTTCTTTGTGTAACAAATATGTAAGGTGTAAGAGAGACGGCACATTCCTATAATGTGAATGTCTATACTACTCAGGGTGATCCATACAATATGAAATTATTAGAGGTATCAAATACAACATATTTTATTAGAAAAAGTTAGCAAAAACATTTTGATGTGAAATTCAATTCTTTTCGTTACTCCCTATTGTATAATTAATCAACTGTTCATAATCTGAAACTATACAATTTATACGTTAGCATACCTAAAACGGAATGTATTCTCATATTTGATGTTGACTTCTGATATTGCACCTTCAAGAGCTCGTTGAAAATCACCATCATTTGCCATTTCCTGTGCGGTCATATATGCAGGCACTGGATGAGAGCTGACCTGACCAAGAAGGGCATTTGACAGAATTATAGCAATGAAAAGCAGCATCTTAGTCTGAAAGAGCATCTCCATGATGTCTAAGTATTAACGCAATAGATAGTTCAGTTAACGTAAACTGGAACATATATAACTGACTGTTTTAAATTTCATTTCAGATCCCTCTTTTTATCTTGGGAAAAATATGTATAGAGTTTTGTGTTGTATTTTGACAGCTAAATAAACGATCAATCAGTATTTCCTTATTTTATATTGTTTGTTTACAATCGAGGTATGAATTTATAAGAAAGTAGGAGAATGATGTTGAAATCAAACAAAGTTTTATTTCATATACGTACAGAAGTGTATGAGACGTCACGTGCAACGCATATATCACTTCCAGCAGAGTGATATGACATAATTTGTCGAAAACTTGATGATAGACAATTTTACATGAGAGAGAGCCCTATCCTTTTTACATTTTTACAATGACCTATCAAAAGATTATCACGCAGATGATGCAGTAACACGAAACCTGCATCATTGCTGTATACTAGAAATTAAATTGTTTATTGTTTTGCTGATGACATTGTATTATTTATGAGGCTCCCCAGAAGTTTACAAACGCAGCCTTAATAAAAACGTTAAAATGCTAGCGACAGTGATTGACCCTATTTAAGATACAGCAGAATGATGGCAGGAATAGCCAGTCAAGCAAGGCCAATTATCAGCTAAGGTACTGTTTAGAAGGCTGTAGGACACCTCTAGAAGACAATGATGCAATTTTTATTGACTTCAAAAAATTCGTTCGACTCTGTATTAAGATGTAAAATCCCACATATCCCATTAGTCCTAACAACTTCGGCTTGTGTTAGAGTTCACTACGGTGATACTGACGATTTTCCTACAGGTTGTGGCGTCCCATTACTGCAGGATGACACATTGTCCTCTTTTTATTTACTCTATTTATTGATTATGTGTTTCGTATATCATGCCCTGACTTCCGGTTTTACCCTCGAACGTCGTAGGTCTTCACATCATCCAGAGTGCTGTGTAGATCGGACCTCTCATCCGTTGACGATATTGCTATTTCAACAAATGGCATACCTGGTGCACATCAACTTCTCGGTGAAGTTGAATGGGTTGGTAAAACAGTAGGCTTGACAATCAATACCATTAAGATGAAATTTATTGCTTTAGGCATAAAACCTGCACACCTTATAGCTACATCAAATGGTGACATACAACGTGTAGATTCGTATAGAATTCGAATTGCATTGTGAGTAGCTGCGGCGATTCGTTGCGCATTGACAATCGATACCTGTCTGCCATGAAATCTGTTGAAATTGATCTGCAGTGTCGCGGCTGAGATCAACAAAGAGCGTTTAAAATCATTGCTCTTAGCGAAAAAAGCCACTCATCTAGAAATAGAAGAGTGGTACGGGTGCCTTCGGTAGGGCGACACCGTCTACATTAATTTTTTTAGATTCGTAGATGTTAATGCTGACCCTAAGGTATGACTGTTCATACACATGATAGAGCCTGTTCTATTAAATGCATCTGGAACGCAGGCTCTCTCCATCACACTATTGACCCGACTTGACTCAGCCTATGACGCCATGCTTCGGTATGCTTTAGGAATACATTGGCCCAACTTACTGTCTACTGCTTAACTTAGGAAACATTACCCTTATGCTTCTGCTATTGCTCACCCATGTCAGATGTCTTGTTTAGGTCACATCGAGAGATCATGTAACGTATGCTCCACAACCGCTGCATGACATCCTTCACTGGTAACCAAAGAAGATGATTGAGTTCATTAAAGTTAACACTCATACAATGAAGCTTACAATGAATCTATCATTTTTAATGAGTTCATCAAAGCTAACATTCGAAAAATCATCATCATCGTCATCATCATCATCATATTTATTCAGAAAACCTTCAAGCTTACATTAAACGTTTTTTCAAAGGACTGATTAGGCTATACATCACAAGATACATATGTATAAGCAGGAAATAAAACATTAACAAAAGATAAGAAGTATTTAGTATTAACAAAATAAAGAATAGAGAGCTAAATAAAGATTTATCATTCCATCATATGGTTCATGAGGAGACATTTAAAACCGGTCCTTATTGAGACTTCTTTCATTGCAGACGGCAGATCATTCCATTTGTAAGCACCAGCATATTATTTGGATTTAGACGTTTGAAAAAATTGGAGAGCAGAGGAGGAGCAAGATTAAATTTAATTTTATGGGTGGTCATTAATTGGTGTGATGTTATCCTGTTTCTGATTAAAAGCCAACCAAGTCGACTACCCATCTCAGAGACAGGAATGCGATAGATTTCCTGCTTATATATATATGTATCTTGTGATGTATAGCCTAATCAGTCCCTTGAAAAAGCGTTTAATGTAAGCTTAAAGGTTTTCTGAATAAATATGATGATGATGATGAGGATGATGATGAATGTTCGAATGTTAGCTTTAATGAACTCATTAAAAATGATAGATTAATTGTAAGCTTCATTGTTTGAATGTTAGTTTTAATGAACTCATTAAAAATGATAGCTTCATTGTAAGCTTCATTGTTTGAATGCTAGCTTTAATGACCTCATTAAAGTTAGCTTCATTGTTAGCTTCATTGCTTAAATGTTAGCTTTTAACGAGGTCGTTAGAGTTAACTTCATTGCTAGCTTCGTTGTTTGAATATTAGCTTTAACGAGATCATTAAAGTTAGCTTCATTTTTGAATTGCTTTAATGGCCTCATTAAAATGGTAATTCCATTGTCCCAGAACTCTCCTTTTACATTTACTCCGAACTGGCTTCATCGTTAATAGGGTTGGGTGGTGCAAATGTTACGCAAGGGTAATCGTGAAGCATTTGGTAGGCATTTATTCGATCTGACCATCCACTATACCTATTGAATATCATCTATCATCTATTGAATGTTATCAATATCATCTACAAGTTTTTCTATTTACTCTGCTCTGGAGCAACAGGATATTGCATGTCTGACTGCATAGACTGAGATCCACGGTTTAACACAAATTCCATGGAATGAAGCAAATGATTATTTTAAGGCCTACTGTATCGCCACATATGCATCTCCCTGGTAAGCTGGAAAGGATTGATCTCGGCTCTTGCCCGTCGTAGGCCATATTTCATATTTTTGCAATCTTTCGGGAGCAAATATATATGCATACCAATTTCAAAGATCAAAGCTAACGTTCGACCGTTTTCGCAATGCGTTAGCGGTTGATCATTTTATTTTACTAAAAATGAAAAGTAGAAAAAAATTGACTGCATCGAACCTAACCAAAGAAAAAAGTCGTGTTAGCAATTGAAAGAATTCCTGTAAACCGAATTACCTTTTAACCAATGTAGTGATAGTTTTAACCTTGCGAGTATGAATCAAGGAATTGCATTGATGAAGGGTGAATTGAATCACATATGTTTCTAGGAAAGGTGGTTATAATTGGAGTTATTATGTTGCATTCAAATGATAAGATTTTTAATCAGCGCATTGGAGAACATGGTGGTTGGGCTCGGTTGTCGGTAAAAAATAAAGTAATGTGGACGGTGCCGCCCTACCGAAGGCACCCGTACCACACCTCTATTTCTAGAAGAGTGGCTCTTTTCGCTAAGAGCAATGATGTTAAACGCTCCTTAGATCTCAGCCGCGACACTGCAGATCAATTTCAACAGATTTCATGGCAGATAGGCCTTGATTGTCAATGCGCAACGATGCGCCGCAGCTACCCACAATGCAATTCCTTCTGGACCATTCCATCCGCCATCCTTAGATGGTACTCATTTGATGTTTCAGATAAAGTCAAGGCTGAGTTGACCTGAGGGGGATTTGAACCACAGTCGATGAGATATGATACGATCTGAAGCTCGGTTGCTCTGCCAACTGAGCTAATCACCCCTAGCAATGACAAAGCTATTTGGTAAACACGAGCCACTGAAGAAGGTGAGTGCTTAAAGTTTTGTTCGTTGTTGATGTGTGATTCCAGCCTGAATTTCAAATTCAAAAACCTTTTTAAGAATAACAAGCAAGGTTGTCGGGAAGCATTTACAATCTGACAATAGACTATAGTGAGCAACTCAACACATATCTTCCCCCGTCTCTTTCCCTGCCCAGAAGATTGAATCATAATTGTGTCTGTTTCATACATGAACTGATAGCTATTCACGAGAGATCCTTACTCTTAACACTCTGACCGATTCCATACAATTCAAGGTGCTTTCTTATAAGACCCGTCAATAATAACTTAAATAGATATATTGAACAGATTTTACTAGTGTTTAATATCTAAGGTTTTTGGGTGTTTCCCTTTTCACTGCTGTTATTATAATTAGCGGTATTTTAACAGCATTTAGATGGAAGCTATTAAGTTTAGTAGCCAATAAATACTTTGTAAAGCAATCATTTCTTTCTTTGAGCTGACGATGGTTTATGGTAACATTATAAATGATATCAAAGCATTTCTTGAAATGCAGTTACTTCACGGTTACATTTTATATTGAAATGTTTCACTGAAGTCATTTACACGATGTTCATAACAAGAAAAATGTTTTGATATTTGAGTTTTGTTGAGCGTTTCAAAAAGTTCGTGATCAATTATATAATTCAAGGGTAACATATTATCATTTGTAGTAAACACATGATTATTCTTTAAGATAACATGCTTTTCAGGCAGCTGAATAAAATCCATGATTAACTTATTTTCGCTTGCCAAAGTTCTGAATATAGTACGTTTTTCCATGTTATATTTTGGGCCTGACGCTGCATAGATTGCTATTAGCAAACTTTATCTGGTGACATCATTATGTCTTCGAATTTTTTAGCTTATGTTATGTCTACTAGTTGTCAAGACAGCCAGACAACATAAAACGCAGTTTTAATTCAGCCAAACGTGGGTAAGATATTGCTAGTGATATATGTATATATGACCAAGATATTATAATAGAACCATAATGGTTCTATTATAATATCTTGATATGGCGTATGCGCAGACATATAGATACACAACACCCCCTTAGTAAGTTGCCATGGGAAACTAGCAGCACATATTTTGAACAAAATAAAAATAAGAACACCGAAGAAAGACGCTTTGGTTTGCAGTTATGGTGCTAATAATGTTATTAATATTAACGGCTCTGAAAATTTATCTAGCTCAAAGTAGGGAAATGATTAAATACAAGGCTACCAGCTTCAGAGTTACACTGTCAGAATCATTCATCCAGATCATAACGAGAAATCTTCCTCATTGTCTAGCCTTGTGTGAATCTGACGAGAAGTGCTACGGAGTTGCGTACGAAGAAACTACGGAAACTATCACATGTTTTTTATTTGATTCAGTATTTCTGGGAAAAGAGCTCACTAGTTCATTTCAAGATTCCATTGTAATCTATCAAGTAAGAGAAGAAGCGGCATCCAATCGGCAAATGTATCAGAACTATCTCTTCTGTTTACTTTTTGACATCAATTCGCCGAATTATTTGTAAGTGTAGCTGAAATATTTGTTTTCATTTCAACAGGCTGGCTGCGAAATTTTCCCAGGTACGTTGCTAAACTTTCCTCTAACGAATCATTCATAATTACTTCTTGAACTCCATATAAACTTGACAGTTTTATAATCAGACGTCGGAGGACTTTGAGTGTTACATCTTTACATCTTTAATCTCAACTCAGTTACATTTAAAAATATCTCACTAAAACGATACTTTATTTTCACAGCATTTATACGTCTTAAGTCAAGTGGATTATGCATGTCATACGATGATTCATCAAAGAAGATTGTCCTTACAAGTGCCTGTAACCAATTGTTTGAATATCGAAAAGAAAGGATTTTCATGAGTGGAACGAACAGATGCTGGATTCCACAATTCCAAAGAGATCAAAATCCGGTTGATTTGACAACAGATTGCCATGGTGAAAATACAAAGTTTGCGCTCTTACAGGGTATCGTTTTCATGGAAACAGTGAATGGATGGTGTTTGCATCAATTCTCGGGGATTAGCGTTCCACTTGAAGGGGAACCAATAACTGTGTATCCTGAATGTGACAAGCAGAATATACGCTATGCATTCCCGTAATCAAACACTTGAGAAATCAATAATTCACACAAAGTTTGTACTCTTACAGGGGGATCATTTTCATGAAAATGTCTTTTCATGGAATTTCAAATTCACTTTCATTATATAAATTTTATTATTATTATATATTATATTATACTATACTATACTGAGACACATCAAAAGACAATCACATATATGCCATATATACCTTTATAAAGTTTATTAGCCAGTAAACAAAAGTCACTAATTCAGTAAACGACAAAATGTATTTTAGATGGTTATAGATGAGGATGAGTGCATTCATAGTCATCTGTATTTCTTAAGTTCTTTTTCTATCGATTATTATCGATTCGTTAGTATCAGATTATATGCACACGACTGCAACATGTGTGACTCAATTGCTGTCATATTATTGCTCTGCAAGCTGATCTCGACACCCGGGGGGTAACTTCCATTGCGCTTCGACGGGGTCGTTCAAATTGAACTTTGGTAGAATGACCATAAAAAATTTCACATGATGAAAAAGATACCCCAAATATATTTTTATAAGAGGCAGATTCAGCCAAAACAAATGAAAAAAATAAATCGCATATGCAAAATTTGTTTTGAACCATGAAAAACTTGCAAAGGCGTCAAAAGGATACCTCAAAAAAAATTATCACTAAGCATACCCCAAAAAAATTATTAAGGATTTTGAAAAAGGTACCCTTTAATATTTGAACGTCCCCGTATATCCAAAGTATGGAAGTTACCCCCCCGGGTCTCGACAACGTGATGGAATTGGCTGCGCTAACAATGGCAATACCATTGAAAGGTATTGCATCTGGGCAGAAATAGTCTAATCGCCTCCTCTATAGAAATTTGCAAATAGAATAGATAGTACGGGTACCGACAGAAATGTGAATTTGAATTATTGCTGCGTATATTTGTGCGTTGTAACATTGTAAAGATAATAGTAATGTAGACGGTGGCGCCCTACCGAAGGCACTCTATTTTTAGATGAGTGGCTTGTTTCGCTAAGAGCAAGCTCTTTATTGATCTCAGCTGCGACACTGCAGATCAATTTCAACAGATTTCATGGCAGATAGGCCTCGACTGTCAATGCACAACGATGCACCGCAGCTACTCACAATGCAATTCCCTCTGGTGGACCATTCCATTCGCCATCTGGTACTCATTTGATGTTTTAGATAAAGTCAAGGCTGAGTTGACCTTCGGGGGATTTGAACCACAGTCGATCAAATATGATCTGATGTGAAGTTCGGTTGCTCTGCCATCTGAGCTAATCCTCCTCCTAACATCAATAGTGCATGTTAATGATTGCAAATCTAACGGCTATTTGCCAAGCCACTCAGAAATCTCACTCTATCGCGTTTAAAATATGTTTTAAATATGTTGCAAATATTAATTGTCTTCTTTACAGAACATCCTTATCTATATAGTAAAAGTTCATTGTATAATGTATATAGCATGAAGCATAATTTAACATATTTCGCTTCCATTTTCCGTGAAGTAAATTTACTTGATAGAGATGCGGCATTCTACTACAATAATAGTTAGATGTAATATGTGAATGTAATAATAATAGTGGTTTATTCCTCAGTAGCTACTGGTATAGTAATCGATGTAAATATTTGTAGATCATTTATACAGAACAATATGATATAGTGAGAGTCAAAGATGAGAAATACTAGATGACTCTTCTATCTATCAAAAATAATTATTTTACGGTAAGTTATATGTTCAAAACCTGAAATAGATCTTCAGTTAAGTTTAATTATTTTTTATTTTATCAAGTATAATTTATTTCAGATTTTGAACATGTAACTTACCGTAAAATATTGACCCAATGAAAGTTATTAAATTTGAAAAAAAAAAACTTAACAAGTAACACATCAACTGTAGAAACATATACTAGTTTAAATATAATACAGATTAAGTTTTGTAGATAGTTGGAATAAATCGCCTGATGATCACGTTATGGCGTGGAACTTTGAGTCTTCTATGATTCTATATGCAGTATCTCTCGTCTTTGACCTTCATTCATATAATGGGCTATATAGTTAAGCCCCGGCCAAATGAAGCCAACATTTTGCCGACATTTGATAAAATTTCACAACATTTTCACAACATTAGATCAAAATTTCGTTCAATGCTGTGTAAATGTTGTGAAAATGTTGGCTGGGGTGGCCAAATGAAGCCAACATTTTCACAACATCGCTGTTGTGAAAAAGTTTGCAAAATGTTGGCTTCATTTGGCCGGGGCTTTAGATGTATATTATTTTCATAGAAATCTAAAGAATAATTTGGGATCATCACATCCTTGATAAATTGTTAAAGCTTCACCTGCAGTAGGTATTATATGTCCATATAACTGATGCACACATTTATTTGTCATTATATCCTGAAAAACTGTACCATTTAATAAATTAAATTTTGTATCATCTGTGTTGCATGTCGTTGTTAATGTTATTGGTGTGTTTTTGATTGAGGCATCTGCTTTCCAACATTTATTTGATCCAGATAAAAACAAGCGTTCTTTGCGATATTCAAAATAGCTTTTGCTTTCCGTGGTAAGCTCTAGTTGATTTTGTGTATAATTATAAGAGATACTAAGATTACTTGGCATGTGACGGATGATACCTGGAAAAGAAAGATAACTGTGAAGTAATATATAATGTCATGTAGATTTCAAGGGTATTTCAAATTAGTCAAGCATGGCCTCGAAACCCGAGAAAGGGGGAGTACTTCCATACAGGCGCTATACAGAGTTGTGCCAATTTTATGGGTATCATTTGGCATGATCCTGGCAATTTTGCGTATCAAAATTTTAATTTTGGTTACCTGCTGTAAAATTTCAGTGTCAAATCCGTCAAATTTCATATTTAAGGTTCCCAGATTGGTAATGTGAGTTGCCCAATTGGCTGCATATAAAGTGTTCAGCAATTTCATTTACGGCAAGTTTGGGGTATCATGTCCAGCAAAACCTGCAATTTTGTGGGTGCTAGTAAAATTCTCAAAATGGCACATTCCCGTACAAAAATAATGGATTAACCCCTCTGGCGTCGGAAACGAAGTTCATTGCTAGTTAAGGTTTTCAGATCCAATTACTTGCATAGTATCACAATTTCTATGTTCCTTCATTAGAGATTCATATTTTTCAGTACGTTTCTTTCTGCAGATAACTTCAAAGTCTACGTTAAAGTGTATACCAGCCAAACTTTAGCCTACGCCAGGACCTTATTACGGGATCAAAATGATCCTGAGACTGATGGCTTTCAAACTGGATTATTTGATTGATTATATAATTTTTGTTTGTCTTTTATCATCAGAAAGAAGAATTAAAACACAACTCATATGTGGTACTTACTTGGCCCTCTCGTCCTGTCAACCTGTAATACAAGGGAGAAAATAATGGATTTTGTTTCTAATAAATAGGCAGGAGGTTAAGATTATGCATGAAGCTGAAATCGAAGTGAAGATCAGCTCTATTTGAAACCGTGGGCCCGGGATTGTGTTGCGGGAAAAATTCTGTTGTCAGTACGGAAAGACTGTTTTAATATCTCAACATATTTTGACATTGGGAAAAATTGGTTACAAAATCATGATGTGATCGTCCAAATTTTTAATTACATTTTCTTACGAATTTTAAGGAAACTATATACCATTCAAGTTATATGGGTTCAAAATTAAATTACAATTATTGGTCGCTCGCGCTAATAACCGTTGCCGTTTTAAGTTATATTCCAGTATTTGTAGTATAAAGTCCCTCCTCCCTTAACATTCATCAAGATACGAGTTTGACTGAAAATGAATATACATCGATCTTTTCATCAAGATTGAGAAATACGGGATAAATGATTTCCCATCATTCAAACAAACAATATAGCATTTGTTCCTCTTCAGTGGCACGTATATGGGCATTGCTTAATTATTCTTCTCTTCGGATTATTATTTTACAATTAAAGGAGTTGAATCAATTACAAAATGTGACATTTTTTGCTAACAAGGGATATAACGCAGCAATTCATTGATTTCCCTCACTGAAAAGTGGCAACCACGCCAATACTTCCCTTGAGAAATTAGACTGGACACAGTTGTCACTCATACAAACACAAGAAGAAATACGTTATCGTATACAGAAAAATACAAGAGACGTGGCAAAAGAATTATTCAAGAAAGAATTACAGCTTATACATGACAGTCAAATTTCAAAGGGAAATAAGCAACCTCCTGAACAACTTAGATAGACAAGGCAAAGAAGAGATACAATCATTTCACGACAATTTATTCAACAAAATATTTAAACTCGAAAGCATTCAATAAGGGATATTAGATTAAGACAACAACAAAAATTTAAAATTTAGAAGATACTCGCCAATAAAGACAGTCAAGAGATGAATAGATTGACAAAGTGCGAATCATGATGCTTGAAGTGAAATGCAAAATTGAAAGACGTCAAAATGAAGAATTCAAATTCAAGCAAGAAAAATATTGAAACTCATCCCAAAATAACAGAAGCATTACATGATATACATTTACCCATTCACAAGCAGTGAGACTCGAGAAATGGTACTATTACACTATTTGACGAGGATTACAAAGACGTCAAAGCCTGCATGAGATTCGGAACCAGTTCTCTGTAGATGTTGCAAATACGAAAAGATGGAAAAGTTGGAAAAAGCTTGATGTGGAGAAAGGAATTTCTAGAAGATCGACGACAAATCAGATAATCCATCCCACTCTACGCACAAAGTTTGGTAATTTAAACCGTCTGAATAATAATTGATACCGGCTCAACTATTTCATCTATACGCACTGTGATGTAATAACAACCCATATATTAAATCGGCAAAGAAAAATAAAGAAAAGTAGAACAAATGCATGGCATGATAAACAAAAATGTTGAACTATGCGATGTTGTGTTAGAGTTGTTAGTGGAGATTGAAAATTTCCATGTAAAGATCAAACGTATCAATGCAGAGAGAGATATTATAAAGCATAATGAGATAAAGTCAACAGAACAACCAATTCCAGGTTAAGACAAAGACAAAGATTCTGAAGCAGAGTTCACCATCTTAGATTAGACATGGACTGGAAGCTCAACAGGTTACATAGTAATTGTCAATGAAAAATTGTCATGATCTACTTTAGAAAACATTTGGAAACATTCTCTGAACAGTACACTGAAATCGTCGCAGTTATCATTATGAATCAAGCTGGATTAAAGCTGGATCAAGCTTCATAAATTGTACAGCAACGCAGCTGAACTAGAATCAGACCAGACAACTGCTAATGTGGGATCAGCATTTGTCAACATCATGATCAACAGGAAACAAGTATCAGATCTATAAAGATATCAGATGTCCATTGCAACAAACATGAAGAAATTTTAAAGATTGGCCTGCAACCAAACACCAATGTCTGCACCAATGTAAATCCCCCAAAAAGAAAGTTGCTTACAGCATATATTGTATGCAATGTCTTGAACAAAGAAAATAAGGGGATGGTCAAATTTTTCAACTATCTGCAAGGTGATTGTTTATTATGGACAAAATGTTTACTGAGGCAAATTTTTATCATTGTACCTAAAAATGTTACCACGAAACAAAATGGTTTGAACTTCTTGGATTCTCACTTCTCAAATGCAACCGAACACGCTGCATGTGCTTCAATTTTGCCGAACAACTCTATGAAGGAAGACCAATCAATCAGACATTACTATTGGCCAAATCAAGAATTGCGCCTATAAAGACACAACTATATCCACGATTGGAGCTAATTCTTGCATTTATAATAGTGGATTAGCAAGTTAACGAGACAAGGCCCCACATGTCGACATCAAAATAAGTTTTTCTTGGATAGACAGTGTGACTGAAGTCAACTGAAGGGTTGGGAAAGTCATATAGTGCGCTTACTGACAAGATGGAATTGGGAGCGGGCTAAAAGTACGCACATAAAACGGCTACATCATCGAAAGACCTTCACAGTTTTCTGTGATTTGGATATCGGACGTGCATCAGCCCAGGAAGAGCGAGCACACAATCAAAAGATGGCGAAGAAATTCCAAATGGAAACTGGAAAGGCAAAACTTGAGGCTGAAGATTGCCTATAATTTGATTTGGACTCATAGAGAAAAATGTTAATGAAACGCATAAAATTGACAGGTGGCCTTTCCTGGCTCGGTCTTCGAAATGGCATTCATTTATCAACTTTGAACCCGCAAGACGCGATGGTCAATTTTATGCTTTCAATATAGTTTTATTAACGCAAGATAAGCTATTAGTTTATTTCATCGGAGTGATAGGTTAGTTGGTTAGTTTTTTTGAAGCGTGTGTGAGTTTATGGCCCGATCCCCTTCCTGACGCCAGCCAATAGTGCTCCTGCCAGTTATTGAACTCCACAACCCTGCGGGCTCAGTGACCTAGCCAATACATCAAGACTCACAACTCATGAAGCTCTCACTTTAACGGGAGTGTGTGAGAAATACAAGAATAAATAATTCAAAGTATACAAACAATCAATAGCAAATTATTCCACAGCATACTGTTACAATCAAATAGTATAGCTAAGTCCAGAGTTTTGTTCCTGTTCAGTGGCACGTACGAGTAATTCTTACTCTTCTCTTTGGATTGTTTTTTACAAATAAGGGATTTAAAATCGATAAAATGTGAACTTTTTAGTGTTACAAGTTCAGAATTGCACCGAAGGTGATAGAGCGATTGCACGTTTAAAGGAAGAGCCATCAACTTTTTTTAGAGAGTGTATTGATGTTAGAAATATCCATGATCCTCGATATTTCTTTACATTATTTTTGTTTCTGTTCTAGAGATCTTCGACTGACCAGACGGTGCTTTGCTAAGCTTCTGTTTACTAAATCCGAACATAAAACCATTGTTAATAATACCTATCCATTAACAAAATAATATATATTATAGCTTTCCATTTGATCGTAAATATAACATGTAGGGTTATTTGGTGAACTATAGAATTAACGAGGTAATCCATTCCAACATGATTCCAATAATCATCTAAACAAGTTGATCAATTATTACGGTATTAATTAATCAATAAATGTTTTAGCATAGTTTGAGCTGATCATATTTATATATTTTCTATATTATCAGCAATAAATTTGTATGAAACATCCAAAGTAGCTGATACTTTGTACTGATTTAATAGTCCCACCATAGCTGTGGCACATTATTTTCAACGCCATCATCATGTGTGATGAAATAATCACAGATAAATATCAATACAGAATATCTAATAACTCTAATGGTTAATATCATCAGAGTTCGTACTTACGTAAGTTATGATGGAACTCTTCTCTTTTGAACCCAATGCATCTCTTCCTATCAGTTTTGAATCAAAGAAATAACACATGCCTCTGCTATGATTGCTGTTTTGTGAGTATTTTACACCATAGCACCACATGAATCTCCCGCATTGGTTAATACAATGTTGAACATTTCTTACTTTGCTATTACGAACTGAATTTTTTATTTCACATTTGAATGGTCCAGTTTTATATTTGACAGTTTTCGTGCAACAGTTTAGAAACACCCAGATAATAAATACCAGGGAAATAATCAGTAACTGTCTTCCAGCCATTTCATGACTCGTATAAACTATAATCGCAGCTGCTGACTATAATGGGTTGTGTCTTAAAACAACAGCAAACATGACTTTTGATATTCATTCAATTATTCATGATATTTCATCCTTATAATCAATAATCTGATGGCGGCATGGAAATAAAAAGAGATTATTCTATCAATACGATCTGATGTGATTGGCATGCATTGAATGTAAATGTATCACTTTGGAACACTTTTCTCAAATATTCCATAACAATATTTACTTAACTATAAAGTGTTTATAGCGTTACTTTGATTGTGTAACCATATATACCACTGATCTATATAATAACATAATTTTGGCGCTAGATGGCATAGATGGCGTTATTATATAGATCAGTGCTAATATATAGAAATGCCAACAATCTAACTAAACAAAGTCGAGGTTTTGCACGTGTGAGATGTTGTCTCATAATATTGTGTGTAATATTTCAATATTTTTCAGGCCATCAAAATCTTTCTTTATGATGTTGATCAGCGATGAGAAAAAGACTCATTTTATATGGCATTTATCACAATTGTTTCGATTTATCTTTAATCTTCATATGGCAGGCAGCAGGATTCTGAACAAGCAGGTCGTAATTGGAAATTTTCGAATGGGGCTAAAAAAAGGAGGATCTGATGCCGACAAAAATCGTGAATACTATAAATACAATAATGATAATATATATGATATACACAAGGATGGTGACTGAGTCAAGGAGAACACATTCTTAATTTCTGTTACTTAAGTTTCAAGTATAGGGTGCGATCATCAGTACAGTTCTAACTCAATATATGATATAAATGGTAATTTTTATTGCATTTTTGATTGAATCCTATTGATATTGAAGGGATTTAGAAAAAGGTAAACTTGACGGATAGAAGACAGGTAGATTGATTGACTGCAATTAAGAGTGGTTTTTGGTTTTGGGGCAGTATTGTGCCGACCTGAATAGCTGTGTGACTCAACGATGTAAATGTTTTCTTTCTCTTTCTTTCTGCCTTGGTATCGAATTATAAAAGAATGAATACTTTCTTGTGCATTTTCAAAATTTTAACCAGTTTTTCCGATATTTTGTCACAAGAGTAAAATGAAAACCAGTACAGTCACTATTAATAGAATGGCGATCAAATTGGAGCGATACAGATGTTCTTTATGTGTGTGGGTTTTATTTTTGCGTTTTAGCATTCTTCTTTGTAGAAATGTATCGGAGCTTGGATTTTCTTGAAAGGAGCAAATTTAACCCTGTCAATATATATTTGGAGAACACCCTAATCAAGAATGGGAGTGTTTGATTGGGCAATCGCCAACCAAGTGCACGCAGGACTTCACAATTACAACTTCCAAATATTTCCATAACCCTTATTGTCCTCATTGGGAACACCCTGACGCCAGCCATGATATTATCCTCTTTTCAAAGATTGGTTTGAGATGCCATTTGCCAACACGAAAAAATTCCAACTGCATATATTACAGATACCAGCCAATATAAGAAAAAAATTCCACAAAATAAATCATTACATGATCAGCAACTAATCGAACACATCGCTGCATTCTGCACCCTTGACTATCACAGATCTAGTCACAGATAATAATTATCAACGCAACGAATCAAGTGGTAGCGAGGCTCTCATTTATACAGAGGCTTTCCATAGATGGCAGTTTTGTACCCGCCGACAAAAAAATTGTAATTTTATAAAGATAAGTTAGCTTATGCTGAGCTTTTATTAGCTCAAATGGAGAACTGGTTATGAAAGAAAGAGTTCATATTTCAGATAAGTGATATAAATGGTTTGAATTTGCAAAACTGCCCAAAGATTCATAAGACTTCTTGCTGGATAAAAATCTTCAAAGTCGCAAAGATGGCAACCACCTCCCCCTATCAAATCGCCACTCTGCTGGATAAGGTTAGCGCTTTCGTTGCGGAGTAATTATTACAGTCAAGATATAGTATATTCAAATATTAATGTAATATTTTAATTATCAGAAATAAAGATAGTGCATAGTTGAAAGTGTTATTCTTCAGGCTGTGACTTCTTCAGTTCAGCGGTCCAAAGAGAGAGAGAGAGAGAGAGTGATGATTAAGATGTAGGCCTAGATATAATCATCATACCATTGTAATGTAGTTATGTGGATTGTGAATGTAGCGTTTACTTTGTTAGTGGTACTAGGCATATTTATCATCCTACTTCATGATTGATATGTTGAGTTTAAAATGTCAAGCAACGATCAATATTTAACTGTTTCAATATTTAAATGATGTAATGTTAAAAAATCGGATTCTTCGTATTGCATTGTGCAGTGTGTCATGCAGAATTATCTACATATAGCCAGTCTGCATTCATTTTACTCTATTCTTCACACGCATGTCAGGAGTTTATAAGCTACACCCAAATGACATTAAAACGCGCACGATCGATTTTCACACAAGGGAGGCTGAAACACTTTTGCGGATGTGCGTATGATAAACATTTTCTCGGTCTTTTCTTTCTAATCTTTTCCACTCAACATTTAAAAACTTTCACATGAGCTATTGCTTTCAAACAATAGAAAGCTAATGATAAAACAATGTTGTTCACAATTTATGTCACAAGCATTTTTTCATTGATATTTCTCTTGCTTCAAAACGTGTTCACATGAACACATTAATG
Organism: Haliclystus octoradiatus; assembly: GCA_916610825.1. Classification (NCBI taxonomy): domain Eukaryota; kingdom Metazoa; phylum Cnidaria; class Staurozoa; order Stauromedusae; family Haliclystidae; genus Haliclystus; species Haliclystus octoradiatus. Next base: position 25,132,610 of record OU744447.1, read on the forward strand.
TCATAAATGAGGCAAATTTTGAAAAAAGAACTTTCAAAATTAAAAAAAAAATGTGAATGGGCAATTCCATAGTGACTGACTTACAAATCGGAGAGTTTTTCCTTTCAAGGATTCTATTTATATTAAAAATTTACTTTAATACTTGGATTCAGTTTTGTTACCAGTTGTTTAGATTAATAAGAGGAAATTAGTATTTCAAAGTAATTCAACAGATATGAAAATTTTAAAGTAAATTAGAGTGAGTTGAAGAGCTGTGACGCACTTACTGCTCTCCGCCATGTTCTTTAATCAGACACGAAAAACATTTTAAAATTCCTGTGAATTCTTAGTGAAAATTAATAGAACTTTCCTGTCGTTGTTTGCTTTAGACATAGTAGCTTAGGTATCGAATATAATAAATTCCTTTATGCAGCTTGGAAAAATCAACAAAGTTACGATCATCATCATCATTGTCATGTATTTTATTTAAAATTTTCTCGTATTCTAGGCCTACTACTATACAATGCAGGCTTCAGACCCGAGTAAAGCGAAGCGCAAAGCCCTGAGCTCAGGCAAGCGGCCGCTTTCGGCCGCAACCTCCAGCCCAGATCCGCCCATACAAAGTCAAAATTAGTACAAGGAGATTTTCAACCACATTTTCAGCTGATGGTTTCTCCTGCGCGCTTTACAAAGATACTGTCTGTGTTGCAAGAATGTTCCAGTAGTTATTAGCTTCTTGGTTCAGTTTTTATCAAGCTCTATCAAGTATTTTATTTTATATGAATTTTTAAACTCAACATTTTCTGTGATACCCCTTCGTTCTACTCTTTTGTCTTTTACAGCTTTACAGTCACATGGTCTTGTGAGTGATTTTGTCCGCTTGCTTGCGTGTTATGCTTCAGGGCACATAGTTGTCGCAGCGCTGCCACATTTATACATGGTTGTTAATTGTTATCCTCATTGTTGTCGTATTCAAAGTTGTATCTGTGAATGGTCGTTTGTGCCGCTATTATGATTGCTTGCTGATTGCACCTATTGTTGTTTCGTATTTGTTGTGTTTTGCTCTGTTAAATTCGTAGAGTTTAATTATTTTATGCACAAGGAAGTAGTACTTTACCTAAGTATAATGTAATAAGTCCAAGTATAATACTTTAGATTGTTTCTACCTAAGTATGGAATTATATTGTTAGGCCGATAGTGATTATTTGCTGCAAAGGCGCTTATGAGAAATTGGGCTTTTCGCTAGAAAGTTTTGCCTACTGGCCTGCATGTTTGACACCAACTATTAACTGTAAAATACTTTCTGGGGATCGAGGAGCTTCCTTTGTGTTTGTTATTCAACATTAATTTTATTCTTGATAATCCTTTTTAAAGCCTCCCGGAGATGACTACAATGCTATGGGGTGGTGTGGCTGATAAGAATAGGGAACACTGATATCTCCAGCTAGCATTTCAGAGAGCGTGTACTCTGCATCAATAAATTCATTGTGATCAGTTCAATTAAGCTACCAGGTCAACCCAGTCTGTGAATAATTAATTTACTAAATTAATAATTTTACTAAATACTTCACATTTATCTTTAACCCCCTTTGTCACGCCATAACTTTGTGGGCATATATTGCAGTGTGACATTCTTATAATGAACTCACTTATACTGATTTTTCCGTACGCAAGTACAAATTTAATTGAAAAAATAGCATTCAAACTAAGTTTTTCTTCAAATGGTTTGATGAGGTTAACTTTAGTTTTGGTGGAGAAAGTGTTCGTAATCCTAGCTAGAGACAGTGACTTAGCCATGACCGTTTGGCACATATCATATACCACTCAATCATAGTCAAGCTGTGATCCACTTACAGCTACAGAGCAGCTTATTATGAGCTTCAACATTTTCTTGTTAACAAAAATAATATGCGGTAATCTGAATTTTTCTGAGCGTATTTCAAGTCTCTAATCATAGTTTAATGTAGATTGATTGATATAATTGTTCAAAATGCTGTAAAGAAGCATAAATTTTCTAAACAACAACAATAATTAAGTGTTTATCATCAGCTGATATCTACAATAGTGATGCTAAAATTAGACGTGGTGTCAATGTCAAGGTGTCCAATTCACGAACAAGCTGTCACACAGTACCTTTGATTCTGTTATCACTACGGTATTTTGTTTGAGCTGCCGACTATTGCGTTCGTAAATAACTGGCCGTGGCAAACTCTTTGTAAGTGGGTCACCCAGATTAAATGAATGACTTTGCCAACAAGGAAGAAATTTCCTGCCAAATATGCTAATTAGCCCTAATCTACTTTGCATATGAAAGGATTCTTCGCTGACATGTCACGTTGAAATGTAAACAAAACTTTTATGACTTTCTCGTGACTCACTTACGAGCGGTTGAAGATCATGGAACATTTCTGATGTTTGGGAATAAAAGACACTCATCATCATCATCATCATCATCATAATTTATTCAGGACTTGAATAAGCTAAAAGCGCTTTTTTCACAAGACGGATTCTGTTCTGACTACTGACTGATTATACTACTAACTGATACTGACTGATACTGTTAATTCTAATTATTGGTTGGTGTAAAACAAGGACTATAACATTAATTTATATAACTTTTGCATTCAGATAATGCAAGAGAAGCGCAGAATTTTGTATTTTGATTATTTTGTTTCCACTGAATTTTAGAGCGGCCAATATGACGCATTTTAAAAACATTGATTTTTTGGACATTAAAATATAGTTTCTTAATGAAAAATAGGTAGGCCTATTAGCAACCTAGAAGCATTCTATTTGATATTGGTTGTCATATTTTTTCTCAAATCATCAGATTATTTTTGACGCTTTGGCTTCACCTTACATGGAATTTCCCAAATGTAAAATGTTTTTTGTGTGTGGTAAATTCGGGACTCCAACGACCCAGGTATCTATTCCGGGAACCCGTATGAGTCATTTCCCACTGTTACAATCCCCTAGCCATCATCATTTATTCAGAACTTGGATGATCGGAAAAGCTTTTTTTCACAAAATTAATTTACATATTTAAGGAAAAGTTTCATGCAATGATTTTTTTTTAATTTGCAATAAACTACACCGAATGCTGAACATGCTTGTGTCTGTAATGTGAAACCTCGTTGTAGTTTATTTTCCAAACATATTTTTTAATTCTTCTGAATTATGCAATTCAATACTACCAAATTTCCTGCTTCCTTTTGTTTGACTTTATGTCCTGTTGTTAATCGAGGGATTTAATATCCATATTGACATCATTAAACTCTAAGATTGTGTAGTTAGTTAAAGGTTCAAACAAGACCGACAGCCTTTGTATGGCATTTTTTGAAATCTGACCTCGTAGATTTTTCATTTACGTCATGTTATTTCAGTGAGTTGATGATATTTGAGCCGTGAATTCTGAAACGCAACTTCTAATATTGCAACACTTTTTGAAATACACAAGCAAAGCATACCAGTTGAATATTAGACAATGACAATCAAGGTTTTAAATACAACATATATACATATCCTTCAAATCATCATTCCAAGCAAACAAGCAGGCAAACAAGTCTGAAATTTTATCAGAATATTTCTTACCAAAAACATTGCGGTTCAAAACGCAGACAAACGAACGACTGGGCAACGGTCAGTAATTAAATTCAGTTGGAATCAATTTTGCAGCAAACCCTAACATACAAACCCCCAGGAACATATGATGTTTATTTTGTTTGATTCAGTAATGTCAGTGTAATTGAAATACAGAACTATAAGCCGTTGATTTGATGTTGTCACAATGAAGCTAGAATCCAAATGTTTCTTCTTTGTCTTCTTTGCAAGAAATATCACATTCATAGATTTGTAAACAAAAAAATAGTATCAAATGTGCATGATTATCTACAAAATGCTTTTTCCATATTTTATCTTTCGTAAACGGTCTTAGCAAATCACAAAACACTTAGTTTACTACCTTCGAAACACTTCTCATGATATATTCCAGTTACCAGATTTCATCGCTATGAAACTCAAAACCGAGTTGGTGATGTCACAACTGGTGTTTGAAAATGAGGTTTTGAAAAAAATGTCTTTTTTTCTAAACAATTATTGCCGGTCAATAATGCCACTTTAAGTAATGTTTACCATTCAGTTTCTTCCATTTTCGAAATCCCCCAAACATGTTTTTTTTTTGAAAACTCCCTCATAATTTGACAAAACTCACCATAATATCACATTGTTTCTCTAAATTTTATTTGGATTGAATATTTGATTTTGCTTATTATCTTTCATTTAGATGACTTCAAGTGACAAGGATTTTCGATTTATGGCTACAAATGATTTGATGTCTGAACTCCAGAAAGATTCCATCAAACTAGACGATGATAGCGAAAGAAAGGTACAATAACAAATATACTTGCTAGCAATAGGATCCAGTTAAATTGGATTCTATAGATAGGTGGCTTTTGCTTTCAGGGTTTTGTGCAATCAAGGTTTTGAACTGATCAAACAATGCAATACTTAATCTTACATTAAATAATAATACTTAATAATAGGCCTACTTACGCTAAACAATGTAATCATAGCTAGTCAGCTTTGAAAAGGGTATCAATTTTTGGATAAACCTTTTTCAATTCTTAGTTTAAATTATGCATTTAAAATAGAGTTTCAACATTCAACAAAGGTAATGTAATTAAGGTAAATGTAAAGGCTTGTAGCCTACTAGCAATTGATGTTTGGTGCTTCTTCATAGCTCCCCGATGAAATGAAAACATATTGAGCTCATTGCTGGAATGTCGGCTATAAATATTTGGCTGCTGTATAGAGATTTCTGTTATATATGGCATGGTTGGTTAGATTGTATCACAATGTGACATCAGTCACAATAAGAAAGTAATGTAGACGGTGTCGCCCTACCTAAGGCACCCGTACCACTCCTCTATTTCTAGATGAATGGCTTTTTTCGCTGAGAGCAATGATATTAAACGCTCTTTGTGGATCTCAGCCGCGACACTGCAGATCAATTTCAACAGATTTCATGGAAGATAGGTCCTGATTGTCAATGCGCAACGATGCGCCGCAGCTACTCACAAGTCGATTTCCTCTGGACCATTCCATCCGCCAACCTCAGATGGTACTCATTTGATGTTTCAGATAAAGTCAAGGCTGAGTTGACCTTAGGGGGATTTGACCACAGTCGATCAGATATGATCCGATCTGAAGTTCGGTTGCTCTGCCATCTGAGCTAATCCTCCTTACCAAGATTCCAGTCACAATGATTCCACTTAATTAATCATGAAGGTGACATTATATGACTACATGACCTTGGGAGTGAATGTGTGATTGTTTCCAAACAATTATGAATCCCATATGTATATACAATTTGGTATCTTTTGTCTTCCTTCTTAATTGATTTATTGATACCTCTATTATTCCATAAAGAGCACTTGCAAAACTGTTTTTAAACATGTTATTTACTAATATTAGATTTGGTTTTTTGAAAAAAATACATAAAATATTTAATGGTTATCCACTGTTAGGCTTAACCCTTGTATGGAAAATAAACAGTTACTGACAAGTATATTGAAAGAGTGAGACACAAAAAATCATTTTTGACTCAATTTTAAAGAATAATTTCTATAAATTATGGAAAATAATTCTCTGTCTAATGAAATAGTCTCTATATATCCCAAATTTCACTCTTTTAAATTAAAGTAATTTATATTAAGCAAATGAAGAAACATTGCTCAATCATTTGAGTGAAACCAGGATCCGACTAAAGGTTCAGCCTTCAGGAATCCTAAAAGCATTTCAACATTTCCTTCTGATTTTTTTGGTTGATGTTTGACCAGAAAATTGTGAACATTTAAATTTTCTCCTGAATTTGCTCTAGCCTTCCGGAATCTAGGATTCCAGGATGCCTACTTTTGTCGGACCCTGTTTCTAAGTACAGTGTGATAGAATAACGTTTTCTTCTGATGGTATGTAAATACTTCAGTATTACATCCAAGTGTCTTTTTCATCTTCACTGCAGGTTGTGCAACGCTTACTTGATCTACTTGAAGATCACAATGGTGAAGTTCAAAACTTAGCTGTTAAATGGTAGGCCTACAAATCAATGTTGACTTGAGACATCTTTAGAATGGGACACGTCAAAGTTAATTTCGAGGTGTTTGGAACAGTGTAAATTGAACACCTATAGGCCTATTATAGCTTATTAGGACGATTATGTACCGTTGTTATCAATTTGAAATGTTGTTTTTGAATTGATATTATGCTCTCCATAACAATACCAATAAATATTTTTTTTGCAGCACTTTGCACCTGTAATCTCTTCTGAAAATTATAAATAGCTATTTTCGAATCCTAATCTTCAACAATTTTCCTTAACTTCCACTTCAAATTCTCTCATATTCTACGAAACCAAATTACCTGTTGCTGACTGATAACCAGCTGTTACTGACTGCAGAGTTTGATAATCATGTAACCTAGTAGCTATAAACCAAAATTAGTGCTAGGCTGAGGGTTATATGCTTGGTTTATAATGTTTATTTTGAATGAGTTTCTCAACCAATTCTGCTATAGCGGTAAGCAATGCAGTTTATAATTGCGAGACTATTGGTTTGGCTGCATTTTCTTGTGATTATTCATTATTCAATGTTGGCTGTTTTATTGGTCCGGTATTCAATTATACTTAATACAATTTAGCTAATTTAAAATGAATCTCCAAATTGTACTATACTACCACAAAATGGAGGAAAAGTAATTGAAAATTTCACTGCCAATTGAATAACAATTTTCCATTCCAGTTAGATTACATTTTATATCTGTAATGTATTTATTTATTTCATTTTTTATTCAGTCTTGGACCTATCGTCTGTAAAGTGAAAGAAGTCCAAGTTGAATTAATTGTTGATACTCTTTGTTCAAATATGACAGCTTCCAAAGAGCAGCTTAGAGATATTTCAAGCATAGGTAAATATCACATACAACAGGCAGCAACAATATTTCAATGCCTGGAAGAGGTTAGGACAAATGTAGGAATCCTGCAATCAGAGAACAATATAGCGGTTGGGCCATCAGCAAATGGTCGATCAATTTCATCTTTCTATCGGCAATGTTTTTTTTCTTTTTCTATTTATATACTTGCAGAACCTTTTGTCAGAGCCTCAGGTCTAGAACATTTCAATTTTTGTTGTATGTGCTGACATTTCTAAATACATAATCATGTTCTATATTCATATACAAAATATTATTTTTCAGGTCTGAAGACAGTCATAAGTGAACTACCTCCTACTGCGTTATCTTTATCATCAAGTATCTGCAAGCGCATCACTGGTAGATTAACAGATACTATATGCAAGGTAAGTTTAATGTATGAAGTGACTATTTGACTGGCACTCACAGCCATTATGGATTCAACTGAGCGTGTGCAGACAATAAATTACGTCACCTTCTTAGTAATTCACTCAATCTCTTGTTTCACTTGTCCCAGGATTAGGGCTGAGTTAGGGTTAAGGTTAGGGTCCGATCATGTGATAACCACCCGGTCGAGTTTAAATTTGTTTCTGTTTCCTCATCTTTAGTCAGCATAGCGGATTGGTAGTGCGTCCGACTAGTGTGCAGATCATGCTGGTTCAAGTCCAGGTCGTTCCAAATGTTTAATTTATTTTCATTATTTATGTACCAAAGTGTTATAAGTTACTGTTTGTTCATAATACGAATGCGTTGCTATTCATAAAAGCAACGAAGCAATCAATAAAACAATAGCTGTCGATCAAATAGTCACAGTGTGGAATGTAATGTAATGCAAAACTTGATTAAATTTGCTTTAGTCAAATCTTTGTTACAAAATTTTGCAGAAGCAATTTTGCGGACAGAGAGACTGTCTAATTATATCCTTCCATATCTAGAAATGATAGTACTGCATTACCAACACCAAAACTATGAAAATGTCATGAACGTGTTGTGAAAACACGATGAAAATGTAAAATAGTTAAAACCACAATTTTTTAGGCAATGAAAAACTTTGAAAATCATCAAAACATCCATATTCACCATATTAAAATGTGAAAATGCTTGGAAAATGCCATGAAAACGCAATGAAATTTCACGACTTTTTATTTGTTTTGGTGTCAGTAGTGCTGTAAGCTGAGTGACAAAGTGTCTGCTGCCAGGGTCCGATTCCTCTTCAGTACACACATTAATTCATTTCTCCATTGAAATTCAATAAGAAATTATCCTTATGCTGATCTCCAGTCTATTTAAAATCTATTTTCAGCATTTGTGCTTCCATTTCTGATAATTTATGAACTTCATGATTTTTAGAGGGTGTTAAATTATTTTTTTTATCTTTTTTGATTAGACTGATGACCAATCTGTTCAGCTGGAATCCCTTGATATTCTTTCTGATTTGCTTTCAAGATTTGGAGGTGAGAAACGTGTGTGCCAAATGTGTACCTATGGTATTGAACATGTTGTTAAATATTCAAAATGCTCTTAAAATGTTTTAAAATTCCGACTGTATTGGAAACATTTAACTACAAATATGTGCATTGTTGATCATGTTGTCATCGTATCATCAACAGTGTAGTATTTTTCAACTGTTTTTTTTTTTAATTCAAATTTATTGTTATTAGGTCTGTTAATAGCGTTTCACCAGTCAGTTCTTAACTGTCTTCTCCCATTGCTTATCAAACCACGGATGGCGGTCCGTAAAAGAACCATAATTGCACTGGGTAAGTTATCAATACAATATTTATTATAGTTTAACATTTCCTTCAATTCACACACAAGGCTAGATGATATATCCCACTACAATGCATGTCTTGGGCTACTAGTGAAATGTGTACTTATACAGCAAGAAGTCCTAATATTCTCATCATCGGAAAGATGTGTCCACATCTGGTGTGAATTACATAAAATTCAATGTTTACCAAGAATTTGAATATGAAAGCTGTGGCTTCTCACATGTAATGTCGATGTGATGTGTCATGACAGATAAAAATGACATGTTTGTTGGGATCGTACAGCTCTAGTGTCAATGTATAATAGTCTTTCTAATCCTTGTAATATTCAAGCTGTCTAATGATTACATAACATGGTTGTATTTCCATCTATTCTGCGTACCAGTTTGCCTAAACTCAAATTTATTGCTACAAGATCTGCTAATTGTTGTTTGGTGCATCAATAGTTTAATGGTTTGTGCTGTAGACCTAAACCTGGAAGGAGCATTGATTGGCGCTCCAGGAAAAGCTTAAGGTCGTAGACTAATTAAAGTTAAAAATGCGGATCAATTAACCAGCCATCCTGATGAAAAAGCAACTAGCTTGCCCGATTTGTTGTATGTCAGAAATACAAACCTGGCTGAGTAGCAAGCAATTCAAATTGGCTTCAATTTACTTGGGAAAAACAGGATGACTGTTGCATTATAATGCTTTTATATATATATGTTTTTGCATGCTTGTCAACTAAGCATATTGCAAGGATTTCATTACATTCATTTAATGTAAAGTAGGTATTATTATGTGTTTTTCATCTCATTTGACTTTTTTGATTGTGTGTTTAGGTCATCTGGTGATGTCTGCCAATAATAACATATTTGTTGAATTGATGAATCATCTACTTAATCAACTTCAAACTGATAAAAAACCAACAAATGTCAGAACGTTTGTGTCTTGTATTGGTGCAATTTGGTAAGAGCTACATGGCGAATTATAAATAATCTTGTGTTAACATTGATTTTCACCAATAAATGGGCACGCCTTAACATCAGTTCCGGATCACAACAGTTTATTCCGACTAGAGATCACCTTAAACACTCCATCATTTCAAAACATCATCATCATAACATATTCATCATAACAATAATTCATTCTGACCCCGATAAGCCTCAAGCTTTTTTTCACAGGACAATAATTAACTAGCAGGCATTGGTACTAACTGTTTCAATGATCATGCATGGCAATCATCACATTTGTTGATATTGTAATTAAACACTTTATCTCAAATCCTTAACATCACAATAATTTGGCCTAGGTGCTTGGTTGGTGGGAGGTTGGCAGCATAAAACAATAGCTAGTTGACCAATAGCAGATCTGACACCACCAACCAAGCTCCAGTCACACTGCTAAGTCAGTAGAATTCCTAGTTATACTTACCTTTGTCAACCAACAAGGGATGGGAAGGGAGGGGGAAAAGTAAATAATAAACAGCGTAAAATATCGGCAGCAAATAAATTAACCACATCAACAAATAACAATAGCAACAGCATTAAAATCGTGTCAATATACAAACTAGACATCATTTGTTGAGATGAATGGCTTTGACATAACAGATCATAGGATAAATACAGTCAGAGATCAAACAAACCACTCGACAAGCATAAACTCCTCATTAACTTTCCTAAACCATTCAGCGGCGCGTTGATGCAACGAAAGAATGATATAGTCCCGAACTGCACTGATAAGTGGCTTAATCTAGGGTCCTAGGAAGTAGGAACTAACAGGGTCACGCTGTTACATGTGCTCAATTCAGCAGCAAGGCAGATTGCTTGTCTACAAGTAGACTTTGTGCCAGTTAACAAGAGAGCTAAGCAGCGGGATTCAAAGATAGTGTTTAACCTCAGTAAAATTTCATTTAACTACAAGAAAACATCTGATTAATAATGACTAAACGATAGAATTGTTAGATGATTGTACAATTCTCTTACAATTGTACAATACCGATATTATAATTTGATTTGAAGATATGAATTTCAATGGGATCACAGCAGTCATGATCTTCATAGGTGCCACACTTTGAGCAATCTTTGATACTAATGATACAGGAGGATTTAGCATGATTCTTGTTTTACAAGAAAATGAAAAAACCATTGGGCATTTCCCTGGTGAACATTTCATGAACAGTTGCCTTCTGAGCTTTCCATGGATATTCTATAAACAGTTCATGAACTTTATGAAACATTGATGAACATTCCTGAGCACTTCATTGAAAACTTCATGAGCATTAGCCAGTCTGATTTTCAATAGACCACTAACTGTACCTTTTTTGATGGTTTTGGAAAGTTTTAAATGCTTCATAGAATAAGAATCTGTTCCGGAATGCTGAATTATATATCTTACTTTCACTTTACCTATATTTCCATAAGAAACCTTTTTTCAAAATATCACATATTGTTGTTTCATACTATTAATAAAACATATATCGCCCATTGCACTTTTTATTTTGATTGTTGCAGTCGTCAAGCTGGCAGACGTGTTGGTGATTACCTTCCCACTATTATTCCTGCAGTTGTTACGTATTCTAAACTTGAAGGTGATGATGAACTGAGAGAATGTTGTATACAAGTAAGTCAACAACATATCTAATGCAAAATACGATATTGATTCATTGACTGTGTTACATTATATTATAACGAAAATGATTCAATCAATCTGATTGGTTTAGAGTTTGACGTCAAATCACCATAGCTAAACTTTGTTGGAAAACACAATCGATCACACAGTCACAAATGAGAATTTCCAATTTGATCAGGAGTTTTCAAAAACATTTTATGAGCAAGAAAGTCATGTAGATGCTTGTAAAAGTTGTGCTAGTTATAATACAAAGCAATTGGCGCACAATTTCCTATGAGCTTTTGATATTTGGCGCACCCGAGTCGCTTCAAGAGAAAGCTCGAAAATTACTTGCCAAGACGGCTCATAGTTTTCTGATGCCTTCTCGTTTTCTCCTCACGTGCCGTGGTGCTATCAGAGCATAGTTCACGAAAAGTATGAACTATTTGGTTTAGAACATAACCAACCCCGATTTGTGACTGTTTGCTACGCTTTTTCAGAGCATTCGTCGATCTTACAACCCATGATCAAGTATGTAATTCTCCAATTTTCATGACGTCATAAGAAGAAAGCTGAGTTGAGGGCTGTACACTTGCCTTGAATTTTTTAAAGCTGCGAGGAATAAATTAATATCGAGAAATTGTTATTTCTCTTCATGAAGTTAAAAGAATGGATGCTTGGCATCGTCTTCTTACATAATCATGGATTCTTATCTTCAAAAAATATTTATTATTTTTCTTGTTTGTTATTTACTGTGGAAAACTGAATGGCAAAAGGAAAGGAAATGTGTCTTACCTATAATTTGAAGAATTTGGTAAAAAGTCATGAACGCGAAGAAAGAAGTGAAACAAAGAAAGATTTATTGACTTAATGTTTGCAAATTGTCTATTTATTACGCGTTGCATCTGGTTCAAAAGAGCAGATTATTGAATTTATGATAACATCTTAGAATGTTGCTAACTTTCATTTGGAGAAATCGTTTAATTATTTGAACATTTAGCGGTTGATTTTGTTTATGTTTGGTTTTGGTAGTTTATTGAGAGCTTTCCTTTCTATGACAGGAATTTAGTTTTTATGCCTATAAGTTCGGAACTTATGAAAATTGGCCATTAAAAGGGAATGTATTAAAAAATGAAATTATGTTATGATCTGTTTCAACAGTTATCAATTCAGTAAATGTTAGGCAAATTGTTTTTGAATTGTTAATTTGTGCAAAATATTTTGATACACTTTGAACATGTTTTTTAACTGGCTTGGATATTTCTCCTGCAAGCCATTCGATTTATTTTGAACAACTGAGAAACTGCATAAAACAGTAAGTTAATGAAATTATATATGACTCCACAAATATTCACTGTATTTGCTTTTTATTGCTTGCTAGTTTAATAATCCTATGTTTAAATAATTAACAGTTGTTTTGTATTTTCATTGGTATTTTCATAAATTTCTTGAAATAGACGGGGTCAAGCTCGGTTATGGGAAATGGTGTTGGTCGCGTTAACCAATCAAATTGCAAGATTAAATTCGTAGCAGATCATTGTTATGTTCTAAATATCAATACCGGTAGCTCATAGGAAACTGTGCGCCAATTGCTTAATGGCTAAGATAGATTATTTAGCATGTCAACACAGACATTTCTGATTTAGTTATGGTAGGGCTTTGGACCTCAATGTGTTGTTAAACATTTTAAAGACTTACAATGGATGCTTGAAAAAAATGTTTCATTCATTAAACGCAATCATTAGTCAAACAAATAAACATCTATGTAGGTTAGGCCTATGTACATGTAGAAGTAATGACTCAAAGATTACAAGTTTAGTCTGCGGTTATGCTAGCTTATGATATTTTATAATTATTATTTATCAATATTATCTGTAGGCATTCGAATCATTTGTTTGTCGTTGTCCTAAAGAAGTTTCCACTTTTGTTGGAGAGGTAATATTCAACGATTTATGTGATATATAACTTTGTGTTACCTGATATTTAATTCAATGTTTTTGAGCAAAGAAGTTTTTCTCCATGATATAAGAATCTTTAACAATTTTGAATCCACTCTGGTCAAACCAATGCATGAACTCTTATGAACATCAGTTTATCACTATCACAAACAACTCAATTTACTAGCTTTATTGCAAATTGCTTTATGACAAATAGTTCAGGATTTTAACACTGACAAAAACATCCCCAAAAGTCATGAAAAGATCTACGACCATGAAATTGCCCACTTGAGGCAATTTCGTGGACGTTTCCCTAAAACTATTCAATTCTCTAAAATTCACTAAAATAGGGAAGTTTCATATTCATAAACTTACACATTTTTTGTAATATATTTTTATATATCATCATTATAATAAATTTTTTAATTTAAATTTAACTTTTATATGATGACAATGATTCACTGAAAATGATAACATTATTAATATAATAATAATAATAATAATATAACATTTTTATAGCGCTTATATCAAGAAGTTCTAAGCGCTTTACAATGTAACTGAGATTCATAAATTAATATATAATATATATAAACTATGTAAACTAATTAAAAAAGAAGTGTCAATAATTATGAAATTAATATCCAATGTCTATAAACCATGTGTGAAAACTGGGTAAAAGGGAAGTATCAATTAATAAATTAATGCTATATAATATCTATAAAAACTATGTATATGTAAACTGTGAGTAAAAATTAAAAAGAACATTTAAAATTAACCATTAAATCCAGCATATGCTTCACAAAAGAGATGTGTAGTTAGTTTGGTTTGAAAGATTCTCAAAGAAGATCAAGATCTGAGAATTATTATTAACATGAGGCCATAGTGTAGTGGTTAAGGCGTTGAAACTCGGCACGTTGGGTCTTGAGTTCAATCCCTGGCAGAAGCATTATTGGTTTGTGTCAGGAAAGTCATCCATTCATTAAACTCATACACATTCAAAAAAACTCTACTAATCAACTACGCTAGTGAAAACTGCTAGTTTAACCGCTTTGTGGTAAAATGATAAATCCAAATCAAATAAAAAAATATTAGACCAAGGAAGCTTCAACTATTGTGCATACAACACCTAAAAACTATACAGAACATTCATTTTAAATGGGGGTACCTTTATTCCTGTGATTCCTTTTGTGCTATTTTCCCCCTCATCACATTATTATGCATCATTACCCCTTTGAATAGTATTTGTAGTATAGAAAGTCACATTATACGAATGTGTCGTCCCTCTTACGCCTAACATATTTGCTACACAAAGAATGCCACAAATCACGGTCAGACATAGCTGACAAAAAACTTGTATATAAGACAATTCAAGATACAAAACACGAATGGACAGGACATACTGATTCTTTGCAAGAGGAAGTAAGACCTGTAATGAGGATGATTTGTGACGTATTTCAAGCGTTTGCTAAATTTGTCGAAAAATTTTATCAACAAGTGACCAATCAGGCCCAGTGTCTGAAAAGTAACTAGTTGCATGATATGCACTCTGCTGCTAGGCAATCACAACGACTCAAGTTTTTACTCTCTGCCTTTTCAGAAGCTGTCCACCAGATCGTTTTGATGTTTTTTATTAAATGTGTTTACAAATCAGGAAATATAGTTTAACTTAAAAACAGATGTAGAATTTTAGTTGTATAACTGTACACCAAACATCACATTATGACTTCCCTTGTGAAAAAACCATGAGTTCATGAACTTTTTATTGCATATGTTGGGCCTGCTATTATTACCACATCTATGCATCCAATATGTAGGCCACAGGCTGTGGATGGTAACTTTGCCCTTGAATCAACCATGATTTAATTTCTATATTTCCCAATATGTCCAAAATATATCATTCTCTCAATTTAGATAACTGAATTATGCTTGGATTTCTTATGCTATGATCCAAATTATAATTATGGAAGTGACGATGATGAAGACGAGGGAATGGATGCTGGAGATGACGATGATGACGTGTATGTAATAAAGCTGACGCTGATTGGACCGAAAGACAGATGCACATTTTGAGAATATAATAATTATTTGCATGCTTTGAGACAAAAATTTCCTCACATGCTTTCCTGATTGTGAACTGTTAAGATCATTTTATTGTCAAATCATTGTTGAATAATTTCTGTTAAATTCAAATTTAAATAACAGCAATGGAAAGTAACATCAGTTTTGAAAACCCATGCATTTTAGTGTGAATCTAAATCAATACTTCTTATTGTAAAACTGCTCAATCAGCCACAGTAAACACAAATGGGATGCTCATTGGAAAACGTTTGACTGCATGTGTTAGCAGAGTAGTATTAATTGTTTCACTAAACATTCAAATACGGAGCAAAGCAATCAATCTAGAATATCCTACATGTTGATCAATGATTGTTAATCTCAATTGCATGATCGTCATTGTTTTCAATTTAAATTATTTCACAATTATTTAAATGGTATATATGTTCTTGTTAATTAACAGGGAAGATGATGAAGAATACAGTGATGACGATGATATCAGTTGGAAGGTATTTGAAAAATACTGCTGCTAACTTTTATATGATACTTAAGCAATTCTTACCTGCTCCACCAGGTGTAATTTCGCTTTATAATTGACTTCTTAGGGGGTGACATTAACTGTGAAAACCCATGGATTCCTTTCAGTTTCCTTCTTGTCTTGTGGCAAAACAAATGAAGTTTATATTGCACTGCTTCTCTAATTTACCATTTCATTCAAGTTAATTTCAAATCCAAATGTAGGCTATTGAAAAGAATGCCATGAATTTTTTTAACGCATAGATTTTCTTATTAATTTTGATAAAAAAACAGATGGACTTAATATTGCTGTCTTTTACTTCGAAAATTATAACATTTAATAATTATAATATTTCAAATTACTACTGGGAAAGCAATTTATTTCAACTGGTTGGCATTATTTGATATATTAACGATTTGGAAAGGTGACACGCTTGTCATAGACAGGATTCCTAAAACGCATTTGTTTTGTGAATTTATTTGCGTAATGGAGCTTTGCTGGAAGTGTGGACAATAAAAATGGCACGATATGATTCTTGAAAGTTTGCTGTTTAAATTAACCTAGTTTTAACATATAAACATATGTTGTACGCACAAAGAGACAACAGCATTCATAGGTTAAAATTAATGAATCTTATGTGATAATCAAACACCATGAATTCAACATTTATTGTTATATCTAGGTCCGTCGTGCATCAGCAAAATGTCTTGCTTCCGTTTTGAGCTCAAGACCTGAACTTTTGATGGAATTTTACTCTTCTGTTTCTCCAAAGTTAATTGTTCGTTTTAAAGGTTTGTTGGTTTGTTCATCGAGTGCATTTTAATAGCCATAGTACCTAATTAATTTTCTTGGTTTGTAGATATTTCTATATCTAACTATGCTATTTATTTCTTATTTCAGAACGTGAAGAGAATGTAAAATCAGATATCTTCCTGGCATATATTGCATTATTGAAACAAACACGGTCAGTCCTTACGTCAGCCCCTGATCGTCAACAATCCCTAAGTAACGATGGGTAAGGAACAATATAATGATTCTAGACTGTTTACAACTGTCCAGCTTAAATGCAGTGATTTGTTTTTAAGCTGTACTATTGAGTAAATACGATGGGATGCATCTTTCTTCAAATTTTCTTCAAATTTTCTGATTCTATTTTTCTACTTAAGACCCTTGGCCAAACTTTCTCAACAAGTTCCTTTGATCATCAAGATTCTTCATAAACAACTAATGGATAAAAGCATCAAAACACGACAGGTATAGTGTAATAGGTGGTCATTGTGCCTTTCTATCTATTTGGCCCATTGCATGGTATTGGATTTTTGTGGGCATCGGTGTAACCTTAGATCTGACCACAGATCAAACCCACTTTTCCAGGCCGAACTACTTATTACTATGTCTTAAATTTGGAGTTTCATTACTAATGGCATTACTAGATATTTATCAAAATATTAATCAAAATGTAGCCATGGCAGATAAAATAATAATCTAGAAGCTACAACAATTTTTGAAAGTTTTTCAAGTTGAAAGCCGACTTATTGATATATATTATTGATTGCAATGTCTTTTTGTATTTTAGGGATGTTTTCAGCTGCTGACAGAGCTTGTTAATGTACTTTCTGGTGCTATTTCAAACCATATTGATCTTATTATACCAGGAATTCAATTTTCACTCAGGTAATCTAGCTTTGTTTGGCATTGCTCCTAAGAAACCAACCTAGTATTTTCAAAATATATGATGATGATGATGATGATGATGATTTGTAATGTGATGCTACAAACCAGTTTCATCCAGAGATAGTATTTGTGTGCAAACTGTCTTGTATCGATATATGATTGCGTACGCTATACTTCCAACTTCTTCACATTATATGAAAGCTTGATGCTTAGTTGAATGGATGGAATATAGCTGTTTGTTTATTTTTAGTGATAAAACATCAACATCTAATATGAAGATTGATACGTTGACGTTTCTTGGTTGTATACTAACTCAACATCATCCGTCTGTCTTTTATTCACACATTCAAGTTCTTGTGCCAGTAAGTTTCTGCTGTTTGTTTCATTTTCTCATTGTTTCTCAATTAAGTAATCAAATTGTGTATAGGTACTTAAGCCATGGTTAAAACTCAAGTTATTTTGATGGAACTGTTCATGAACATCAAATGACCCAATTAATGAACTGTTCACGAACAAAACAGTTCATAAAAGGTCCATGGAAAAGTTTTTGAAACACGGTCACGCGGGCCATTTGAAGTTCATTAATTTTTTAGGACTTTCTCAGGAACGGCCTATGAACTGTTTTCAATAGGTCTATAGAAAGATGCCAGGCTATACTTGGATTCTGCCCTTGCATAACTTGAATTGGTCAATAGCCATCGATGATGAACATTGGAAATATTTGATCATCTCTACTTTAAATTTATTGCTTAGGATTAGATGCTGTTACACAAAATATTTTATTGTGATGCTTGTTCATTTTCAGCCTGTGATTGCTGCAGTGAAAGATCAATTCTATAAAATCACATCTGAAGCTTTGTTGGTTACACAGCATCTGATTGATGTCATTAGACCATTAAATAGTAAGTATAAATTTTAACGATTTTCACTGCAACAATTAAATCTCGAGCTACTGTTCAGACAAATATTTTGGTATTACGAAATGTTCTCAAATGTGAATAAAATATTGTACTATGTTAACTGTATCTGAAAAATATTTTGAAATGTTCTACGTTACGTGAATTGGCTGATAGCATTATAATGTTATGTTGAAAGTGTGATGTTGTCTCGTAAACTATCAAATAGAGCATATCTGGTCTACCATCCCCCTCAGATCCACACTTGCATGCTTTGTAATTGATTACATAGTCTGTTTGTATGAGTTAACTGTGGTGTAACTGTGTATATAACTGTCTATGTAATTATCAAACTGTTCTCTCTTGTATATGTCAAGTTGCGATTCTATGTGTGATTTACGTCATCACCCTATGTAATTCCTGTAATCTATGTATCTTATGTGTAACGTGAATGATAAATTAGATCAGTTTAGCCATGGTTGTGTTTGCTGAGTCTCAATGTTGTTATAGCCGAGGCAACTATACACTATACAACATCAGCCATTCTGCTTCTTTGAAATTCACTTGAATATTTACATAATTACTTTTCATAACGCTTATATTTTCAAGGTGATGACCAACAATTTGATTACCGTCCATATGTCGAAGATCTGTACCAATGCGTTTTATTACGACTGCAAGCAGCTGATATTGATCAAGAGGTTAAAGAAAGATCAATTGCTTGCATGTAAGGTTCATTGTAGAAGTTATAGTTCACAGTCTCAGGCAATGATTTTGGTATAGACTATCAAAGTTAATTTAGCTACCGATGTGAAGTTTTGTAATTTTGAGATCTTGAGAGGTCCGCTTGATTCTTCTCCTTTCATCGTTATTAATGAAAAGTTTTCCAGTCATTTATGACCGATTCAGGTTCAGGAGTTCATCAACAGTTGTTGAAATCTCATAAACTTTCTGTGATAATTTCATGAAAGGTGTCATTTTATTTTAAAGTAGAGAAACTCAGATCATAACTAATTCATGAAAAATTCACTGCTCTCATTAATTGCGCTTTGGGAGAAGTGAATTAATTATTCAGAAGTTTGTTTTTGTTTCTTTTGTTTATTGTGGTGTATTGATATGATGCTAATTAGACATGTTAACAACAATCTTTTTCTCATATAGGGGTCAGATTCTCTGTAATTTGGGGGATGTTTTGGCACCTCATTTATCAACTTGTCTACCAATCTTTCTCGATCGATTAAAGAATGAAATTACACGATTAACAGCTGTCAAAGCAATAACGTTAATTTCAAGGTATGTGTAGGTGTACTATATAACACTGTGATATTTAAAAATACTGAAAAACTACTGAAATTTAAATAGTTTTTAGTAGTTTTTCAGTAGTATTTCAGTACTTTCAAATCTCATAGTGTAATCGTTGCACCTCGGATAACACAGTTGAAGTAATAACTGAACTATTCTCATACATTTGTAATGTCTATGGTTTCACTTTGTAGCTCAAAACTTAAAGTCGACCTAAAGTCAATATTGGTGAGTGTATTATCTCCTGTTCTGCTGTATCCGTAATGGATTTGAATTACGATTCCAATGGATTAGTTTATTTGCAGTTACATTGTATTTTATAAATCATTTGTGTTTATCTACTTGATATTTTGTGATCTCATACATTATTTCTTTTGTAGTATTTTCATATCATTTCTAGGTATTACATATCTCAAACCATAATATTCTCCAGGCAATATTGCATTCACATAATAATAAGCAAACTCACCATATGCTCAAAATCTGTTCATATTTCTTGTTCCGTTTGAGCTAAATGATGTTCCATATTCTTCAAAAAATCTTTCTCAGGGTTCAAAGAAACCCGGAATATATAATTAAAGTTAAGATCAAGTGATGCATCCAATTGAAACAGAGATACTTTTATGTGAATTTTGAATTGCCCAGAGCAGGTCTTGAATTCCATTCTTTCTTGGTTTTGATCATATATCAGGTTTGGTGATGGTTTGATTGATTTCTTTTTCATGTTAGAATGATGGTGTTCCTCTTCTCGCTTCATTTTTACGTAAAAACCATCGTGGTCTAAAGTTAGCAACACTGCAATGCTTGGAAGTCCTCATACAGTCATACGGTAGGTATTTAAATTGCTAATCAGTCTATTAACTGTGTTTCCCAAACATACAGGTTTCGTTTTCTTTACGATAGTTTTCAAGTTCACCTTTCCAGGCTTCCTGACTATGGATTGTTACAAAATGTTTTGTATATTTGATATGTTAGTGATGCATAAAATGCTACTGTTTTAGTCTATCAAAATATATTCACATGATATTGTGACATGATGTAGTTTAGAATCACACTCCATCATGCTCGCGAAGACTACCCAAGTCAGGTGAGCATTAGATGACAAACAAAGATAAACTCTATTGTGTTTCTCCTAATTGCAGGTCGTTCGTTATCTTCAAAACATTTTGATGCTATTTTAGCAGAAATGCCAGCATTAATATGTGAGAATGATCTTTACATTTCGCAGGTGAGCTAATATTGCGTAACTGTTGCTGCTAATAATTTCAATCATATCAAGTTTCTACAGAGTTTGAGAAACTAGATGTAAGATAGGGACGAAGTATTACAGGATTGTCACCAATTTTGTAATTTTCAATGACACCATACGTAAATAAATGATTTTGTTTGTGTAAACCGTTAGTGAACGGTTTGGGAACGCTAAATGACTTGTTTTTCATACACCTTTCATAAACTGTTTGCAAACCGTTCATGACCAGTTTGTGTTCATTTTCTTATTATCATTTACAAATTTATATCAAAGCTGTTTTTTGCTACTAATTCGAGAATGAGATGTTATTCTCTTTACGACCAAATCAAATCATAATTTCGCTTCATCCCAACTCCATTTTGTTTTTGTTGGGATTTTATACTCTGTGTGAAAGCCATGATGCTACATAGTCAGACGCAAATATATACAATAACCAATCAGTGACCAGGGCTACGTTCTTCTTTGACTTTCTATGAAAAAATCTAAATGCGATGAAATTCTTAAAAATGTTTGACGTATCAGAGATTGGCTGGTAGCATTATAATGTTGTGTTGAAAGTTTGAGATCAATAACTGCTTCAGATAACAATTAACTGGTCAATGCACCAATAAC
The DNA here is from genome assembly GCA_916610825.1 of Haliclystus octoradiatus. Lineage (NCBI taxonomy): Eukaryota > Metazoa > Cnidaria > Staurozoa > Stauromedusae > Haliclystidae > Haliclystus > Haliclystus octoradiatus. The sequence goes on from OU744447.1 coordinate 25,154,152, forward strand.
GCAAATCGAACAGAAAACATCTGCTTCAGTGGATAGTTTATGGGATAACCTCAAACTTTCAAGACAACATTATAATGCTACCAGCCAATATCTGATACGTAGAACATTTTTCAAGAACTTCATTGTATTTTGATTTTTTTCATTATATTACAATATTGATGTTATTGATTACAGATTCTCATTCACCTTATTCTAATGATTTGTTTAATTATACTCTAGATTGGTATTATAGATGCTTCAGAGTAAATAATTGTTTAATTTTATCCCTTATTAATTATAGCTTGCGTTAACTCTTCTCAATTCAATTGCTAACGTTGACAAAACAAAGATGATTCAGGTAAATTATATGGAAGTTACAAAGCAGTGTCATCAAACTTATGAAGTTAAATGATGTGTTATAAATACGTTGTGACTTTGATTAGATGGTCAGGTGCAATGCTACAAGTATTTTCATTAGCAATTCTATCAGCCATGAATAAGCTATTAAGAAGACAATCGTATGTCAATTTCAAAGCCGTCAATATTTATGTGCTGCATTTTGATTTTTCTTTAGATTAAAGATGCCATTTTGCCGCAAACGATGGATCTCATTAAATCAGCATTGCTGCAAGGTAAACAAATATTTGTTTGGTATTTATTCTATATTTTCATCAAAATGATTTCCCGGCTACGACATGAGCATATATCCTTTGATATTTGATACAAATTTTTTTTGAGAGCACACTGTTGATTGGATTTTCTGATGTCGATTAATTTAAAGTGGACGTATTCCAAATAATATAAATATCAATTGTAGGTGCCGCACTTCAAGCTATGCAAGCATTCCTCGATTGTCTTGTTAAATCTGGTATTCCTGGTCTTGGTTACAGAGATTTACTACAAGTAAGTAGGTCAATAGTGATTTTTCAATACAATGTAACCATGTCACTAATATCACTGTCGTTGTACCGCCAATTATCATGATAACAAATGGATTGTGATATAATATTTAGGCTTAAATAATTGAGCTTGATAGAAGTAGCTTCTGATTCTGATAGAATTTACTGAATTTACTGCAATTAAATATAGTGAGTTCATGAACGTTAGAAGGCCTGTTTTCACAAACTTTTCATCATGAACTGATCATGAACTTTTTATAAAAATTGGTTCATTTAATATTCATGAACAGTTTTAGCTGTTTTCGCTGTAACTTGTAAGACGTGACACGTCATGTAAGCCTCAAAGTATGAAAGATGTTTAAATCTGGGTGATTTGGTTATATCCATATTCGTCTAATAATTGTTTCATAAGAAATTTATTAAATAATCATATACTATTTCTATATGGGTAAATGTATTCCTATATAGACACTGTAAGCTTCCCTGTTTTATTGATACCCTAATTCTTGTATTGTTTATTTTATTATTTCAGTTGCTGACAAGACCAATCTACACACCAAAAGGAGACACACAAGCACTTTCATCAGCATTAGCTGTTCATAAACAGGTGATATATTATATATTATTAATGTGCACTGGTAGCTCAGTGTCCCCAAATAAACAAGCACTTGTGCTTACGGGGTGACTATCGGTTATATTATCTGTAGTTAACTGAAAAATGTAATACTATAACAGAGTACTAGTAACATGTTTTAGTCATCGGGCAATAGGTCAATATGAGTATCAAGCAAAAACGAGCGACTTGATAGGTGTTTTCTAATCGTTATAGTGGAGAGACATTATGCTATTCATGCATTGGCCCGTTCATTGTTATCTGAAACAGTTATTGATCTCATATCTATAAATATCCGTAGAATAGTGAAACTCGGTCATTATCTGCTGATACCCATCTTGTCTTTGATCAATAACTGGTTAGTGTTGAATTGATGGCATATAATGAGACCTTCTAATAAGAAATGATTTAGATATCGTATAAGCATGAAATTAGTTGATGAATCTCTTTTCCAGTATAGCCTATCTGCATAACATACCTCCAGGTAATAAATTACAATGCTATTGTTGCAGTGTATGGCGGATTAATGACAGACTGAGACTTAACAGGCAGATGATACGTGATCGTCATTTGCAAATTGGGTTGAGATCATTTGATTGATTATCTTATCTAATATGTACTTCTCTTTTAGGCATTCTATTCAACTGCAAAATGTGTTGCTACTCTAACAATTGTTTGCCCAAATGAAGCTAGTCACGTGATAAATCAATTCATTGGTGACATCGAGGTAATACCTATTGTTAATGATTTGAATATAGAACTAATTCATTAATTTACTTGAACTACGAATGAAAATCAAAATCAAATTGATTGTGTTTGATTTATTAATTCGTACCTTTAAAACATATATTAAGGTCTGCGAAAAGCACATTGGTTAATAAAAGGGAAAATGCCCCTAGCAATGCATCACAGATTATTTTGAAAAATGGCGGTATAAGGTATTAATTTATTGTAGTTCTGATTTAGAAGTAGTTTACTTGTTTCACTAAATATATTTATATTTTTTTCTGAAATATTTGAAAAATGAGTTCTAACAGTCTTGAAGACTCCAAAGATTTCCAAAATTGCCATGCTAGACTGCAACTTTCTTGGTCATTATAGACTGCAATTGTTACAGTATGACATTTTCACTTACTGTTCATGAACAATGCATGAAACCTCTAAAACTGTTTTGACGATTGAAAAATTTGACACTGATGAAATGTTCTTGAAAAGTTCATGAACTATTCATGAATTTTTGATGATTGATGCATGATGTGACTATAAAATGTCCAAGAACTATCAATTTTCTACCATTCACCTGCTATTAAATAATGATAAATCAAATGATGTTGTTGATAATGTTGTATTTCATAACATATTTTCATTCTGCTATTTTGATTGGTTGTTCAATTTGTTATTATTACAGAATGCATCATCATCTGATTCAATAAAAATATTTGCTTTGTTGGCATTGGGAGAAATAGGCATGCATTTGTAAGTACCATTTTAAGTGTTACATATAGGTCTGCGACTATGGTGTTTGCTACTGAGCAAGGCCTGAGGATAAGTGATAACGAGTCTTGCATAAAATTCTCCTATCATTATCAAGCAAGACAACAACACTTATCAGTTCAGTAGCTTATTCAGTATATTTTCAGTAGGTTTTCAGATTTTCAAAATTCGTAGTTGATATAGCTAGCAATAAAGAAGAAGTCTCGGTTTGTATTTAGTCTTGTTCTGAGGATGGCAGTTTATCAAAGATTTTTCTAGATCTGCTAGAGTCACCACTGTTTAATTTAATCGGTGTTGACCATATATATGCAGGAGGCATCAAGATATTTTTATTCTGTTATTCAATTTCATCTTCATTGAGCTTTAATGACCAAAATACATTATTCAGCAGATTTTCATCTCATTTGCGATTTCTATAATTTTCTGTTCTACTTACAGTGATCTGAGTGTTTATCCTACTTTGAAACCAGTGACTATGGGATGTTTCATGTCAGGCTGCGAAGTCATCAAATCTGCTGCATCCTATGCCCTAGGTAAGTTTATCACAATTTAATGTTTGATGTTGATGTTGTCTAGTCAATTTTTGAGCTTAAAGGGAAAATCAACTTGTTCGTTGAGGAGGGAGGAAATGACGTCACACATTCTCTTGGAGAGTGAAACATGCTGTTCACCGTAAACGTGTTCCAATTCAAATTTATTAAGTGCCATTTTTCTGTGTTTCACTGACAATTTGCAAATTGTAGAATATTGTAGGAGATGTTGTCACTAAGCTCACTTATTATTTCTATTTTCATACATAACCGACAATTTTGATTAGTCAGATATATCACAATTAATTTTTTAGCATGAATTTGAAATCTGAATTTTATTTTAATGTATTTATTTGTTGTATGTTAACGTATAGGTCGTATTGCGGTTGGAAACTTAAAAGAATACCTTCCATTTATTTTACAAGAAATTAAATCGAACGTTAAACGTCAATATCTATTACTCCATTCACTGCGAGAGGTAGGTTAATAATATTGTGTCCTTCTTGATTGAATGTTAATATATGTATGTTGGTTAGGTCTACATGACTACATCTGCAGATCTCTCTTCATTGATTAATCAAATGATTTAATTAATTTGTAATAGGTGTAAAATTCACGAGCTGCTTCCGTGATAAGATAGATAACTATCATCAACAAGGATAAATGATTCATCCACTATCAGTTTATAAAGAATTTTATAACATTCTCTAATGTAATACTGTTCGTTGATTGATTATATATTGTTCATGTTTGTGCTACTGGCTGCGTAAAATGTTGATATTTTGTGTGTTGAACCCAGTAATAAAATATTAGCAAGAATAACAAAACAGTTTTCCGCGAAGCTACATTTTGTTTTAATTGTGCGAGAAAGAATACCGTTCATATTCTAATTAGTGATTGGTTATAACTGCTAACCAGATTACTGATATTGTAGATGCAGGTATGTTCACCTTATATTTAAATCAAATATGCTAACTCATTAAACCTTTGATTACCATCATTAATGGCCAATTAGCTGCATAAACATGTTGTCGCTAATATTACAACTCTGTCTACTTTACTAGATTATCTGTTTATCACTGTCACTTTGACAATCTTTAACATAAAGTCATTTACATTGTTAATTAATTATAATGTTTGTTTTGATAGGTTATTTCATGCCAATCAGCCAACTTAGATGGGGTTCAACAACTAAAACCGTTCTTACCCGATATCTGGTAATTATGTATTAATATTCTAGAATATTCTATTATTTTCACACTAGAGTGAAGACAAATGTTGTAGGAGATTACTCGTTCACTTCTAAACATCCAGTTAATGAGACTCAGACCAGTTTAAAATTGGAACATATTCCATTAGGGTCTTGATCTCTATTTCTAACGTTGTGTAATAATTTGAATAGTCGAATGAGGGTACAGCAATCACGAGGAAGTACTCAGGAATAGCTAATAGGTTGCAAATGCCTTTGTGTCTATAACTTCCAATTGCCTATTAGCTTATTTTGTGTTATTATCCAGGACGGTGCTGTTTTCACATTGCGAAAGTGTTGAAGAGGGAACACGCAATGTGGTTGCTGAATGCCTTGGCAAATTAACATTGCTTGACCCACAGAATCTATTGCCACAATTACAGGTAAGTTAACTACTATAGAAAGTTATCTATTATAGTTTTAGCCATGTCTGTAGTTTTCTCCTCCTTTCAGTCTTATTAACGCCCCCCCCCCCCCCTATCCCTCTGAACACCTTGTGTCCAATTTACCTTATATGCTATATGTAGTATTCAGTCCTTTGATGACGATAATAATGATGATTGTTGTGATCTGCTCCCCCATAATTATTCATTTAGCCATTTTTACTCATGGTTTCGTCTTGTTATTCCAGCAACACCTGACTTCTCAATCTGCTTTCATGCGAAGCACGGTTGTCACAGCATTCAAGTTTACAATCACTGATCAGGTATGGATTGCATTTGAAATATTCCGATGTAATTCCGAAGAAGCGAAACGTTGTAAATCATGTCTCTTTTGGAATGCCTTCTTCATGCTAAATAGTGGGAAACTATGGATTCTACAATTTTATTTAGCATCGTTTCATGAAAACCATTAGATTGCTGGGCTATTTATTCTGACAATCACCAGTTTTTGCCATCTGAAAGTATCTATGTAAAATGTATTAGAGGTGAATGCATCCACTGGTGCAGCTCATTGTTCTGTCGTTGCTAAGCTACAGGGTATTATACTATATTGTAAAGGTCCCAATTCATGATCTCCTGCTGATTTGACTCACAATCAAAAATATCCTCCTCCAATATACATTTGTATTTGCATGTATTGTATACTATATTTGTATTTATGCTATAGCCTCAACCTATTGACAATCTGCTGAAGACATCAATCGGATCGTTTTTGCAATCCATTACAGATCCGGACTTGGTATGACAAGTTTTATATATTATATTTTTATTGATTTTAAGACAGTTTGAACCGTGTACTTGAACTAACTGAAATATAACTTCAGAGCCGACAGAAAAACCGTACATTGGTGAATATGGCTATTAAAAGTTCCACTCACTCCATTCGATATGTTCGTAATCAAAATGCAGCAACAAAACTTTGCAGGTCTTTTAATTTGATTAGTTTTGAGACAACTCCCCATTTGACCCCTCTTTCTATCGATGTATAAGATAGTATTCTAATCCATTTCATTTTTAACAATGTGTCATTACGCTTGGAAGTTATCTACGGGAGAGCCTTCACAACATGGTTTGCTCCATAATAATTTGAAGCAATATGTCTTGTAAGTGAAGTGAAATTATTGTGCTGGTTATTCTAACAATATTTTCTGTTATTTCTATTCTTCAGATTGTCCGCAGAGTGTCCTTGGTTACACTGAATTCAGCTGCGCACAATAAACCTGCTTTCATTCGTGATCTCTTACCCAGTCTACTTCCGCATTTGTACGAAGAAACGAAAGTCAGGGTGTGTCTTTGATCCATTTGTTTGTCAATTAAAAAGGGCTGCACTATTTTAAAATAACTACTCAGTGAAATAGCCTGTTTGCAGACCTACCTTGCTGGATCGAAATCTATATTCCTCGTTTATGAGACTTCTCGTAAGAAACCATCACGGGATTCAATTTGTTTACTGAATAGTCTTTCTCTAAGTAGTTTGTTAGAGGTTTAGTGCAATCTGTCAAATTTGTTTGTAGGATTTTAAATCAATCAAAGCTCATAGTAGGAAGCTATCACATTAAATTGAAGGATATTTCATACTACATAGGATACAAGGATACTATAGATTTTTAATTCATTATTAGATCGTTTTTTCAAATCTATAATTGAATGTAATTTCATCTATTTTTGTTTTTAGAAAGAACTAATTCGTCAAGTTGAAATGGGACCATTCAAGCACACAGTCGATGATGGCTTAGATATTAGAAAGGTAATACATCAAAAACCTTATAAAGTTCCGCTTTTGTTGTGATTTCAACTTATGTAATGTCCCGTGTGATGTGAATGATGCTATAACTTATTCATTGTTCAGGCTCTGCAAGACCCTAGTCAAATGCAGACCATTTTTCCTCAATTGTATCCTCTTTTCTGATCAGATCCTCTACAATGTGTCTACAATTGCACAGCACTGTAATTCTACAAAGGTCTCTTTCATTTTTGCCTCGAATATCTGTATCAAATCGGAAAAAAGGAAACTAGACTTGAATCTCAGTCATACATGAAAGTGTTTCTAGGATCAGCTGATTCCCATGTGAAAAAATCCGTGAATTTATGAACAGTTCATGAACATTGACGTACAATTCACTTACAGTTCATTAACTTTTGGGCAATTTCCCGTTCATGAACTCATGTACTTTTTTCATAGGGAGGGGTTGTCTCATTTCCTATCATAAGCTTTAAAACAAAATATCTAAATTGGTATCATTCATTTTATAATACGTTGTAGTTTGTATTCTTTATCAGCTTTGAGCCTCATTGTATTTCCAATTTCGAAATGAAAATTGTAAACAATGGTTATCCTAGAATTTCTAATCACATGGACCAACCAATCAAATTTCAGGATTATTTTCGACTATGACGTCATATTTTATAAACACTTTTTCTAGTCCTTCTCTCAATTTTGTTCAAGCGTTCAGTATAAACAGAGCAAATTATGATGTATTTTCATTCAGATATACCCTGTTTGTTATCGTTGATGTACTGAGCTAGTAATTAATCGATTTCTGTTTGATTTCAGGCTGCGTTTGAATGCATGTACACGTTACTTGATTCATGTCTTGATCGTCTTGACATTTTTGAATTTCTAAATTTCGTTGAAGAAGGCCTCAAAGACCATTACGATGTCAAGGTGAGAATGATTAATTGTGTTTTAATCAAATAGCTGTAGCAAAATCTGTTGTTGGTAGAGAGTGCAAGCTCAACGACGCATCAATTCTTTCTCTGCATGTTTATATCTGGCTTGTTCCCATGACCTATCTCTGATTAATCTCCGATCATTTTTTTTAACATCTACATTGTGTTGCTATACAAGTATCATGTATTCATCCATGTTAATCCTGGCTAAAGGCAAAATTAGATATTAATAGAAGAAATTAAGAACGCTAATAATGCTCCATTAATATCCACATCTTTTCTATATGGATGTGACATTAGTATATGTGAAATAGATTTAGTTTTTCGAACCAGTTCGGCTCTGTTTCCTCTGTATATACTTTTACTATGTTGAAAGCCTATATTACTCTAAGATTGCCCCTCGTTCTTACTAGAATCAAGAACCAAGGCTTACATACCAATAATTATGTTCCCTTCAAGTACAAGAGCGTTTACATTGTAGTGATTTCTGTAGATAGCTCTACTTTTAATGTTTTTATATATATTATTTTTTCTCATATGATAGATGTTGACGTATTTGATGTTGGTTCGACTTTCGTCCCTTTGTCCCAACGCCCTTCTACAACGTAAGAGCCCATGCACGAGACTTTCACGATCATTATGATTTATTTAAATATGGTCTTATACTCACAATGGAGCCTGGGATAGCTTTAGGCAAAGCAGTATGCACATAGATGGGCTTGCTTTTCTGTACGAAATGTTGCTCGAAAATCGATCTGTGATGCATGTTTCCAATGTATTTTTAATCTCAGTGAAAAGCCCTATTGAAGTGGTAAATTTGGCACGATGATGCTGTAAATTAGTGGGGTGATTAGCTCAGTTGGCAGAGCAACCGAACTTCAGATCGTATCATATCTGATCGACTGTGGTTCAAATCCCCCTCAGGTCAACTCAGCCTTGACTTTATCTGAAACATCAAATGAGTACCATCTAAGGATGGCGGATGGAATGGTTCAGAAGGAATTGCATTGTTAGTAGCTGCGGCACATCGTTGCGCATTGACAATCAAGGCCTATCTGCCATGAAATCTGTTGAAATTGATCTGCAGTGTCGCGGCTGAGATCTAAGGAGCGTTTAACATCATTGCTCTTAGCGAAAAGAGCCACTCTTCTAGAAATAGAGGAGTGGTACGGGTGCCTTCGGTAGGGCAACACCGTCCACATTACTTATTACATGCTGTAAAGTCTGCCAACATGACAGCTGTCCTTTTTAACCGTGCCTGTGAACCCCTTCTGAGTGAAGATATCATCAGAATCCTTAATTCATGGTCCGACAAACATGAGGGTCCTGGGATCCAAGATCCTTGATTGCTAGAGCAAATTCAGAAGAAAATTGATTGTTTTTGACTTAAAGTAGGGCACAACTGAACAAAAAATCCGAAGAAAAAGTTTAAAAATGTTTTAAGATTCTGGAAGGCGTTAAGATTTTGTCAGCCACTGCCTTAATTGTATGTGGCAATCCTTGAAAGTACAATTAACTGCACTCATGTTTTGTTTAATAAACATAATAATGTCAAAGAAGCTTGACAAAGTTATTATTTTTGCAGTCAAACTCTTCTTATTTATTTAATTGAGGGAAACAACTTTTCCATCGAGTTCTGTTAGCCTGTGTGCTGGACGTCTGACGTAATCACACGGGGGTAAAGGGGTTTGCCTAGATAGTTACTCATTAAAAAAACCCTCATGTTTTGTTTTCATTAATAGTGTTCATTTTGCTATCAACTTTGTCTATTAACTTTATCAATAACATAAACATATCAGTGATTTCTGGCATAAAAATAGGGTAAATCACCACAATAGTATTATTCTCTTTCATCTGCAGATTTAGATCGAATTATTGATCCACTTCGTGCTACAGTCCAGTCAAAAGTCAAAGCAAATTCTGTGAAACAGGAATTCAAGAAACAGGATGAATTAAAGCGATCTGCCTTAAGAGCTGTATCAGCCTTACAAACTATGCCAGATGCAGGTACGCATTTCTTCATTTTTATTTCTTCATATTAATTTATAGATACTGTATTACTTTATTTGTATCCTCAGCGTGTGATGACGTTTCACTTTCGGTAAAATCTCAGCATATCACTAAACTGCATCTTAACATTTTGTGGTCAATTTTCTGAAATGTTTTTACAGATTGAAATAAATTTGTTACATGAAGAACATTCCTTGTTGGATAGATCAGTAATTCTAATATTCTTAATGATTGAGTTATTTCCTAGATATATTGTATGTCTATTGTATGTAGACTCAAATACGTTATTGGTTCATTTTTCACAGTAGTATAGTAGACGGTCGACACTGTTTTACTCAATAGTAACTTTTATTTATTTGAATTTAAAATTAATAACAATTAGGAAACATTTGTCAATGTAATGATATCAAGATCCAGGGCAGGCACTTCCATATAGGCGCTATGCGAGGATGTGCTATTTTTTTAGTACCATTTTGGTATTATGCTAGCTGTCATAATATTAAATGAGAGACATAAAACGACAACCTAACTCGGGCGTAACCAACAAGAATCTAATCATAACATTCTAATACACGTGTACATTCATGATTAACTATAAAGGTGTCATTCATGATATGTGACACTAGCAATTTGGGGGTAACAAACTTTTATTATTGGCTACCTACTGCAAAATGTCCGGTTTCCATCGATGAATCCGGCATTATTTAGGCTTTGAGGTGCCCAGAAACTGCCGTGACGTCCCCAAAAAGCTGATGTGAGGTGTCCAATTGGCATATAAACTATTCAACAATTCAGTTTATGGCAAGTTTGGGCCTATCATTTCCAGCACAACGTTTAATTTTGGGGTGCTAGTGAGATTCTCAAAATGGCAATTCCTTGTACAAAAAGCACCGATGTACCCACCCCTCGGATCAAGATACTGGTCTCATCTGATTAGCCAAGGAAGAGAAAATGCTTTATCAATCAATTTTGCAACAACCATATTTTGAATTATTTTCTTTGTAGATGTTAATCCCATGTTAAACGACTTCATAGCTGAGATTAAAGCTAATTGGGAAACCTCCCAATTATTCGACTCAATTCAAAAAGATCCTTCATCAACGAGTATTGAAAGTATGGACACTAGTTAAGTAAAACACGATGTATTGAATATACTTTCTTGCTCTTGTATCGACTATCTATGTCTACTCTACGCATAGTTCAACAATGTAATGCTACATATTTGATATTAGTGATGCCAAGGGAACACTTTGTATGATCCTATATAAAAAGTTTATGAAAACTTTTCGTAGAATTCATTTTTGTTGATGTATTATTAAAATTTGCCCAGATACCATATGTTACTTTTTACTTTCTGCTTTGTATAGCATAAGAGTTTGCATATGTACTACATGTATGTCAGCTGAACATCCTCCTCCTTTTTCCTCCAAATAAACAAGCACTTGTGCTTAAGGACTGACTCCCAGTCTTTTAATTATGTATTTTCCTGTAGCTGTATAGAAAAGTACTTTATAGTATTATATAAAACTCTAGATCAATTTTAATAAACAATATATAGGTTCCGATATAATGTCTTCGGAAAATAAATTTCAACTAAGTTACAACCTCGGGATTAATCAAAAGCAAATAATTAATTTTGTAAGAAAGACAAGCGATAAAAAAGGCGTAATTTTGCGACGTTTCGTCATTATACTTAATATGACATTTTCAAGCGATTATGAATTAAAAAGGATGGATATTTAAAATACATGAATATTTATATGTTTTACTTACTAAAATTTTACAGTATAGTTTTATAATAATTCAACAAAGAATAGACTACATAATACAATAAAATTATGTATTTTAAATATCCATCCTTTTTTATCGCTTGTCTTTCTCACAAACTTATCAAGCAAAAATTTTTTTATTAAATAATTAATATTATTGAAATCGCTTTCCTCGTTCTCTGATAAGTACTAATATTAATTAATTAAGAATTAAGAATAAATAAAGAATAAACAATGATAATTTATTATAATAAAAATACGTACTCTATTTTTACGTCTTTTGTATAACTTGTTCAAGTAATATCAATGTTTATAAAATCAACAAATGTGATACTGATCACTGATTGGTTGTTGTTGAGGTAAACGAATAGTTGAATAATACTCTATTTTGTCTCTAAATATTCTATACAAATACTGTATCCTGACTTAACCAATCATCTTCGCATTTATTTTCAATTTATTTTCTTCCATTTTTATAACTTTTTGGAGCTTTTCTAAGCGTGTTGAATATACGCTCTCGTTCTAGTCTCTACGATGACGCCATTTTAGGAGAGTTTACATACGATCATTATTTTGAGCTTTTTAATGTCAAAATAAACACTTGATTTATTGTATAAAACAAATAGAAAACTGAGCACCGATTTCTATTTCTTAAATACATATTAATCTACATTTTTGTCCCGGGGGGTAACTTCTCTTTAACGTCGACGAGGTCGTTCGAATAGAACTTTGGCAAATGACCTTAAAAAAGGTTCAGATTATGAAAAAGAAATTGCAACTAATTTAGACAGTATACTTCTTTACTTCAATAATCGTAAATTCATGGATTAGTTTATCTGAAACAAAAGACATCACGCATAAGTGCTGTTATTCACGACCATTACTGCCAAATTTATTTCATTAATATGAATTAAATTCACAAACAAAATAAAGTTTAGAAAGAATATACTGTATTATGTACCCCCAAAAATAAGAAAAAGCATTCTCAACAAAATACTATAGTTGTGTACATGCAGAATACGGTACAGAATCTTCATTCTTCAGGTTGTCTGCTGATGTTATGTTTTTAGTTAAAAATGAGATTTTTTGTAAATACGCAAGCAACTAATTATTTAAAAATAATGAGCCTCACAACGCTGTTACATTTTGTAGAATCTGAGCATCAATGTTCTTATAAAATAAAAAATTGTATCACAGTCTTACTAAATAGCTTGCCACGGCTACACATGGTTTATTCACACCAACACATACGATTCGAAACTAGAAGAGTATTGTAGTTTTGAGCTCAATCGATTTCAACTCCGATACAGCAAATTATTTTTTTAACTCTCGAATCAAACACAGGTACCTATGAACATGAATTAATGCCGACAACTTTGTAACAGCTCCCGTAGCTAAACTCAAACATTAATTTCGACGGGGCAACAGCGTCATTGTTTACGAAAAGGCAGTCTGAGAGAAAATCATCACATCAAATAGCATTGGTCCACCTGTAATAGTAATAATAGAAAATACTCAAAGATAAAGAAGTAAAAACGTAAACACAAACTATTTTTGAAACAAAGATGGAGAGAATGAAAGGCGATTAACATTTTCAAATTTTATGTTCGATTTTGCGCTGTATTAAGTACATTTTTCAATCTATATATTTCGGGCAACTTGTATGTAAGGTAAGTCCACACACAGAATAACGAAATATATTTGATACGTAAAACGTGATTTTTTGTTGTGGTTAAATATATTTGTCCATGTTACTAGTTGATAGATTAGTCAATGCATAACTCGATTAAGAATCGTTTTATATAAATATTACAGGTGCAAATCATTAATTTGTTTCAATTAATAGGGAATATTGATTTTTGCATGTGAAGCTCCTGCAACTAGCATGATATTTGAATAACTTGACTGTGGTGGAAAACTTTTCGCAGAAGTAAAAATTGAGCTGCGTTTACTGTATAGGGGTCATTCCGGGAGGGGGCAATTACAATATTTAATGTAAAGCATCAGACAATTAAAAAGTATGAACGTGTTGATACTCTCATTTGCCATATTAAATATGTCTTTCATGATCGATTTTATACTCCTATATTGCACGATAGTATAGCTAACTTGGCGCCAGGGCTGTAATTGGAATATCTTAGGAGTATAGGACCGGGTTAAAAATAATTTGCCGACAAATCAGAACAGAATCACATAAATTTTATTTCATTTTATTAATTTTGAAGTGACTTAATAAAGGCAGTAGAGGATATGAGACATTTAGATGCAATTAAAGATGGCGGCGTTACATGTTTTGGGACAGCATCTTGCTATCCTGGACCATCACAACTGTTTTTGATAAAGTCGAGCAAAACGAAGAATATCCACGTGTTTTTTCTGCTATTCCAAGAACACAGCAAACGCCTGACCTTGTGATAGCCCCTAGATTATACGCCGTACTTTCAGGAGCCGTACCAATAACAAGTCGATCAAGCACAAAAATTTCGCAAAAGCGGGATTATACGTCGAAATAATAGTGGCGTACCAGTTGATTTATGTTTGAACTTTATATAAAACTAACATAATATGATTTAGAAACAAGATGTTCAAGATTATATTATCTTAATTTTTAATATACTTTTCCCGTTTCAAGAGACCGATTATTGTTCCGATACGATTACTAGCCACAGTTACTTAGCAACAAACAGGAAACAATAAGAAATTTAAACAGAAACCCCTGGAAATGACGGAAACTTTCTGAGTTCGACCGTTTAAGAAGTGATGCGGCTCACGAAAGTACGTCGTATATTTCAACTGTGTTTTGAGACGTACTGGTATACGGCAGTTTTCAGTTCGGTACGCCTGGATCAGCCTTACTTTCGATTTTGGGTCGACCCAAAATTAATTGCCGTACGTTGCCCGACTGTGCGCCATACTTTCCGGCATCCTGAGCCATTTTTGATGATTCGCCTCTCAAAAGTATCACGTATAGCCTAGAGCCTGATTTCATTTATTTATTCATTTGCAAAATATTTATTTGCATTGCAGACATACAAAGGTATTTCTCAATTAAATAATATATACACTGACATTGCGCCTAATTACAGTTTACAAAATCGCTGTAAATTTATTTACATCGTCTAGACGTTGTTTAAAAGCATTAAATGATGGTGATAGAACAACACTTTCATCAAGCGAATTCCACCAATTAATTACTCTACTGCAAAAGGTTAAGGTTTGATTATTTCTATTGATATGTTGTTTTTCTATTCTTAGTGGATGTCCTCTTGTTGTATAATTTGAGGGTAAAAATGAAAAAAGAGAGTCCATAGGAAGATCCAATAAATTATTTATGATTTTATAAACCATGTATAAGTCGAATTTGACTCTACGAATTTCTAAAGATTCTAATGATAGCTTCAAAAGTCTATCATTGTAATTGTCATAACTAATGTTGCAGCGACCGCATATGGCTTTAGTGAAGCATCTTTGCACTTATTCTATTAATCTGATGTCTTTTAATAAATACGGACTCCATACTTGAGTGTCAGATTCAAGAATCGGACGAATGTATGCAATGAAGGATTTGACGAATAAGGTAGCATTGCTTGAGCAGAAACATTTTTTAAGCAACTAAGATCGATTTTCAGCTTTTGCTACTATCTTTGCACAATGTTTAGAAAATTTAAAATTGGATGATACAGTACAATAATGCGAACAAAGTCAGTTTGTGGTAAAATGTTTGTTGATAAATGAAAAGGTGTAGATGGAATTCGATTGATGTTGCCAGAAGATAATGTACCGCATTTGTTCTACGCTACACGAAGCTGCAAGCTATCAGCCCAAGCTGTAAAGGAAATTAATGTTTGTTGCAATGCTTGCTTTACCTTGAGAAGTTTTGCGAGCATAGCGAAAAATTTGCGATTTAAAATGTTTAAATTCAAATAAATTGAAATTTCTGTGTTACTGAACATTTATTCACTAACACAATTTCCGTTTTATATGAAATCAGGATTAAAACAATGCTCCTGACGTTTATTTCATCATCATTTTCATTTGAATGAGTGAAGAAAAAACATCTCGAGTCTATTTTAAAAACATCTTTCTAGTTAAATTGTATTTATATTCGCATTAATTGTACGCTTGATACCCAGCACGAAGCTTCTCAATGCACACATGATGCTATGCCCATTTTGCTGATATAGCTTATTAAACCCACCCAATCCAATCAATAATAGGCAGTTGGGACCGTTTTCCCGTCCCATTTCACACATTGTAATACGTGTTAATATTTTGATATACCGTAGTGAGTTATAGTAATAATTATTGTTAGAATTTACTAGATTTTAGCAGGTTATTGGCCCAGTTAACGCAGGGGCAAGAAATTCTGGCCTGACGGTTGAAATACCTACGTGGTCAATGAGTTGGATTTGAGGGGGAGTGTTGGAAAGTGCAAGTCGTCACTGATCTATCCTCACAACAACATTGCAAGTAACTCTTGTTACGCCAGCTGTGAACTCAACTAGTTACACTGCACGCCCTTAGTTTTGCCGTGCCACATGAGTTGATTTGACAAGTGTCTAGTAACTTGCACCAGCCAGAGCTGTGATCGTACGCTTGATCGCGGTTTTTGTGGTCAAGTAATATGATACTCTAAACAAATTCCGTTCAGGTTCTGAAGGCAAATACATACAACCATGAGAAAAGTTCAGGAGATGTCCGCGAAAAGTTCATCAATTTAGGTTCATTAACACGCAGTTGATGAAAACATTCACGACGCTAAGTTGACAATTCATGAACATTTCTAAAAGTTGACTGGTTCATGAACTTTGCCCGCACTTGCCCTATGGACCCTTTGAAATCAGGAGAAGATTTGAAGTATTTGCAAGAAAATTCTCCTTCCTTCCTCAAATTTACTATCTCATGAAGTTCCTTACATTTTTTCAAAGGGTAAATTCATGGACTTCCATGAAAAGCTCATGAACTTGTTCATGAACTGTCTGTACGTGAACTATTTGGAAGTTCATGAACTCTCATCGGATGCAAAATTTAATAAACTATGTTCCTTTATTGAGATTTTAATTGTATCAGTAATGATTAGAAAGAAAGATAATGGATTCCGCTCGTGTGTTTCCTACTTTCTTAGTACATTATTTATTTTTTAGAATAATTCACATGCAGAGAAATGTAGTTGTTTTTCAGTTTGGAGGTTTCTTTGGAATTTATTATTTAATTCATTGGAAGGCAACAATTTAACTGAGTAAATTCTTAAATGTTCAGAGGTAAATAGAGACAATAGAAATTCAAAATAATGTGATAGGAGTGAGCCTCAACAGGTATCATATATTCCTCTACAAATTGTTCAAGTCCTGCTTTTGAGCTTTTATTCATTTTGACTATCAACTCCATAATGATATTTAGAATTGTTTTGATATAGCTAACTATATATATTAGTAGTATTATCAAACGAGGAAACAGTAACCGCTTAAAAGCTAAGAAAATGTTTAATTTTTCACTTCCTAGAAGTTCATTGCTGTGGAACTTTGTTTGTTGACGTTCAGAACTTCAGAATTCGAGTTTTTTCTATTGCTGTTTAGTTTTCTACAGTTGCAAAAAAAAATTGAGCAAAGAGAGCCCGAGGGATAGATGCATAACTGTATTATCTTTCCGATAAACGATACATTAGATGTTCGCTTTTCGCCGTTTCGTGAGCACTTAGATAGATGTTTATTTAGTCATGTAACACTTATAGTAATAAGAATATATAAATCGACGTAGTTGAAAGTTAATTAGTGATACAAATAAGGTTAACCCTGAAGCGATCAATACTTGTTTATTTGGGATACCTGTAAATTTATAAAATGATTTGTAAAATATTATATTTAGATAATTTGTAAAAATTTAACACAACATTTAAATAAGAATAGTCAACACTGACAATCATAATAATGGTAATACCAAGATATTATAATAGAACCAAGATAGTCTAACTCAGATTTGGGTTTTAAAGAGTTTTAAACAGACCATAATATTATCCTACCTTTGTGTAAATCAACCAAATAAATTGTATTTAACATCCTCAAGCATTCAATAATTCAAATTTAAAAACGACGTCTTTGTCCGACATCAATAACATCCTCAAAAGTCTATCTTTGTTGACCCAATATCGATCATTTCCAAACATTTTGATCTGTTTTGCCACGGCAAAATCACTGAGAATTGGCCTCAAAAGCTATTTTAAGATCATCTCGTTTCGATGCGAAAAAATTACCGGGGCTCAGATTATCAAACAAACAAACTTACTTTCTTGTGAAAAGTAAAACATTTATTAAACATTGCTCATATTCAATATGTTTGAAATGTCGCGCGTGGCAAAAAATCAAACAGAACCGGGTTTCATGATTTCATCTGAATCGCGCGAAAAAATGTTTTACTTTTCACAAGAAAGTAAGTTTGTTTGTTTGATAATCTGAGCCCCGGTAATTTTTTCGCATCGAAACGAGATGATCTTAAAATAGCTTTTGAGGCCAATTCTCAGTGATTTTGCCGTGGCAAAACAGATCAAAATGTTTGGAAATGATCGATATTGGGTCAACAAAGATAGACTTTGGAAGATGTTATTGATGTCGGACAAAGACGTCGTTTTTAAATTTGAATTATTCAATGCTTGAGGATGTTAAATACAATTTATTTGGTTGATTTACACAAAGGTAAGATAATATTATGGCCTGTTTAAAACTCTCAAAAACACAAATCTGAGTTAGACTATCTTGGTTCTATTATAATATCTTGGTAATACTAAATATGGCTAAATGAATAAAATAAATTACAAAATGTTTCAAATACATTAGAAAATAAAGAATAAATATATTATAAAAGGTGTGAAATACATTTGAAAATATGATTTAATTAAAGTAGATAATAAACTCAGCTGGAAAACCAACTATGGTTAATGGGGAGGAAAGAATTATGAAAGGGACTAGAAGAATGAGCACTGAAGAAATATGACTTAATAGTCACAACAGATATTGCAGTTCTTGACAGTGCAGACATCAAATAGTATATTTCTAGAACATTGTTTTTAACTTCCTAGAAATACCATGAGTCGGTATATTGAAATCAAATCTGAACTTGAAACCATTCCAGAGGGAAAGGAACTGAATACTGGGGGTAATTTTGTAATGCAGATGTTTTTGAATGAGGTACGACAAAAATGTTTTGTTTTCCACGATGACATGGCTGAAAGACAAAAATATTTTTTAAATGTGTTGAATTTTTACCCTTGATGATATTATGCAGAAACAGTAATACGACTTTAGAAGCGTAAAGATCCTTCGAAAATTGTTTTGGCGTGCGAAAATTAATGAGTCACAGCTAAAGTTGAAGCTAAATACTGTGGCTGCAATATGATATTATTTTTGAAATATGTGCAGAATTTGGATTACGTGAGTTCCCTCTACTTTATAAACTAGCTGTTTATGATGGACGTATTCAATAAAGATTGCAAAATATTTAAACGAAGTGCAAAAACATTGAAAATTAAAATTCACACACAATCAAAAAAGAAATACGTGGATATACTTAATAAAGTAATAAATATTCTCAACGTCTTATTTCAAATATTGTATAATATTTCAACGAGATAGCTGTCATAGCTATCACCTCCATACAGCGGCCACCTGTCTATAATGATCACTTTTGATATGCCTAAAATTTGTATATTCTATCGAACAAATCTATAGTATAGTCAACCCTGTATATAAAGGCCACCTGTCTATAGAGACCAAACTGTCTACCTATCATGTATATCAGAGAATGGAAAATAGCACAATCTTTATATGTTTACATGTTATCGTTTATGCTCATTGATTTATCTAATGAATAGCACATGAACTGATATAAAAATTGTCCATAAACTTGTTCATTAAAAGTCCACGAAATGGTTCATGAGTTTTCCATGGATATTTCAAGAGTTTGTTCATGACCTAGATCAGGATTTATTTGAAATTCTTTCAAAAGAAGTTCATGTTAATGTTCATAAACTAGACGTGTAAATGTATTTAAACTTAAGAGGAACGGGTTGTTCAATTAAACAAAACCGTCTACAAGTATATATTTAATCTAGTTCATGAACAGTCAATGAAATATCTCAGGAGTGGATTCTCAGTACCTGCGTTTCTCATAGAGATTGCTATTCATTGAATAACCCACCTCTGTCGATAAATTAACGATTTTGAACCCATAATATTATATAAGAATAACTAGTTTAAGTTTAAAGTGCTAATGGCATCTGAGATGGGGCTCCTTCGGGGTGCAATTCTAGGAATGTAAATAATTTTATTTTAATTCATGTTTCACGCATGTCAACATCTCCCTATTCATGTTGCTAGAAATCATTGGTTTTATTCTCCTGAGGTGGTTGCTTTTGAACCTAAGAAAACAAGTAATTCTTTCTATAGCAAAAGTGTTATTTCTTTCATATTTTAGTATCAATTTTAAACAGAAAAATGTTTTTATAGCAATTTCACCACTATCTTTGACAAGTTTCCGTTTCACACCTATTATTGAGCAAGGGTGATTATCTGTTCCAAATTAATTGGAGCATTTGATATCCAATGTATGGGACAGAACACATTGAAGGAAAGACCGATGTGGATATCTCGATATTAAAAATTTCAACCATCAGCAGATCAATTTAATTAATAATTTATTATAACATTGTGGTCATGAAGGGCGTCTGATTTCAGTTTTACTTTTATAGAAGACTAGAAATTAGTCACCTGCGTTGCTGGGCTAATTTAAATAACAAATGAGATAGCCAATAAGAAATGTTTCAACTATTAAGTTGATGTGTTAAGTTGATGAGTTAATCTGATTAACTTGGAATTCGACGTATGTTGAAATCTGATATTGAATAATTGAAATCCATACAATTTTTAAAGTTGAAATTCTATATATTTTCTTTACTTATGCAAAGACAAATGGAAAAATATCGAAGCCTGTCCAAACCACGATTAGAAAACAGTGATTCTAATTATGAATCTGGAAAACCAACTGAGGAAACAGCAGAAGACTGGACCACATGACAAACCACACACACACACACGCACACATTATTTCGTATTTATAGATATAGGTATAGATCATATATATCAATCTTCATAACGGCTGAGATGCCGATTATTGAAACTATGCTTCAACTTTGTTGTTTCCGACTTTGCTAGTGGTTCTTTTATCGAATTCATCTACACAGCCTTGAATGACTCCAAATTTTTTTGGCTAACACCACTCACGCCCCTTTCTTTTGATAAAATATCAGTGGAAAACATTGTTCAATTGTTCAGCTTTGGCGAATCACCACACATGTCGCACCTCAAAACTGCCACTAAATGGTGGAATATCATATAAGTTTTTATTTCCACTGTTCCGCATACACATTGACGAAAACGAATAACTGTCGTATCTTAACTTGTATTGCTGCTCCATTGGAATACTACAATTTTTTCAGTCAGGGTATCAGGCGGCAGAAACTTTGAATTTGTTACCTCGATCTATATTTAAAAAATCTGCATTTTATGCTTTTAGCAGAAATGAAGAATCCATATGCCTTGCTGCTAGCATCATCATTACTTCTAAATGGTAAGTTTTAGCATGTACTGAAAGCTGGATATCTTAGACTTAGACGAGGGCATTTTAATGTGCAAATCTCACACATTATATGTTACGAGACTGTCGTGAAAGACCATGCCAAGAAATTAGCATTCCAAATTTCAGTTTTTCTTGATGAGGCGTTCTTCCTATAAGTTACAGCCTAAACAGCCTTCATAAATTTTCAATTGCTATAGTTCAATGGCTATTAATTGGATTTATTAAAATTATTCTTGGAACGAAACAAAATGTTTTACAAAACGTCATATTACATTTATATAGCTTTAAAAGATGTGCGTACACGTAAATTATGTTGGTAAAGATTATGAATTGTTTTTAAATAACATATATTTAAATTAAATAGATTATACGCATCCCGTAATATCTGCATACCTATCAGGTTTCAGCTTTGTCATATTATAGGTCCTAATTGAGTCAATTGACCCCTTGATTTTAATGTTTTATGGGTTCTTAAATGTAGATCATGATTGCTTTGCTAGGATGCCAATGCTATTTGATCTCAAATAACAGTAGTGATGAGCAGAAATACGCAATTCATTTACAAATATGGCAAGACCATCCCAGCTGTTTGATTGGATGTGGCTTGAATTCTCTGAGATCCAGATGCCCTGATGCGGAATGCCAATCGATAACAACGTGCAGTAATAACAATATCGATATGGTTGTATTGAGAGCTATTTATTGCAAATACTCAGGTAAATGCTATATAGAAGAGTTTCAGAAAAATATTTGTTCAGTTTTGCTTTTGCCCTATACAGCCCAGTGAGTGATGTGGCCCAGTCGTGTCCACTACTCCAGAATTCCATGCACATGACTTCATCTTATAATGATATTCAGTTTCTTGAAGAAAAAAATTGAATGGATCTTCCTTAGTGCCTCACTACAGGGTAACGAGAATTTCATGGAAATGTATCGGTTATGTGACTCATCGCTCCTAGTCCATGTATTCACTCATTTATTCTGAAGTTTATGGGCATAGTCCAAATTGTCTGACATTCAAGAATATTCACTTTCTTGTCATGCTGTCATAGCATAAGGAAGGAGGTACCACTTCATTCAAATTACCATGCTCTATCTTACTGGCTTCCATCACTTTTACATATGGACGTTCAATCACTGGTAATTAATTATGCGCTGAGTATGGAGATATTGAACCATAAAAACTACACAATATTTGACAGATGCGTTTTGATTATAGGTTGAACTTTAAAATGCTTTAAACCCAGTAAAGTTTCATGGTTGCATATAATTTCAACCGGCTGAAAAGTACATTTTTAGAAATTTTGCCATTCGAGGAATAAGTTTTCACAGTAGAAAATAACACCCATGCTTTCGAATACTCCAGCAACAGGTGTTTTGATCAGATAAATCATTTCATGTTTTAAATCAATAAAATTATTTTTGTGAAGGTTGGGATAATTGGTTGCCATGGAGTAATTGTACAGCGAGTTGTACAGCAACATGGCGAACCAGACACAGAAGATGCTTGGATGTAAACGGATGCAATGGAAATCCGACAGAACATATTCCATGTGCATTGTCGTGCAATGGTAAGAGTATATTCGTTCATGCCCTTGTCATGTGAAGCCCAGTCAAGTCAATTTATAACCTTCTTGGATAATTAATGCTTGGAGAATAACTGTATTGGAATCACCAAGTAATAAATGAGTAGAAATTAAAGTTAGCTTTATCATACAGTGATACAAGACCGCACACAGAAGTGGATCTTAATAATGTTACAGACATCTCTAAACAGTAATCTAGCTATATGACCTATCATTCATTGACTTACCTTTTCAGCCACACCTATCTCAACGCCAATGTGGTCTTTATGGGGTCGATGTACAGCTACAGATGGAGACAATGAATGTGGATTTTCTATAAGAGAAAGAGTAACTAGATCATGCAGCACAAGCCATTGTGTTGAATTATCGAGAGAAAGGGAATCATGTGGATCCATACCTTGCAAAGGTACAATACTGAGCGAGGGGGGACTTCAGTAGTTTTTGAACTGAAGTGTGCCATTTTCAGACATCGGCGAAGATAGTAAAATTTCACAGGAGGCAAAAATTGAAATGCAATGTTTTTACGATCAAAACAAAGGAAAAGTTCTAAACTTTTCTAAATTGATACCGTAAAATTTCACTGGGATCTGGAAAAAGCATCCCTTAAACATGACACGTCATGTATAACCGATGTAAAGAAGAACACCCCTCCGGAGACTGAGCACAACTGATTCCATTGATAAAACCTCATAATTCATTTAAAGAAATTGATCAGTTTTACTTTTATAATTATTCGATTTTAATCCATTTGATTATAAGATCGGATTCACATTCAGCATTATAATATGCATGCTTCGTTGCGTCGCGTTTCTATTATTTGATAGTAAAATTCACGTGTTCTCCGATTTAATTTCACCTCAAATGTAGTTTTAATTTAGGCGAAATTTTCCAGCAATGCGAGTAAAACATTGCTAGTAGATTATATTTTTAGTTAGTCTGACATATATAGCCCTTTCCTATGTTTTTTGTTTTAAAGTCCGTGGCAAATGGTCTGGTTGGACGTCTTGGGTTGCTTGCAATCAATCATGCGGTGGAGGATTTACATTTCGTTATCGGTTGTGTAACTCACCAGGACCTCAGGGAAATGGTCAAGATTGCAAAGGAAATTCTGAAGATAAAGAGTATTGCAATTCACACGAGTGCCCAGGTATCTCTTAACGCTATACAGTTTTAACAAAAGGCATTTTAGAGCTTTTTCATAGCTGACTCCCTCGATAATTATTTAAAGAAAAGAATATAGTCTAAATGTAGCTGTATCATACATATTTTAAGGATTTCTCTATATCAGCAGGAAAGTCGCGGAAATTCAAATCCCAACAAAATGTAGTGAAATTTATCATATATGCAAATTCATAACTTGAATATTATACATTGACAGTTAATAGCCTGTTTGGTCCTTGGAGCGATTGGTCGACGTGTGCGCTGCCATGTGGAAAAGGATCACAGTTCCGCAAACGCTATTGTTTATCATCGAGATACGGAGAAATGGGTTGTCAAGGAGATTTTAGTGAAGCAAGGAATTGTACTGCAATAGGAGGAACTACTTGTTCAAGTAAGATTTGACATGAACGGAGAACTTTTACTTATTCCATTTCCTTCAGAAGCATATTCGAAAGGAATGTTGTGTTGAATTAAATATGGAGCTCTAAAGGTTTTTCCAAGATAAGTTTAGAAAATTTATCTTTCGTAGAGGATCTAGTAAACTATCGAACGGAACCATGGTGAAGACATCATGTTGTGCTATCACCAGTTTATTAATCGTTGCTATATATGAAATTAATGTCATTTTAGATGGGCTAAGGTATCCCATCCAGCATATGGGAACATGTGCTATTTTGGTTTATGTTGTTAAAGTCAGAAGCGGCCTGTCAAGATGTAACAAGGCAGGCGCAGAATTGTTTCCAGGGAATGAAAAACCCCAAACTTTAGACTACACAGCCATTGTAACATTTCACTCATAAATCCTACTGATTCCATTGTAACATTCGCGTTTCTGATTGGTGTAGCATTGACAATTAGAAAATTAATAATTTTGCTTATATTTTATATTGTTTTCTTCAATTAGGCTACATTATAGCAGCAGTGACTTTGAAGCTCACATCTCTTCAATTCAACCCATTGCTTGGCACTACAGGTTCACCCATCTATAACAACATGACAAATGAACTCACTTCAAAGGTATACAGTAAAAACACACAAATTATAAATAGCAACTATAATGGGTTATTTAAGTTCACGTTTGGATCTTACTATGTGGACTGTGTGTAACTCCCTGAAGTACGTCGACGGAAGTGCGCCACTCTAAAAGAAATCCACATACCTATAAAGTTTAACAAAGAAGGAATTTACATACATGAAACAATTATTTTTTGTGTCTTCAGTTATTCCATCAATTTTCGGATCTGTTTGCTTGGTTTCGTTCCCTTTCTAGAAAATGTTGAAAAAAATAAGAAACTTGAAAAAGGGCCAGGAACTATTCATCCTTCTTAAAATTTGATAAAGCTATACACAGACTTTGAAAAGTGAACCATACAAGTGGCACCATCACAGATATCATGAAAATAATCGATAAAATACTGTATAGATTTATTCATCCCGATCCATAACAATTGTTATATTTATAACATGATATTAATAAGTAAGATAAAATAAGTAAGATCTATAAATATTCTTACTAAAGGCAAATCGCTACAGCAGTACGGATAAAACTCAATTTCAATTTGTACGGGCTTGTGCAATTTTGAAACTTTTTGAATAACCCACTTGGTGCAAATTAATTATGAATTGAGCTCAACACCGTATGATTCCCTTTCAATAACATGCCTGAAAGAATGTAAAAGGGAATAAGTTACGTTTTGTGCGAAGACCTTGAAAGGAAATTGTAATAGTATGAGAATACTGTGTGAGCAGGATTAAGATATATGATACAACAGATTGATATGAGTTGAGATGTTATTCGTGAGAGCACCAAGCAAGGAATGAGTTTACAAGTACACGAGTTACAATGAATGGACGATAATTAGTAATATGACGTTACAGGAAGTTACGACAATGATTACAACACGATTACAATACTACTACAGAAATGTACACGTCATCAAATGAATTATTTATTTTCGAACGCTATAATCATTCACAAACTGAAAATAACTGAAACCATAAAATTACTTCAAACTAAATTTCATAACTTTTAATGATTCTGGCTCATATTCCTCTCCTTGCTTGTTACGTATGTCTGCATAAACCTCTCTAACAGTGCATTTAGTTCAGCTGGATTTTATCTTTTATCGCTCCTTGCAGGTTTTTCTCATTACACCAACTCTGTAACACATTGAGCCATAATGTTGTACTTTTTGTTGTGTTCATATTTTAGAACCATTTTTTAATTACAATATTGTTTCTTCGGTTGCAGCTGAAAATCGATCATTTAAATTAAATTATGCCATACTTATATTCCGCCATTTACAAATCTGAAGGGATTTATTTTGTCCGCGACGATTTTAATACGATTGTTCTATCGGCCAATCATATTCAAATTTCATTTTTTTGCACTGCAGTGCAACTTGGATTTGATTTCAACTTTTTGTACAGGAAATCCCTCGAAATTCGCTCTTTTCAAAGCCAATCAGAATCGAGTAATTTTTTCTTAACACACATGACTCATGTCCTACTATAGATGTAACTTCACTCATAAATACAACACTGCAATATCTTCCCTGCATATGTCAGGCACGTCAGATCTCATGCAGTATACACCAAAACGCATAGTACAATCGAATCCAGTTAATAAATTTCTTCCTTAGCAACAGATGTTCAATTTCGCACGTGTTTATTAATTTGTTGTCGTGAAATCGCTTGATAGTTCGACATTGTCTCGATTGGAAACTTTCTTACTCTTGCGATACGGAAGGTTCAAATATTAGAGGGTACTAAATGGTAAAAAATGATTTAAAAGGAAAAATATTTGAGGTATACAACACCTAAATGTTTAATTACAAAACTAAATTATTTTCTTATTTCATTTAATCCTTTCATTATTTTTTGCTTATATTTTTTCAAGGTACTGTAATATGGAACTTAAAAAAAAAAATATGCTTGATATCTTTTTCATGACCTGAAGCATTTTTATGGTCATCCTCCCAAAGTTCTATTTGAGCAACCCCATCGAAGTTACTCCCATATCAGCGGGGTCACTGTATCAAGTAAAGAAAAATATTGTGAATTATAATGTGTTTATTGTGTAGATCACCTGTAAATTGTTGAGAATCAGTACATGTTTTATTCGTTTCATGTAGTGGGAACATGTTTTGAAAGCATTAAATAATTTACAATAGTTATATTTCAATCTTAGTTAACACAAGCAATGGCATCTGTCTCAGCTACTGTGGATTCAATTTACTCAATGTCATTCCAGTAAGTAAATAAAAAGTGGGATGCAATGCTTCAATATAAAAATGAAACTGTAAATCGAGCATTTAATTCGTTATGACTCATATTTAAAGCAGCTTAAATATAGCGTTCGATAAAAGTGGACTCATCAAGTCTTTCAATCAAAGAAAAGAGTTAGCCAAAATGGATTTAAGTTGATTAAATGAGTTTATTCCTTAACTTGACGACATCCTTCAATTCTGCAGGATAGATCAGCAAGTATACATGGATTTGACTAAAATGAGGATATTCACGCCAACAATGTTCTATAAAATATATAACTTGTGACCAATTTTGTTCTATTTCTTCTCTGTTAATTAAATGTTCTTCTCTGTCACACATCAGGACTGGAAGTATCATTGCGTCTTTCAATATCAGATTTGTCAATAATATTGGAATCGAAGTGAACCTACTACAAAATCTACTCGATGAAACTCAAGCAATTGATAATTGGCCGGTTGCCAACCCACTTGTTTCGATTAGTGCATCAAGCCCAGGTAAAGCGACACACAGTTTGAGATTTAAGTAGGATTTCCCATGGGCAAGTCATGCAATGGCCAATTTCTCTGACTGGTTTGCTGTTTCAAGTTGTTAGTCTTCACTACTCATCGGCCAGTGATGATAATTGAAACATTGTGAAGACCTTATGTCCATTAATCCGAGCATTGTCTAAGATTATAAATCTTGAAATCGAATTGAAAAATAGTGATTTTGCTGTTATTAATTTCACATTTTTAGTGTTTCCCCATGTTATGCAATATTCCACACTCATTTGATTGATTGACTGCTGAATTCAATTGAATTGAATTTTCATTGTACTGCACATTGTTCAGAAGTGGGTCTATTTGAATAGCATAGCCAATCACAAGCCAAATGATACCAATATAGGGTTCAACACTATAAGCTAGTATCAGATGTCTAACATAAAAAAGATATAAGGGCTGATGTAAAATCAACAAAATAAAACTAGTTTGTGTGTAAGTACCGGCCTTTATGATTTTCATGTGCAGGCTACTGTAAATTTTGAATCGGAGAAATTAAGAGTAAGAACAAAAAGAGAGTCAGCTCAAAATAGGAACAATTTCAAAAGACCGCGTCTATATCACAGCAAGTTCAATAAGTCTAAAATATTGTATGGTATACTAAGGGACTACATCACTCTTGTGCCCGACGAACAATAGTGATGTAATTATTTTTCTAATCTTGTAACATAACATTTGTCTGGAATATCAATTATCTCTCGTCAATTTCGCTACAACAATCATTTTTTTCTTATTTAATGGGTGATTGATTTTTCATTAAATACATTTTGAATGAAATTCCTACAAATATCATTCAAAAATAGAACGAAGAAATTCAACATGATTGTTTTTCAATGTATTAACATGTTTGCATTATTAAACATATAGTAATAGCTACATCTGAATATCATAATTCTCAAGCTGCTACTTTTTTTGAATTTTTCAAGTTGGATTTTCAGTTAGAGTACATTTGATTTAATTTTATGAAAAATTATTCAATCTGTCGCAGCTAGTCACCATTTCAAAACATGTGTTCGAGCTATTTGGCTAAAGCTGTGCAGGTATATAGGTATATACCCGCACAGCGAGGGAATTGACCTATACCTGCACAGTCTACACCCGACATAGCATGAAAATCCACATACTTTTAGTCGTTGCCATGAAATGTCGTGAACTTTCTTGGCGTTTTTCAAGTGATTATCAAATTGCGATAAAACACTCACAATAGTGATGTAACCCCTTATCACACTATTATATTCACAACTGTTGAATCAATACTAACAAAATAGACTATCGATTATCAATATATGGCTACAGACAATTGATTCATCTACAAAGCATGGATAACATAAGCTACATAAAAATATAAATTTACCTTCATTGCATTATCTACAGATAATTAATAACTTTTTAAATCGGCTTTTTAATCCAATAAATAACGCTTACAATATGTTCACATATCAAATGAATAAGGATCTCAATTGCATTTAAATTGCATTTCCCGGGTTGCATTTATAAACTATTCAGCGTAGTAGAAATGCACGAAACAAGATGGCGTCCTGCTGGTTTTCATAATACATTGAGCACCAACAAAGATGGCTGCCACATGAAAACGAATATTGAAAGCCGTATACAGTTTTCGAAGATGTAACTGAAATGTGACCACCGGTTCGCACAGAACTTTTAACTTGTCAAACTGTGACTAATTTCTGGTTATGAAATGTTTAAGAATGAATGAAAGAAACCACATAAAACTTTCCTTGGGTGAACCATGCATATCTCTTTGGTCTTGTTTTAATTTATTCAGAAATAATTAGTTTGAGTAAAAAATCTGTCTGAAGATCCCAGCGAGTTGAAAAAAATTGGAGTAACAGTATAGGATCTGTATGCTTTTACTCTTTCACCCTAAATTATTTTACATAATAATTATATATACTTAATTTTAGACATGAGCTTATTTCATTGGACGGATTAAACTATAAAAAACAAGGCTAAACTAGCAAATTAAAAAGACTAATGAAAATGATTTGCCACAAAAATTAATGATCATCTGTAAAAGAAGTTGTTGATTACATTATACACTGATAATAATTTGCAAATAATTTTTGAGAAGATGATCAAAAATACAAGTTTCATAGTTTCTATATATGTTATGCTTGATATCGTAGTTCCACCTCCTTTGTCGAGACCAACAGTCGAAGCAATTTCAAATACAGAAATCCACTGTTCATGGGATGAGCTACCATTCACAACACCATTAATCACAGGATATGTTGTATTTTATAAAGAATTATTACTTCCATTTACGAACTGGTCAGTCATTGGCGTACCACAAGGATACACAAACATAACGATAAAATATTTGAAACAGTATACACCATACACCATACGCGTTGCAGCTGTTACTTCTAATGATGTTGGATTATCATCACCTTATGTCGATATCAAGACGTTGGAAGGAAGTAAGTACATTTTTTTTGGCGCCTATTGTTTTATATATCCATTGTTCTTATTCAGCGTTGAGACGGTATTGCCTTACCGAACGCACCCGCACCACTCCTCTGTTTCTAGAGGAGTGGCTCTATTTGCTGAGAGCAATGATGTTAAATGCTCCTTGTTGATCTCAATCACGACATTGCAGATCAATTTCAACAGATTTCATGGCAGATAGGTCTGTCAATGTGCTATGATGCGCCGCAGCTACTCACAAGGCATTTCCTTCTGAGCCATTCGATCCATCATCAGAAGATGGTACTCATTTGATGTTTCAGATTAAATCAAGGTTGAGTCGAGCAACGGTCGACTAGAGTCGAACAACAGGGTGACCACAGATGATCTGATCTGAAGTTCGGTTGCTCTCGACATTTGTGCTAAACGATTATCTTTTAGCTTTAAAGGTAGAATAACATTGCCTGTTACTTATTATTGCATTTCCGGCTCTGTAACACCATTTTAACTTTGAGTTTAGGGTCTCAAACATAAGAAAATATTGTAATGTAAACAGTTGATAATATTTTGAGAAATCGCAGCGTGTTTGAAACTATGAAATTCGAAGTTGAAATGACATCACAGAGCTCTAAATAAAACGACGAAGAAGAAATATTTTGTGTTTGTGTGTCAGTTTGTGTTTACCTGCTAAATACTTGATTATTCTGCTTTAGTAAGCTTCGTTTTTAAAAGTTAATTGACCCGCAGCAACTATTATTTTGAATGAAATGGCCTACAAATATCCTGAAAATGGGATTAGCTCTAAAATGGTCTGCAAATTGTCGAGTGACAGCAAGTCCTTTACAGAAGTGTGATAGCTGTTATGCCAGAGTAATATAAGTTCTTTTTATGATATCAAGTTCCAAATATTTCTCCCCATTTGTTTTTGTTTAAAGTGCACATGACACAAATAGATCTTTTTTATTCCGGAATCGAGCAGTAAATGCAAAATAAATAGGAATGGAGACAATGATTTTTTGATTTGGACTCTTATAAGCTGAGTTATTTAATGTTGAAAGTAGTGCTCCTTTTGTGTTGAAATGACAAGAGAGTCCACTATGGAAAAATAACAAAGTTCAGACTTCAACAAATCGTAACTTTTTTCTCGAGTAAAAGAAATTGTCTGACTTCCAAGAATAGATATGTCCATAGACACCACACCTTGTTGGCCATATATGACTAAAATTGAATGTGAATTGTAGAGTTTAGAAAGGTTTTATTCCCAGGTTTTATTAGACTTCTATGCAGTTTTTTGTCAAATAGGTGTTAAAACACTGGATGAACACGTGTAATAGAACAAGGTGTTGAGTGCTTGAACAGCGGCAAAACGCTTTGTATTCACGGGAGATTGACCAAAAGTTTGACCAAGGAGTTTTGAACGTTTTGATCATCATCCGCGGTGAAGAGAATACAAAGTGTTTTGCCGCTGTTCAAGTACACACCACCTTGTTCGATGACATGCACTTTGAAAACTATATAATATGAATCTGAAAGACTTAAAATTTAAAAGTTGCTAAAATTTAAACAGGTAACTGAATGTTAAAAAATTAATACATAAACCTTATAAAACTTGTCTTGCATTTTGATTATTATCATTCTTCTTTTTTGCAGAACCTGTTTCTCCCCCAGATCATATTTATTGTTTACCAGCCAACCATGAGACCATATTTGTTTCATGGAATGGACCAGATTGTTATGCTTGGAACGGGTTACAAAAAGGATATATCGTTCGTTTTAGTAAATATCCATATACTGCATTTACTGCATGGCAATCATTCCAAGTCAATGCAATCATTGTGCAAGTTTTATTAGATGCTCTTGATTCTTTTCAATGGTATATAATTGAAGTTGCAGCCGTGACGGTATTTGGTACTGGACCATTCATACAGACTCAATGCAAAACTTTCAGTGCAAGTGAGTTTACAATTTATATTCCCACCAGTGACTTATTTTTGAATATTCACATCGCATAAAGTTGACTACCTTGGTGCCATAAAACTTGCAAAATAGGTTCCTTGATTCAGCGATAGTTTAATTCATCGAGCTTTTGTAATTGGTTTTATTGCCTTTATCAAGAGTATAGAAAGAAAACAAATTTTGTTTCTTTTATCGAATTCCAGGCACTCTTACGAGTATAATATACTAGCAATTGTTGAAGGTCCAGTACTTGACCTTGGATGATAACACGTTCTGATTACTAAATAGCAAAAATAATTATAAACTTGTTACACTCTGAGAACAAGTAAAATGTAAGTCCTTGACTTTAAGAAGTCAAAAACACGAATAGATCGTTTAATCAAAATTGTCTTGTCTTATTCGAATATTGTCCGCTACAGCTTGACCTTTTTATGCTCTATACCATGGGCGGATCTGGGATTTCCCAGTCATAGGCGCAAATTTCTCTGAGGAGGGGGCGATATTTACAGACATTATTTGAAAAATTGCTCGAAATACCAAAAGTTTCCTGTCAGACAAAATACTTTCTCCAAAGAACTTGCTGAGAATCCTTTAAGGTAAATTGTAACACAAGCCCCTCTAGTTTCACGCTGATCTTTAAGATTATTATCAACGTAGTCGATGCCATGTGTTTTGTCATTCACTGGACACACATCAAGGTATCCCTTTTGAGCCATTCATTCCTCAATCAAAATCCAGATATGTCCCACCCACAAAATAATAGCTATTTCAATAGTGTTTCCATTGCCGGAATTATACCTGGTTGGAATTGTCTGTCTTAGCATGAATTATCTGTTGTATGATTCGATTATCATCTTCATATTTTTAATCGTCATCATCAAGTTAATTTATTCAGCTTAGAATATTCAGATTTTAAATTACTATTTTGATTTTGATTTGCTACTTAATAATATATTGATATATTGATATATAATTTTCTGTTTCAGTATTGTATAATCTATATACTTGAAATCTAGAGCAAAAATGTCCTGCAATCATATACATCTGATTTAATGTATAGCCTATATGGCTATATTAGTATATTTATCCTCGTTAATTATTATATAACATTGAATTTATTGCTGTAATAAATCGCTATAATAATTCGATATTGATATAATGTTGCATCTTGTTGTCAATATTTCTAGGCGCTATATATAAAACATTACAGCTGATGTAGAATGAATGAAAAGACGACTATGAATAAATTAGTTATTTGATAAAAAAACGAAAGCAATTCATTTTGCCAGATTCGTGATATGCATATTTATTCAGAACTTCTTGAAACGGACGCGATGATTTATAGAGTATAGAAATGTTTAGTGCAGCTTCAAAGATATATAAATAATATTTAAATACTCATGTTGTGATGTATGATGAAAAGGATTTACTTATATAGAAAATGAATCTACTTTACAATGCATACGATCGCGATATGAAATCTATCTTCGTCAGAATTATTTCGAATAAAATATAATTTATATTTTATTCTTATCGGATTTATACTCTCCTTCGATGAAATATGATAGTTAGTAACATATTATTGATTGTTTTATACCTTGAATCATATAACCCTCAATTATCTATGTTGTTCGGAGATTATGCTGCTCGTAATTATTATTAGGATCTCATTCTTCTTTCTTATTTGTATCTTATTTTGGAAATGGTAAGTTATATTTTATGAAATAATGTCGGCTATGATCGATTATTATATGCAAACTGTTTCGCTTTTTGACAAGGTTTGTTACACTTATCGAAACTATTGAAATGCTTTTGAATTCATTTTATTTCTTCATCATTGAATCAAAGTTGAACGAAGTTATTTGAAAGCTATTTTTGAACGCTATTTTTAAATCTTACAATTTACATATTTAACACAAATCATACGCTTGATTTCCAATTCAATTTAATTTTGTTGAATTATATATACTTGAATTACACTTCGATAAATATTGATTAACGATAAGAACAAGACTATTCCCAGTTTCGAAACTATAGCAAGATATTGTGTCTTGTTATTATCGCTGTTCAACATAATGAAATTCCATTTAAATAACTTTTACAATTCTTTCGTTAATTATGGGAGAAAAATCTTAAAATCGAACCAAATGATACTCCGCCCGGTCATAAACCAAGGTTTTCGTATCGTTGTATTAAATTATAAATTATATAAATATTCTTGTATAATGCCTTGATTAATTCTGAACTATATAACTTTAGACTGATACACGCGTTTGATAGTCTCCTCGAACTTGGATGAATTGTTTTCGAATTAGTCGAACACCGACGTCATTTCAAACATTTTCTTCCAAGTTCATTTATTTTTAACACCCCCCCCGCTATATTGTTGATTCCAAACCACATTTGGAATAGGGGTTGTCTTGATTTCAAAACGTATTGATTTATCAATGTTTCCACAAACTATATATTAAAGTAGCCCATTTAAAAGAATTGGAATGTTTGTATTTCAGTTTTAAGAAAAGTAACGAACGGCTTTTCTTTTATTAATAAATTATAGACATTAAAAATCTGTTTAATTTTCAAAGCCTTTGTGCCCCGTTCTAGATTGTTGATATCACCACGGCCACTTGAAATACGTCTACGTTTCATTGATTTTAAAACATATTTTGTTTGGCTTAGTTATCCTGGTGATTCAATGCAAGTCAGTATTTTATATTATTTTCATTGTCATAAAACTGATTAACTTATGTAATTTAATTAAGTTGTTCAAGTTTTTTATCGCAACTTAAATTCAAACAAGACGTTTTCCTTCTGGAGATTTCAATTCGCCTTTGATTTTATCTATCCGCTAGATTATCAACCATGAAATTTTTCAAATCTCTAAATCTGTTAATACGAGATATCAAATAAAGTATCGGGAAGCATTCAGAACAACGCCAGAATATGATAATATTCATACAACAAATATTTTACTGTGCATGGCTATCTAGACACAAATGTTTGCATAATTTCCCGACAATAAAATATCTGTATTATTTCGCTAGTGAGACGTACATACGTCGCGGGCAGACACAGAAACAATTTATTTACAAACAGACAATAGTATTAATATAAAAAGATGAGTTAGTAGTCCATGCGCTCACGAAATATAAATAGGACTTTTGGTGTAAACAAGAAATCTTACAATTAACACATAGAAAGTGCTGATCATTTTTATGTACTTTGATACGAACACGCTTAAAATTATGATCAAATGTAATTTCTTCTAAGATGAACTCATCGTGGAGACTAGAAGGAGTGAGGATTTTTAATAGATACAACCTGCACATTTTCAGAAAAGCTACGTCAAAGATTAAAAATTGAAGAAAATAGATTAAAATAACGCGAAGAGTTTAGTCTGAGTACAATATTTTTACAGACGATTTAGAGAAAACACTAATTGTTATTTAGCTATTTGTATACGGTATCCTATGCGTTTACCCTTTTGGAGCAATGAAACTCTAAAGTTTATCGTATCGTAACATGCCGCGTTCGGTGTCTGTAGCTTGCGTGCTGCGTGCGTTTACAGGAAGTACACCATAATCTAGCACCCTTTTGACTACGACCTTCGATTCCGAATTTTAGCGTCTCGATGTTATGAAAAAGTTCTGGTTTGGCTAAATTTTGCACATTGTCGGGGACTTTATATAATGGGATTTATATTCCAGACTTGATTAATATATTGATATTCTGATTTATTAAACATTCATTATTCGACATCTAAATAATGATACTAATGACAGCTATAATGTTTTATGATATCACCCTTTTATATACAGTATTGAATATATACATACATTGTATGTGTCATACTGGTGATATTGATACAGACTTCGATAAACATTTCAGGAGTTTCTAACCCCTACAAATAATTGCGTTTTCGTGTGATGGATTTCCTGCCAAATCAGGTTCAACAGTTCATGGATAATTCTTAGCTATACGGCATTACATTTTCATCTCTTAATAAATTAATTAAGTCTGGAATTTGGTCTGGAATAAAGTCCCCGTCAATTACGACATGACAGCAACTGCCAAATTTAGACAAGCCAGAACCATTTTCATAACATCGAGACGCTAAAATTCGTAAGCGAAGGTCGTATTCAAAAAGGGGGTAGACTATGGCGTACTTCCTGTAAACGCATGTAGCACGCACGCATGCACGCAAGTTACAGACACCGTGCCACTTTGGTGTTTATCAACAAACAAAACGGCTGTAAGAACTACGAACAGAGACATTGAACAAGGAAATTGTATATAGTGATGTTTAATTTATGATTTTATTTTAAAGCTATTGTGTGTTCTTGTTGTTAATTGAATTTTATGAGTATTTTTAAGCGCTCTATCAACAAAGTTTTTCTTCATATGAACGCCATTTTATTTCTGTTGCTAATGTGTTTGTGACTTCACGCCAAAAGCCTTAATTTTACGATCTTATGCAACAACCAATCAATGATCAGTATCACATTCAATGATTTTACAATATAAAAATAAAGTATATAAAAATCAACAGTCGATGGACCACTTGTGGGATGGGCATCGTATAGTTTTACTTCTTTGCATCCAACA
Organism: Haliclystus octoradiatus; assembly: GCA_916610825.1. Classification (NCBI taxonomy): domain Eukaryota; kingdom Metazoa; phylum Cnidaria; class Staurozoa; order Stauromedusae; family Haliclystidae; genus Haliclystus; species Haliclystus octoradiatus. The sequence continues at coordinate 25,190,979 of OU744447.1, forward strand.
TTTCTCAGCCGACATTACTTTAAAAGTCTAAAATAATTCGTACGCGGCATAGATTCACATAGATTTACATAGACAACCAATATGTGACGTCACGCGTATCCATCATGGGGAGTCAAAAATCAACAAGATGGCTGGTGATTGCGATCGAGTGTGCATTATTGAACGCTGTTTTACTTGTAATAAAGGGTTACTGCACTCGAAAGCTGAAAACACTCGCCCTACGGGCTCTTGTTTTTCTGATGCTTTCTCGTGTCTCCTAACATCCCAAGTGTTGGTATGAGAGAACCCAAACACAAGGCTGCCGTGCAGTAGCCCTTTTGTGAAATAAAATCATATTTGTACTATTTTTAAACAAATTTAACATAAAAGATTTGACTGATTAGATCTATTTTATCCTATAATTCTCACGTCTTCGTAATATTTTGCCTTTCTTCGAATCACTGATCCGGAGTTCTACTTTCGAAACACTTTCGATTCTTTCGAACGCTATGATTTTGATCTGTCTTGTTTCTCATTTCTGCTGTGTCGCAAGTTTTTCCCGGTTTTGTAGGGCATTTTTGTCTCGGAATAGCCACCATAACCCAATAAATGACGCAAAGAAAAAGAATGCCTTGAATTATGATACTGTACTCTGAAATATATATCATCAACGATGTTAATAATGCAATTTTTTATTTGCAATTATTAGAAATTTTGGATGTTTTTTCTCTCATGATGTCCAAGCTGTTTTGGCTTGCGTGATCGATCCGAGCAAGGGAGTAAGCCAATCAAATCACTAGATCAGCATTCGAAAATCTCTCGAGTTTTACAAAAATATTTGAAAAATCCCTTTATAATATAAAATTTGATCGCTCTGCTGGTATCAAAACATGGAAACTACTGATTAGTTTTTACTGTACATTACTACACAATATATTTTCTCCATTTTAATTGAAATTGCGTATTTATCGAAGCAGCTTTCTTATTTCAATTCTATATTTTGATTTGATTTTGATATTTTGAGTCTTTTCAAACTATTCAAAACTTTTGGACATAAATAAGCTGAATATACCATCATGGAACGATTTGATTTATTTTACTATTCTGTTAATATTTGTCCATCTATCAAGAGTCATTTTGTTTGTTCATTTTGATGTTTTGCATGCTGCTCTTCCTGTAATAGGCAATTACCCGAACATAGACAATTAATAAAAATAATAAATCAATGAAAACAGGTTGATTTTCACTTAAAAAATTCCAATCACCTTTCTTCTTTGTTTTGAAGAAAAAATTGTTTTAACTCCAGTTCCCAAAATTATTGCAACTTCCATGTTTGGTCGGAATTGTCAGCCATTATGGGTCCCCATGGTGAATGAAGTTTTTCTTTTAAAGTATGTCAATGTGATTGGCAGTCTATGTAGGTCTATGGTAAGCACCTCCTGTTCACCCTTGTTAAATCTATTATACATTCTATTGGTATGAAAGATAATACAATTTAACTCTCTTAAAGGTATCGATATTTCACCAAGAAGAATTCGTTCAGCTAATGAAGCAACACCGAATAGTGTAACAATCGAATGGGAATCTATGGATTCCAGGCTTTTTGGGATTGATATATCAGGATACAAAGTCGAATATGCTATTATAAAAGTTGGCGTAAATGACGTTATACCAGTGATGGTGAAAGAAAGAGTCGTTAGTCCCCATACAACGTCATATGTAATTGATGACTTACAGGAAGCTTCAGATGTTCAATTTCGTGTTTATGGATTTTCTAGCCTGGGAGATGGACCAATTAGTCGTGCATACACCACAGGTAAAATTAATTAAAGCAAGATAAGCATTAATAAACAATTTCGTAAAGCAGTATATTCTCTAACTGATTGCACAATGGTGAGTAACATTTTTCGTAAGCAGCTTTGAACTTCAGAGCTGTTGTAAATTATGACCAGGCATTTAGGCGTTGATATTTTACCCTCGTTGTTTATGTATACTGCTATGACCTCCGTCATATACTCACACGGCATTCTAACATAATCTCCCTTAAGTCTTTGTGTTAAAATAGTTTAACAATAATGAACAATTAGCATTTTATCCCAGCATCAGAGTGAACTTTGTGTGATCTATAATATTACAAATGTAAAACGATTTTCATAACAGATTGAGTAGTTTATATGGCTCATGTGTACTTCTATTGATACTTAATGCCCTTACTAATGATTTCAAACGATTATATTTCACCTAGAATCATGTTGGTGTCATTATGATTATTATGTTTCTTGGGTATCTAAACCACCAATTATGTTCAGTGAAACATCGAGCTTAAACCCTGTTGGACCATTGGTGGAATATATCGAAAATCTATTTACTGATGTATGTGGCTTGTGTCAAGCATACAGATCATTAGAGCTACAATCAGGCTTGAAGTATCCTAGGATGCACTTCAACCAAACCAAAGATGGATCATTCGCCTTTCAGCCAAGTGAGTCAATTATTTTGGATTATTTAAACTTGTTTGTAGCTGTCTAACTTCACACGACATCAAAATTCTGCAACCTGTGTAGTATAGTCCCATAGATTTATTATAGAATTATTCACCATGATATTCTGAACTAATTATAGTTAAAAAATGGTTTGAAATGTTTACTGAAACTAGTTCGAGGCTACTTTCATTTTTACTGAGTTTTAACAAGAAGAGCCTGGAGCAAGCTCCGTTGCACATTTCAAATTATATTTTGATTCTAATTAGTTTAGAGCATCATGCTGAATAGTTATAAACTATATCCAATAACTATCAGATTCTGAAATTTTTCTATGATTGGGTTGCATTTTTCTATGGGACCATACTTTTATACACAGATTGTATTCTCTGTGGCCTTATTCGACATTCTCATTTTTGTTTTAGATGAAAACATAATGAAAGACTCAGTGTCAATTAATTCCGACATCTATTTGCCAATCAATGGACATTTTAATGTTGATGTTTTTCAAAAAGATTACAAGTTTGTTCCTTTGATGGAAGAATCCAACATTTTATTATTAGTGAGGCCATCTGATTATGAATCACAAGGCAGTCTAATTATTGGTTCCATTATAAGTCTGTGGCCAATGGTCCTGTTCATGACCCTATCTGCATACGCAGCGGGACTTGTTATCATTATTTTGGTGAGCATGCATGAAGATCAGAAATTATGCTTCATAACTCAATATTGATTAGAATCTATCAATATTCAGATCGTCCTAAAAAAGGAAATTAATTTCCTGACCCATTGAGATGCCTCTTTTTCATATACAATATACATATCAGTAAGTTTCTACTTATTAATTTTGTAATAAAAGTAAACGACAAAATAGATGTTGATTGAGCTTTCGACATTGCTTATGTCATCTTCAGAAATATATTTAAAAAGAAAAATTATTTAAAATACATGGGTTAAAAGTGTAAAGTTACACAAAGTGCTAGAAACAGGATGCGTTAATAACAATAGACTATTATAGACAAAGGCAAGAACAATAGTTTTTCAATATCCTGCTGGGAAAAGCCGAGATTTGATTGAGTCAGACTGAGTGTTGAGGTTTGGCTTGATTCACCTGATTGCAAGCATTGGTGAATTAAGCAGTCAAACTTGTCTTTGCATTTTTTCAAAATTTTAAAATTGTTTTCAGAAACAGATTTTCCGTGTTGTTGATTTACATGTGCGTAAACAGCAGACCCTTTTCTATTGTGCTCGTCAATGCGTTGATGCAACTGTCGGAAAATCTGTTTCTGAAAACAGCTTTAAAATTTTGAAAAAATGCAAAGACAAGTTTGACTGCTTAATTCACGAAATGCTTGCAATCAGGCGAATCAAGCCAAACCTCAACACTCAGTCTGACTCAATCAAATCTCGGCTTTTCCCAGCAGGATATTGAAAAGCTATTGTTCTTGCCTTTGTCTATAATAATATATTGTTATTAACGCATCCTGTTTCTAGCACTTTGTATAACTTAACACTTTTTAACACTTTTAAACCCATGTATTTTAAATAATTTTTCTTTTCAAATATATTTTTGAAGATGACGTAAGCAACGTCGAAAGCTCAATCAACGTCTATTTTATCGTTTACTTTTATTACAATATACTTAATCCGTAAAAATAGCTCAGCCGATATGCAAGCCCAATCATCTGTAGAATGACAGCAAATCCCATGTAAATGTCAATTAGGTATAATTAATCAACTATGCCATGTAAACAACAATTACGTGTGAACTATTACGTCAACCTATTTCCTTTTGGAAGTTTTTGTACTAAAGTATCACTTATTTTATAACGATTTTGATATGTTGGTATTTTGGAAGACGTAATTTTTTTTGAAAACAATGAGATCAGACAAGCAGGCGTTGGGCAGATTCCTGCCCAACACTTAGCAGAGGACATAAGTCCTGCTTACCATCCATCAAAATTCAGCAAATCAAAGCAAGCGAGACTTGGGCCAGTCAATACGACGGAACCACGAAATATCTCAGTTTTATCATTACAGTTTTGAATTCTTCTTCATCTTACTCGACTGATTTATAGCCTGTGCGAAAGTTTTTATCGCGTGACTTCATTGGTCACAACCAATTTCAAATTAAAGCATAATTCCTGTGCTTGATCAACAGAAAGATGAATTCATGTAACTTCCACTTGAATAACCTGTTCCCGAAACAGATAAACATGCTACAGTTAAGGGTAGTTCCATGTAGGAATGCTTTTTCCGCTTCGTTTTTAATTTAGAAAACATACTGCTTGAATATCTGCTGGAAAGAGCGCAAGGGTTGATAATGAGTCGGTGTTTTTTAGTTAACTGTTATCGTTTCCAGATCGTGAATTTCTCATGAATATATGAATTGCCCTTTTCAGGATCGCTTTAAAAGTGAAAAATTTTCATATGGCAAGAATGCAATAAATCTCTCCTTTGAAGGTTTTTGGTGTGCTTTCATTTCAATGACAACGGTTGGGTAAGGGTAAAAGAGCAACTAACAAAGTAGTTCATATTTTATCCCATTGAAATATTTTACCATTGTCATGATGTAATCCTGCTTGTCTATATTTAGGCCTATGATATGTGCCATGCTTTTGAGAGGTGAACCATAATGTGTTGCCACGTATGAGACTTGTTCATTGAAATTGAATATCAAAGTTAATGTATTATTGGCATTTCTCATAACATGGATTGCTTTCTCATTAGATTTTTTTAACAAATTACTTTAATTTAAATTGTCAATATTCACTAAAAAAGAGACTCTTCAAAGTTCCATATTAAACTACAATGGTCGTCGATTAGAAGTTTTGAACGGGCATGCTTATGCTGCTTCACAGGTGTTGAATTCCGTTTGGTGTTTTACAATCGATCATTTTCGTAAATTTGCATATTTTTTGGAGATAAAAATAGCATATTTAACGGATAGTAATATTTCGACTCGACCTTTGGTGAAAAACTTACTCAAAAGTGTTATAAACATTTACTTTTTGATAACGAAATTATAAATTAATAATTATTATCACTTGCATTTCTGTTGAGAAGTAATACCATTAATTGACTTGTCAATCATCCTTACTAGATATGGTGATTTCATTCCAATTGGTCAGGCAACAAGAATGTTTACCATGGTGTGGATATATAGCGGAATTGTGATGATATCAATATTGCTTGGATCTTTAACATCTGCAATCACACTAATTACTGATAATGAGGTGCCAACAATATTTGGCAGAAAGGTAAGCTGTTTATGATAAACGATACTATTCGTATTGATGTCCTTAATCCTTGTTTCTAAGATGGGTTTATCCTTCCCGATCTTTACCCAGGCTTATTTCACATGTAAATATCTTGGATATTACATTGTCAGCCATTTACATTTATGCTGGCGAAGCCAGCACTTTTCTCCAAAACTCTGGAAGCATCTTGTTACATTTTCAATCTTGGTACGTTAGGTGCCTACTAGGTAATATTTCCTTTACTACAACATGAAATCATTGTTTTTATTCATTGAGTCAGTACTGGTTATAGTGCACACTTCCATAAATGTTAACATAACGTTTTAATGACGACTTAATCTTTTTGAAGATTGGATATTCTATATCGTGATCTTAGCCTTTATATATATCACTTTAGCCTTTATCAGGTGGTTGAGGTTAACTTGTATTCTATTTTATAAAATAATTGAATGTGATAGTGATCGCTGATTGGTTGTGGTTGGTGTTTGTATAAGGCTATACGCAAAGTCAGAAATTACTGCTTTTGGCTTAAAGCCCCAAAACGCGACAAAATAGTAAAAAAAAATACAAAATCGTATTACTAACAAGAGTTTTGTTTGATAGAGCGAATAAAAATACCCTTCAAATTCAATTAGCAAAAAGAAAACACAGTTACTTTCAAATCAAATCATAAATAAAAAACGATATATAAAACTCCCTTGTTCAATGTCCCTGTCCGTAGTTGTAAATCATTTTTGTATTGTCGATAAACGCCAAAGCCAAATCGCACGTTACTTTACGATACATTTCAGTATTTCGTTGCTTCAAAAACATAAAAGCCTAGGTTCTGTATACGAATAGATTAATAATGCTTTAAATCTTCAATACAAATACTGTATTCAGACTTAACCAATGCCGTTTGCGTTTATTTCCAAACTGATTTATTCCATTTTTATAACTTATCATATAGCTTTTCTAAAAGGCACAGCGTGTTTATATTGAAAATCCGCGCTCGTTCTTATATCATTTTAAGAGAGTTTAGATATGATTGCTATTTTAAGCTCTTTAATGTCAAATTAAACAGGTCACTTATTATTTTATAAAACAAATAGAAAACGGTTATTCGTGTTAAGAACTCGGATACAAACACTTTAGTTGCTACGAGACACTCAAGAGGCTAATATCAGTCACCCTGGCGGCACTTCAATTTTGAAATCTCTTTCATGTCTCATTACGCACCCAGCGTGTTTATAACAGAGTACATAGAACTCAGCACCGTTTTCTATTTAGCAATTAGACAACGAAACAGAGTAGGCTACCGTCGAATAGTCATCGAGGTCCTCTGAGGTGACTATTCGAAACAGTAGACAACAAGGGCAAGTTGTCTAATTGCTTTAGTAGAAACCAACTAGTGGTACAAGCCAAACATATCAAAAGGAAAACAAATTCCAACTACTTTTTCGCTTCTTGCATAATTAATTTCAAATACAACCTTCAGCATCCATGACAACTGCAGCGTCGTGATTTGGAGAATGAATTTTAATTCGACTTGATTCAGATTTAATTTTGAAAACAAAACAGTTGGATATTAATACTGGCTACAAAATACAGCCCCTCAAATTAGCAAACTTGAGCAAGGTAACTATTGAGTATCTAAAAATATTTAAATGTTTGCGGTTTGTAATAAAAAAGTTGTTTGTTTATAAACTTTACCTGACTAGCGAACTAATCTGCAATAAAATAGCGACGGAAAATGGCAAAAAGAGTGTAAATAAGATTAAAATTAGTATATGCATAGCCTACCATTGAGCAACCTCATCTCATATTTTTCCTTGGATTCTTTTATCGGGCACGGAATTTATAAGACTCTCGTATAAAATTGATTCAAAAACATTTGCGAATCGATTGCTTACTTTTTAGAATTTGAGAGGGAGCTTGCCAGCGTTCACTATGAGAAATGGTATTATTCTCAATATTTTATGATTCCAAATAATAGAACTTGAAAACTATGATAACATGTGCACTTTCATCAATAAAAACATTTCAAGATGTAAATCATGATGTTAAATAGTTTAGTTAACTTACATTTTATAATTATAGTTTCAAGTACCATTATTTGATATTACAAATTAGCACGTTAATAAAGTCAATTCTTTTTCTGATAATATTTTCTCTATCGCTTGTTTTCTTACGATTTGTTCTCGAATTTTGAAAAATTCATAAAAAATAATTCAAAAATGTTGGTTTTTATGCTTATGTCAACTCAACCACGCTGTACTAAAGTACTAGGGAATGAGATATTGATTTTCATTGGATCAAAAGAAATACGCCGAACAAATCAATATCTCGAGGTATGACGTGTTTTAGTTTGGAATATCGTGTTTTCTTCCGAATACTTGGAATTATCTCGGGGCTAATTAGTTAAGATCATAATTGAGTTGGAAATCTCAAATAGTAATAAAAACTATTATAGGCTATGTATGCACCATCTATGATGAAAACCTGATCATCCCTCTATTGTTCTTCTCTTGCTCTCATAAAATCGGAGGGAAATCTGAATCTGTATAGTTTTCTGTAAAGTTTTTCATCAAACTTTGTGTTATTCCTTATGGACTTTGAATCAAAATAGTCTCACTCGAATTTACCAAACTATTATACCAACATTAGGATCAATACGTAACATTCACTTGGAGAAAAAATAAACGGTTTACCATCAGTATATTCTCAAGGTGGCGTTATCAATAAAATCTGTGGTCTTCAATTTACGCATTATGACTACATGCTGTTTTAATGGATAGTTTGAATAGTACTAACATATTTTATCAGATTTCATGGGCATTCCAGTTGCCGAAGTTTCTATGTAAGGTTTTTAACTTCTGAGAACCGAAATTCAATTTTTATCACTTCAGACTATTATCCAGAAACACGGGTAATCCAATGCGACTGGTACGAACCTATTATCAGCGTTGAGTTACTTGCTCTTTAACTATCATCAAGATTCTATCGAAACTGCCGCAAACAACTGAGCTTTTTATTTACTGCTGATCTACACGATGAAATGTAACGAAAGTATTACTCATTCTATCAAAACTTAATTCCGTAGCATTATTATAATTCGATTATAATGATTTCGCAAGAAGTAATTAATTTAAATTGATTCCCCTTTGTTTCTTTCCAAAATTTTTAGGTTGCTGTATTGAATTCGTCGTATGAATATCAATTTGTGCTAAGAAAAAATGGCAAAGTAGATGGTATATACAATGAATTTTAACTGTATCAGTCACTACATTATTTTTGTGGTGTTTTAGATATATTTTTCTGAGTTTCAGAAATGTTTATGCGTGCTCTGGGAATGTCTATGTGTGTTTCAGAAACGTTCATCCGAGTTTCAGAAATGTTTATGCTTGTTTTGAGAATGTCTATCTGTGCTTCATAAATGTCTATTTGTGTTTCAGAAATGTTTACATGAGTTTTAGAATTATTTATGCATGTTTTGAGAATGTTTAACTGTGTTTCAAAAATTTCTGTGTCCATGTGTTTCAGAAATGTCTATGTGTGTTTGCAGAGTCTCTATATGTGTGGTTCAGAAATTATACGATTTGAAATCCTGAATTTCCAAAGTGGTGTTTGTTATTCAGGCTTGATTAGATTAAGTACACATAAAGGAGAATTCCATTCAACTGAGTCCCACACTTCGTCCGTTTTATATCAATTTCTTTCCTTTGAATTCACAGGGAATGTTTATTTCGATCCAAAAGATATGCTACGTGCTTTGATTGAAAAAGTTGTTGATGGTGTTGCAATTGACAAAGTGATGGCAATCGATTTGAAAACTGAAATTGATGAACTAAATATCAAAATAGGCCAGGAATACGAAAAGCAATATGGTTATGGCATGGTGGTAACTGGAGATTTGCTAACTATTTATCCCTACTTGAAGAAGGCTATTTCAGAGAAACCATTCAAATTGGATACATCAAAGGTTTGGCTCTTATATCCTAACACATTGCCTACCAACACATTTTACTAAGTCAACCACATTACTATAGATTGAGTGCCGCAGATCTAAACAGAAGGTTCCTCCGTGCAACTCGAAATTCACATAACATTGTCAACAAGAGTGTATTAAATATGTTAACCCTTTTTGTTTTAGTCAAAGTAGAGCTCTTCAAAGAGAAATTTACAAATAAGATTTCGGTAAGAGCCCTCTTAATACAGAAGGTTGTTATCCTTGTTGTTTTCGTCATGCTTTCGTGCAAAATCATGGGAAAACATACGAGTCAGAGACCACGAAACTGAAATGTTCCATTTTCCAAAAATGCCATAAAGGCTTTGTTTGTGAATCATGAAATAATTCCCCCAACAATAGATTATTCTTCTAGTTTTCGTGTCTCGAAATGCTATTTTTAATACAATATTCATTCAATAAAGGTAAAAAGACAGCTACAAGAGAATTTTCTTGATGCTGAAACAAGGCATATATATCTTCTTCTAAGATTCTAATATATAAATGAGCATAGCTTACATGATTTGAATGATTTGTAATATACAATTGATTATAATTAGGGTACCATTCGATGTTTCATAATTGCTTGCATTCGACATTATTTTATCCTAGGCTTACCTTGATGCAAGTGGAAGTAGCAATGAAGCAGTTATCAGCTTCATCGAAGGTAGTTTGCCTGTGATGATTCTTGTGCTCGCATGTTCCGCTTTTGTTGGTTTCATTGTTGCTTATATAATGGAGCGATGGAGCATACAAATTTTGACGTTTTATGATAAAGTTCTTGAAAAATTGAACAAGCAAAGAATCAAAAAAGGTAAGCTGATCATCAATTATTTGATGGTTTATATATAATTAAGGATAGGTTAAATATACACTATCTTGGTTTTAATCATGTAATGTTTTGAATGGAGACAAAAGTTCTTGAGAATGAGACTAGTTGCATATAGAAAGTGTATGCTTTAATAAATCAAGTTTTCTGCACTGTCGTCAACATGCGTGTCTGCGTGCCTATTGTATTGTTTCCAGAAATTTACGTAATTCAGCCTCCTTTGGAATGAGGGGAGTGTGTGTTGAAATGAAAACAAAATTACCACTTCCTGCAACAACAGTTTCTATATCATCATGAATTTCCTTCAAATCGTGATTTACATAGAATGTCAGGGAATTATGGATAATCAAATCTACAGCGCAACCCCTAGACTCAAAGCGCTCATTGTAAACATAAGTACATTCAGGAAGAGAAATGTCTCCATCATGCCAAATTTCCTTACAGTTAGATCTTCGATACATGAATAAATTCATAGATGCTGTCGTGATTTTCAAGCAAACTTCTAACGTTTTGTGTGGCGATTCGCCACTGGCGAAAGACATTTACCTCACAGGAACTTTATCAGTTGTTATATATCATAAGAGTTTTATTAAATCACACTTATTGTAAACCTCTTCTAAGTTGTCGTTCATCATATAAAATTGAGATGAAAATTATTGTGAAAATTAATAATAATAATAGAATCGTCCTAGTTTGCAATAACTGCAGTTCCAGCAAACAGGAAATGGTAATATAGGGAATAGAAGTTGTAAACAGATCAGTAACTGCCCATTATCGTACAACTCAATTCAAAAGCACGAAGAACGTGCAGCCTATTGAGAATATATTTTCACAGAGGAGACACGCGACCGCGAGTTATTCGATCCAACAGTTGGTGACTGAGCTTTTGCACAATGTTTAATTTTCAGTTGCTAATAAAAGACGTATAGAGATGGAAGAGCTAACAGAAGTAGTTAAAGAATTGAACGAAAATATCAAGAAACGAATGAAAGAATTAGATCGAAAGCAAACGCTGAATCTGTACCATTGTCTTGTACTAAAACGCTGTGTCCATTATATCAAAGGATATGACGTGAAATATTCATACGCTGTTGTAACCAAGCCACGGCCTAGTTTTAGCGAAGAAAAGACATCACAGAACTTGCAATATGTCCAACTAGGCTATGATATGCAGTTTTCTCAAGAAGGTATTGATTAAAATAATTATAATGTAAATCACCTTGAAGAATGACGAGCGAACATAAAAGTTAACATCGAATGATTAAACAGCTTAAAAGTAACGTAGAAAACTGACAGCTACGTAAAGAATTGTAGAAAAAAGATTTATAAATGCCTTAGTGCTTGTTTTTAGTCGTGAATGTTGTATGTTTTGTTTATTGAACTCGGAAGGCTCAATTGTGCTACGTTTTATGTGCCTAGAACGTGTAACGTAAATATGACTGATAAACGTGGTATGTAACTTTTTGTCTGACAATTAATTCTTAATAGGAGTAATAATGGTACATGTCCATTAACATTCTCTGGGGATCAATTTTAACAGGTTTCACGGGAGATAGGATCTGCATGCCTGTCAAGGTGTACATGGTTACACTGCATTAAACCCTTTATCTCGAATCCTTAACATCACAATAAATTTGGCCTAGGTGCTTGGTTGGTGGGAGGTTGGCAGCAAAATACAATAGCTAGTTGAGCAATAGCAGACCTGACACCACCAACCAAGCTCCAGTCACACTGCTAAGTCAGTGGAATTCCTAGTTATACTTACCTTTATCGACCAACAAAGGGATGGGTGGGGAGGTTAAAGTAAACAATGAGCAGCGTAAAATATCAGCAGCACATAAATCAACCGCTTCAACAAATACAATAGCAACAGCATAACAATTGTTTTCATATACAAACTTGACATCATTGTTTAGATGAAAGGCTTTTACATAACAGATCATAGGCATACATGCAGTCACAGATCAAACGAGCCATTCAATAAGCATAAACCCTCATCAACTTTCCTCGACCATTCAGCGGTGCGTTGAAGCAAAGAAAGAACAGTATCGCCCTGAGCCGCAACGATAATTAGCTTAATCTAGGGTCCTAGGAATAAGGAACTGACAGGGTCATGCTGTTACATGTGCTCAATTCAACACTAAGGCAGATTAGTGTCTATAAGAAAACTTTGTGCCATTTAACAGGAGAGCTTGCAGCGGGATTCAAAGATAGTGTTTAACCTCAGTAAAATTTCATTTAACTACAATAAATTTGTTTATCACATGCGTACAGAGATTTACACAGTAGAATTCAGTAACGTAGACAATGTATTTCACTCCTCTCGACAGTGAAAAGGCATCGAATTCGTTTTTCTCAATTGTGAGAAAGTGATAATCCTCAATGATTGGCAAAGATAAATTGTCAAAACTATTGTGGCAGGTAAGCAAGGCTAAATTGTAATGATGCTCTGCACTTTCAGTGACTGGATTTTATATTTGTGGAGATGTTTTTACGATGGGACAATAGAGTGTCTGAACAGGTACGATGAAATTACAATAAAATGATATTTGATATAATGAAAGCATTGTCACTCTATCAGGTCTATCAAGGGATGGTGATTTCTAAACGCTTTTGTTCCAGTGTACACTGCTTTGTTACTGCAAAAGAACAATAAATTTATACCAATTGCAAAGTCAAATTTAATATTTATTCCACGCCTGATTGTCAAAATACAAGCGAGACGGCAAACGAGTTTCTATTGATTATAAAAGTTGGTATAACTGAAAAGAGTCATTGATTGCCTTGAACGAAAACTGAATATAATTAAAATAATAAAAATGCCATTTACCAAAAGCAACCATTTAGCTTTTATTGCTCCATTCAATATTATATCAGTGTTTTTTTTTCACAATTTTAATTATGTAGAGTAATTGTAGCAGCAATTTCACAAATTCTGATCGAAATAAATGTAAAACTCATTTACAAATACAAACATTGTAGAACTTATACATATGTAGTGGATTGTTTTATGTCTATTGTCTTACACATAATCTATTTCCTTTGTTGACTGTAAAGCTTCCGTTTGTAATTACGTATACCTTGTAATGTAAATCACTGTATGTAATCTATTAAACCTCTTCACGCCTGCCCTTCATGGCGACAACATCTACATTAAAGCTGGTCCACCTTCATAGAGGCTCTGTTTATCAACGGTCATATTAACCCTCATTCATCCTCTCCCTGTTGGTGGCCAGCTACAGTTATTATTATATCAAATACATCTAATCAACGTCTATGTACGCGAGTGGTAATCTATCAATACATCGACTCGTTCCACTCTCTACACATATCCATTGTAATATGGCTAATTATCAGGCATATAATAATCTATAGTGCTACAATTTAGTAGTTATGCCTGAACGAGAAGTTTTATTATTTATCTTGTATTCAATCGCATAATGCGGACATTTTTCTTCAATGAAACATCGGCATATATCTGTTGAAATTCTATTGTCCAATTTCTTCATTCGTATCTTGATATCATTATTAAATTTACCAATCACTGAGCCAAGCTGTTGCATTTCAAGAAGTTTGTTAGCTAAAATAGAAAGCACATATCATTTTAAAAAGTCACACACTCCCTCAATTCAATATTCCTGGCATAAGAGATCTAAGGAATAGATGAATTATTCTACTCTGATTCAGGGAGAAAAATGTTTGAAAAAACTCACGAGACGATGATATACGGCGAAGAGAAATTGCACCTAAAAAACTCAAAGATATTTTTAGATTGTCCGCTATCTCCCGAGTCATACTTTACTAACTCGATATCTTGCAGAATAGTAAAACGACTTTGCAAGGGAGTATTCCAAAACATAAGGATGATCATTCCTAACACCGTACTAACAGGGCCGTCCCGAGAAATTTTCTTTGAGGGGGGTGTTGAGTAATAAATTTGCCGACTTCACCGAGTCCAACCCCGATAATTATGTAGCCGTAATTAATTGGAAGCAAGCTAAGGTGCAGTATCCGGAGTTGAATCCACCACACAAAGTTTTTTCCATGCGTGCTTAAATTGTACTTTACTGTAAAGTGATCATCGATCATCGTAATAGTCTTCGAGCGTAGTGAGGAAAAGTTTTCGGACCATGTTTTTATGAGATCCCATCCCAAATTACTCTCGTCTGTCTTGATTTCAAACACCAAGAGTTGAAGATAACTATCTCTATATACAGTATTCATGATTTGAGTGAACAATTATAAATGGACAATAATAAAAAGAACTCTCTTACTTAAAGGAGCTTAACGCCCCCAATATCCCCATACTAGAAACCGCCCAGCGTACTAATTCCTTACATGCAGCTGATGCGCTTGTATTCATATCATATTTATGACAAGATAATTGTTGGGATATAGCAGAGGGTTTGTTTAATTAATCCATCAGAATCCAAGAGAATTACTTTCAGCATTTCCTTAAGTGCCTTCAATTTTTTTAATGTGTCGTAAGTATAATACAAAGGTGAAGCAGCTATTAAGGAATAAATGTTATAAAATGAAATTAGTTTATTAATGAAACTTGTCTATGGAGTATCGTTTGATTTTGAAATAATTTGAAATTCAACTTCAATTTTTCTTTAAACCCTTTCAATAACCTTAATAAATAAATCAACAATTAAAACCTTGCATTTCATAAAAATACTTATCTAGAATGAATGTTATACTTATACAATAGAAGCGATTCTTTATCACATTATGTTCAAATTAATCAAAAAAGTATTCGATTCTGAACGAAATATTCTTAGGTGCTAATAGCGCTTCTTCTCTGTATTGCTATTGATAATCTCTGTCATAAGAAAACTTTTGATCGTTTCTTACCTGTGGGATTAATAATAAATCTCCCTAACTTGATTATAGACACTTTTCCCGTATCCCCAAAAGTCCCTCCACTCTCTTTCAAACGCTCAATGCAGACTGATTGATAATTAGCAATTTACTTAGAACTATCATATAAGTATTCGGCAATCTATGGCTACAATGTCCGCCTCTACAATCTTCATGCACATTCGTCTCCATAACGTCGTCTCAAAAATTGAGATAGGCCACTTGAACACAATAAACGCTTTCATGACACAAATGTCCTAATCAATGTTGGACGAAAAGAGAAGGATGAGGAGAAGATAGCGGGTTAATTGCTCGTGGCAATTCCCATACTTGGTTACAAAAGCATATTCTCGTAGTTACTTGATATTAAAATGTTTCATTTCAAAAAATGTATACCTGCTTATGTCTGCCTTTAAAACATATGTCAGGCCCTTATTGGAATCATCGAGCCCGGTTTGGAGCCCGCATTTGGCTAAAGACATCAAATTACTTGAAAGTGTGCAAAGGTCATTTACCCGTAGAGTTTGCGGTTTTGCAAATATCAATTATGTTGACTATCCAGATCGATTAAATAAATTAGACATTGAATCGCTAGAAGTTCGGCGTATCAAAGCTGATCTTTCCCTTGTTTACAAAATTTTACATGGAATTGCGGATGTTCCATTTGATCAATTGTTTAAAATTGAATCATCAAAATATTGCTTGAGGTCACATTCATTAACATTAAAATCAATATGTATTGCTAAAACTGACTGTGTTCGGTACCAGTTTTGTTGTAGAGTAATACCTTGGTGGAATTCTCTATCAGAAAAACTTGTAACCTCAGCCAGTTTTTCTACCTTTAAAAGGGGTCTTGATGAGACAAGACTCTCATCTTTTTGCAAGGTATTTTCGTAATTTACGGCACTTAGTAATTATAAAACAACGTAATGTAAATCGATCAATAAGTTTGCATGCTTAAATTTATATCAATTTTTATTAACATCAGTTGTAACTAGGCTACATTTTAGTGAGAGATCATATTATGTGACTCTCCTTTGTTTTGCCTGTCAATTTTGACAAAATAAATAAATAAAAAATAAATGAAATAGAAGCTGATATCGCTTAGATGTAGATCTCTTAAATCGGCTAGAAAATTATATTGAACTAAGAAATTAAAACTATAGCTGGCTGATTATTATCTATAAGCAGAGTCGTGTGATCATTTACTACAGAATGCAGTCTTGATTAAATCCGATATGAGTCATTCCCCATCAGAACCAATGTCCAAAAACGTGATGTCAAAATACATACGATATCAATACCTAAATAAATCAACATCTATGGTGTACTAGATAATGATTATCCTTCTTACAGACATGATTGGGCATGGATGGTATCCGTCCTATAGAGCTCAGTGATATGCCAAGTACAAATACAATGAGATAGACAGCGAAGAAATATTTCAGTCCATTAGCTATATATTTCATAACAGGATCATAATCTTTCATTTCCGGATTATGGACCACCTGCAAAATAAAGATGAACATTATTGAAATCATTAAAGGGGTACTGTACGGCAGCCATGTATGGGTTCTCTGATACCAACATGCGAGATGTTGAAGAATCAGACACGGGCAAGCATCAGAAAATAAAGAGCACGTACGGCGAGTGTTTTTCCGACTTTGAATGGTTCCCAACATGGTTGAATGGTTAAATGTTGATATCAGAGAACCCAAAACAAGGCGGCATGCCGTGCAGTAACCCTTCTGTTAAATAAAACTTATTTCACTTATTTTATACGAATCTAACATGAAAGGTTTGACTGATTAGATCAATTTTCTCCTATAAATCCTCATGTCTTCGTCATATTTTGCCTTTCTTCGAATCATAGATCCAGAGTTATACTTGCGAACCGCTTTCGATTCTTCGAACGCTATGGTTTTGATCTGTCTCGTTTCTCATTTCTGCTGCTTGCAAGATTCTGCCGGTTTTGAAGGGCTAATTTCTTTGTCTCGGAATAGCCACTATAATTAAACAAAGTGACACAGAGAAGTCAGAGGAAGAATGCATTGAATTAATAATATTCGGAAATATATATCATCAACTATTTATAACATAGTTCAAATTTTTATTTACAATTATTTAGAAATTTTGGGTGATTTTATCTCTCACGATGATCAAGTTGTTTTGGCTTGTATGATCCAAACACTGGAGTTAGCGAATCAAATAATTAGAACATCATTCGAAAATCTCTCGAGTTTTACAATATTATACCCTGTAGAGTACTATTGATTGATCTGAATTTTGATTGGTTTTGCAGTCACCCATTATTTCTGATGAAATTGCCCAATAAATTTCAAACGAATTAGATAAATAATAAATGCAAATAAAGATAGATAATAGTCAGAATTTTCATACTCCGAATCCGAAAAAAGTCCTTATAGAAGCGTCTGACTCCGAGTCCACCTCCGAAAATGTGAGAAAAATCGAATCCTACTCCGACTTCGGCTCTAAAATGTTTCAGACAAACTCCTGTGAAAAATCCAAAACGGATTAATTTATCAACCTAACATTTAGCAAACATAGAAAAGTACATAATAAATTAACATCAATTGAAATATGTAGCCATTCCAACATTTATGTAGAAATATCTAGACAATTTTCAACTTTGCAATGTTTGTTAAGAAATTAAGAGGAGTGAATTCTAGACTCCGACTCCGACTCCTGCTCCTGTTTGGAAAAAATTCACTCCATTCTGGCTCCTGTTGAAGTACAGATACTCCTGCCGGATTCGGAGTTTGACTCCGGCTCCTGTACACCTCTGGTGGACCTCATTGGCTATATTCGACAGTTGGAATTTGGTTTAGGCGTGGCATAATTATCATAAAGTCTCACTAATTAATGCAAGGTATTCAGTGTAATCGAATAGTGAATCGAAATAATTTATTTTATGGTATAGAAATTTACCTTTTTCGAGATTAGCATGAAAGGATTCTCTTCAATGTATTTCTTGACATTTCCGTGCAACGCCAGTAGCTCTGAGCCGATAATTATCCCATAGCCGAATGGTTTATGGTATGTTGCTCCTACTTTAAGTTGAATCTCTGATATTTCAGAGAAGCTTCTGATCATTTGAACTTCGTCTAAAACTGCTCCAAAAGCTTTCCCATCTTTCACAGCCAGCAATGTTTCATCTAATGTGTCATAGATGTTATCTGAAAATCATCCATAATGTTGAAGTTTGAATTTAATATTATTGAATGTTATGCAAAACATGACATGGCCACTAGGTACAGTATCTTTGTCTGAACATTTTGTAAATGTTCTCCTCGTCATTCTTTCAATAAAATGTTTTGTTAAACCTTACAAAAATTTTAAAAGTAAAAAGTTTACAGTAAGCTTCATCCATCTAAAGCATTTAAGCTATCTATATTTTCAGAACGCAAACTTTCAGTATTCAAGTAGAAGAAGTATCGAGTAAGCAGGCGAATTCACTATGTGAGACGTTTGTACACTGCCATCAACAATATAAGCTATGGGTTATCCATGTTACGAAATTAGTTCTTACCTTTTGTTTCCCCATTTCTAAGTATGGCGGAACCGTTCAAAACCGCAACCTGTTGAAAGAGATTAGATGAGATAATCCAGAATACTAAACTTTGAAGGCTTTCATATTCTTTATAAAGAATAGTGAGAAAGGGATGAATGTTTTTACAAAATATTTGAAAATTGGGTTAGAAGCATTACTAATTCCATTTTCCCTTAACATTTCGATCCCTCTCAACCCATAACTAAATTCTCAACTCTCAACACAAATATTTGAAACATTAACAAAAAATAAACAACGTGCGTACCATTGTGCATACCTCAACAAAGCTGAACAATCTGCGCACTACTCAGACCAGGGTTGCCAGATATTTTTCCCAGCAAGAATCCAAAAATGGGTTCAAAAGCATCCAAATTGTATCAAACTTTTCACAAAATAACCAAAATATATCCAAATCGTCGAAAGCATCAACGTTGTTACAGGTTAAAATGAAAAATACAGCTAAATTTGAAAGAGATTTGGGCTGAATATTCCCTCCATGTATAAATGACACCAACCACGGATTTTCAAAATATAAAAAACGTATTTGGTCTCATTCTCCTAAAAAGCCAATAGAGTTGCTTATTTTTGTTTCGTATTTTTTTAGACGGGGTAGCCACTTAGCGTCATAAGGTTGAAAAGTAATTTAATAATTTTTCATTGAGATTTTGGAATTAGAAATTATATTTGTTTTGAAAGTTTGGATATTTTGGATATTTTTGATCCAAATAAAATATCTTGGATCCATACTGGCAACCCTGACTCAGACAAAGCCGTAATCCTGACACAACACTAGGCTCAAGAAGACTTTGACCCAATTGATGTAGCCTGGGACTGAGAGAGTCCTCGAGGCACATTATATTAACCTTGATATTCAAGATACAGTTCACGTTTATGCTCAACCAGAGTCCTAGCTATATTACTGTTGTCTATCTTTACTACGAACATAACATGGCGCAGTTGATAGGATGGGCATGATTCACCATCTTGGGAATTGTCATTAGTCATTCCTGGCCAGTAAGCAGCTTGACGTGCTCGATGTTTACTACGGTCGATGCCTTGATGTGGAAGATGGAGTCGTTGAATGATGGTTGGACGCATACTTGTGGGAATGATTATACGGGCACCATAGAGAACAAGTTCATCCTGGACAGATAAATCGTCAAATATCTTCTTGTATGGCAGTAATGCTTGAGGCCAAGGTTGATGTGGTTTCAATTGCAATGGGGAAGCAGATGGTGTTTGTACAGCGTGACGGAGATGTTGATAACAAGGATCAGTTGTAGCGGCTCTGCGAAGAAGAGCAAGGACTGGATCAGGAAATAGTTGTTCATCGACTGTTGAGCAGTTTTCGCTTATGACAGATCTGACATGTGCAGCGGTTGCTAATTCATCGAGCGAAGAAAGGGCTGGACTGGAGGAGGACATATAGTGCATCGGGTATTGTATTGTTGTATTATTGTATTGTATTGTATTGTTATATAATATACGTCGACCGGTTATCTGGATGGCCAATAACCTTTCATTTTGGTGCAGATCCTACATCAAGTCAAGACATTGATCAATTGAAGAGAGCATTTCGTGATACTGGCGTTCCAGTTCTCTTCAGAAGCGATGGTGGCCCTCAATTCAAGTCAGCTGAATTCGCGACATTCATGACAGAATGGTTCATCACTCACCGTCAATCAGCGCCATATCATGCCCGATCCAATGGCCACGCGGAGGACGCCGTAAAGGCTATGAAGACATTTATCAAAAAGTTTACTACTGATGGAGATCTTAACCCATCTGGCTTTGACGAAGCAGTCCTAGAATGGTGAAATATTCCTCGTTCGCATGGACTATCACCATCTCAAGTGTTATTTGGTCGCCCATTATGGACTCGTCTACCTGCACACTATCGCTCATTTGCATCAAACCGGCAACAGTGTGCCTCTGAAACTGAAAGACGTTCAACGCACCATGATGAATATACTACACAATATTATAATGTCAAGGCCCACACTCTGCAACCGTTATCAATAGGGAATCATCCTCCAAAATCCACACAACAAAGAATGGGACCGCCTTGGAGTGATCCTATCTGCAAACGCTTATCGGAAATATGACGTCAAACTGGATTCAGGGCGCCTGCTCAGCCGTAACAGGAACACTTCAACAAATGAACAAGATGCCTAACGTCTTATTACTTATCATTACACTTTCATATAGATTACCTAAAATTTACAATCATGTATAACCATCTCCTCATTCCAATATAATTCCTGGAAGGGAGAGATCATGTAGCCTGGGACTGAGAGAGTCCTCGAGGCACATTGTATTAGCCTTGATATTCACGAAACAGTTCACGTTTATGCTCAACCAGAGTCCTAGCCATATTACTGTTGTCTATCTTTACTACGAACATAACACCAATCAAAACGAGTTTAAGTTGTCATTAGCCTTATTCCGTTCTGGCCCTCATTTCCGCGCAGCGCTTCACTGAGGGCCATATAAACAGTTCATCTGTTTTTGTTGTTTTTCAGCTTCTGTATCGTCAAATAAATTCTGTTAGTTTTTTATCTTCATTATATTATTTTTGTTTGTCGTTAAACCATGCTAGAATATCGTAATCCATTTTTTTGCAAAGCTTCGATTTTATGCGGGAATCAAAGGCAAGTTAAACCCTTCTGCCTGTCACTTTTATTGCGACATATTCTTGAACAGATCACCTATCAAAACGACCACATTATTTACAAACCACTATCAATAAACAACTTGAAAATTTGCCAGTTAAAATAACTAAAAAAGCATAATATCTCGTACAATGAAAGGTTTTCAGTACCTTCACTGTTGTTTTCACACGGCACGGCATGTATGGAGGAATTTACACAAATATCAACATACAAGTGAAACCGGGAATTAAAAGTTTTCTCAGGCGCTAGTGCTGTGTCAGCATAACGGCTTCTCTGAACAGTGCACAGACTTTACACTCTCATTAAGATTGGTTTTAGATTGAACGCAGGCTAGTTTTAGTCGGTCTCCGCTGCTGCAGACCAATACCCCTACCAGTGCTCCCCTATTCTAATATCTGTAAATGATACCTTTTCCCCGTATATTGTAATCGGCGTTTTCCTTTTCAAAATAGTACCAGCAGTTGCTAATGATCCAATCAAAATAGCTGTGATAACTAATCCCATATATGTCCAGATAATTGTGAAAGCACGTGCGAGATTACCACGAGATATCATATCCCCATATCTGTAAACAATATTGATGTTATTAATCAAGAAATGCTTAGATAATCTTATTTATATTTTTAACTGATTTGCACAAGGGGAGCCCTATTGAGACGAGATAAATTTACCATAACTCAATAGAAGCCGCTAATAGTATTCTAGTAAGTTGGCAGTATTTTAAACCAGAATCGGAGACGTGATTCATTGTATAATTACATTTTACAACTACATTTTAATACCCATTGAATGTTATTCTTCAGAATAACATCGAATTGTTGTAGGCTCTGCATTGGTCCATGGCCCACTTTCGTGCTACACCAAACACAAAATCAAATGGTAATAATAATAATAATCACCCGACAGTTGTCATGGTCACGAAGGCAAACCAAAAACCTTCAAATGATGCATACAGTGGGTTTCTTGTATTGAAATCTGGATTTTTACGCCATTCCTGACGAAAAAAACAAATGCTCTGGTTATTGATGAACATATAATACATTGTGACATGACACATAAATCTTAAACAGTTTTTGAATAATTTAATAAGGGAATGGGTTTTCATGAGCTAAGTTATATATGTAAAAGCTCATTTTAAAAATCAAAATTTAAGTTTGATATGCATAGCAGGATACTTATCAAATTTCCTAAAACACAGAAGGTTATAATAAAAAATCAATGGCAACGTAGAATTTGTAAAAAATAACTATTGGAGCTATACGGCCTCTGATTTATGCAAAATAGCTCATGATTCATCGCATATCTGTGAGTTAAACGCAAATGTATTAAAACAACTTTGTGGTTGTGAAATCATGTAAACTCATAATAAAGCTATAGTCGTTGATTGGATTATGTCAGACAATTTAAATGGATTCTGGAATCCTATTTAAATTCCACGGGAAAAATAAAATCAGCAAAGTACAATCTAATAGTGAATTGGTAGCTATGTAACCCAGAGCCATCTATTTAAAAGGGCTGGGACACACAAATTTTTGGGCTCAAAACTGCCATTCTAGTTCCATTGAAAACGAGGTTTATCTTTTGACCAAAATTGTTTTCAAATTGATGACAATATTTTTGAGTTCTCTTTTCAAATTCGCGAGCCTGGACTTGAAGGAATGAAAATGGCTCCATAAAATTACGTAACTGTGCCCAATTGGAGATAAGTGCGGCACATGAGAGAATGTCCTCACACAAGTAAGAGATGACTTTGATGTAAAGATCATAAACATTTAATTACCGTATAAACCGTCTGATGAAGTTCGAGTAACGGAAAAGGCTTTTGCCTTGGCTTCATTCCATGACGGCCCTCAATTCCACGCAGACGCTCCGGTGAGGGCCTAATAAAATTCAGCTAGCAAGGTGATGCGTTCAAAATGGCTCAGACGGAAAAATCGTCCTGGCCAATCACAGAGCAGAAAGCTCTGTGGTGGGCATAAACTCAATGATGATTGGCTCTTATACTTCAAGAAAACAAAGGAAGTTTTTTTGCGTCTAGGGTTTCAAAACTTATGTTTTGCAAATAAACAACAAACTTCGATTATGAAAATGTATTAATTTAATCTAACTGCAGTCTTCAAGCATGAACGAAGGAAAAATAGAAGAATATTTTGGATTGAATTCCACACACACAATATTGAGCAACATTCAAGAGGTATTTCTAATTTAATATGGCAAATCATGGGGATATCTTAACTATTCAACAAGGCGAGATGTGAGGAGATCTTCGATAGTAACCTTTTGTGGCTGCCGCGGGCAAAATCAAACAACTTATGAATACTTTATTTTATTCCAATATAAAACCGATATCGAAACTCCACAATATTCACCCCTAATGGACCAATAAAGAATATCTAATTTATGGATTTTACGGGCTGATGGATTATATATAAACTTTGATACTTCGAACAGCGAACAGCGTTTCAAAATCGAACAGCGTTTGTACATTTTCAAATAGATATCAATAGTCCACAATATTTACGCACAAGCAGCACCAATAAATCTATCTGATTAATGGGATGGTACATATAAACTAATTAGATAATGTGCTTGTGGATGTTGTAGCCAAATTTTCTCAGCGTGTGTATCTTTTTCCTCGAAAGATAAAATCATATTCATGATATTGAAAATCGAAATTTGAAACAAAAATTCAAAAAAGGGTCATACGATCGAATCCTACATGATAAAATACCGAGTTGTGATTGGCCAGGACGAATTTTCCTGCTTGGCAGCCATTATGAACGCATCAGCTTGCTAGCTGAATTTTATTAGGCCCTCACCGGAGCGTCTGCGTGGAGTTGAGGGCAGTTATGGAATGAGGCTACTTTTGACTCATCTTCAATATTTTTGTAGCTCGAAGGTATTAAGTCTCACATTGATGTTAGGTGTAGTCTCTTGGACCACGTGGAATAACTTAAACTTATGGCTAATGGTTATGAAGGTGGAGATACTAAACCAGAAACTTTACAATGTGTTCCATTATTTGTTGTCAACATTTGGTGGTCTTCTATCTTAAGAATTGATGATCACAAGAATCAGATAAGATACATTTGCTATATGCCATAATATAGAATAAATGTTGTTGAACAGTACACTACAAAATAGTGGATCCTTTTATTTCATTGCAAAAGAAAGTATCAACAATTTAGCCAGAAAAAGATACCCACTAGTAAAACTACAATTGTTCCAGCGATGTAGGCCAATAGGATTGAAACAAAAATCAGCGGCCACAATCGAAAGATCGATACAAATATCTCATTTCCTATAAAATTTGTCTTGTCTGCTTTGATAAGTAGGAAGATTCTATTCTTATTCAAGATTGGGACGAATCGGTAATGCTTTTCATAGATATCTGTTTTGAAAGGTTCTAAAACAGGCATGAAGATATGGGCTGTATTTGAGATGGAATTACGTAGCAATCTTTCATCTACAAAAAAACAACAATAGTGAACAATAGAAATTAGATCGTGAGACAGCATTAAAAATTATTTGATATGGAAATTAATGTAGCACAAGCACGATAGTTTTGTACAAATGTTCAACGAAGTAAAGGTATCCTATTAATTAAATTGGAAATGTATTTCCTGCTCTATAGTATCGAGTAATGTTGAGAATTGTCATGAGAGTAAAATGATTGAGAGAGATAAAATAAAATAGCATCCACTCTCGTAGAGAATTCAAAACGGAGTCAAATGTAATTCTAAAATATCACGAAGGTTTTCTGCGATATGATAGGTCGAACGAGCGTGCATGAAATCTTAGGGTAAAATAGCTCCGAAACATGGCTCCGAAGCCGGGAAAAACTACTAGTTTCAAAAAGTTTGATCTGTGATAAAATAAAGAAATTATAACTTTCCGATAGCAATCCAATAAATATCTCAAAATTATGGCAATGATTTACAAAACGATATTTAGCCCAAGATGTTTATGTTTATTGAAAAGCGTGGTAAATGAGTTATTGGTCGTGCAGCATGCAAAATAAAAGCATAGAATGATAGACAATTATAGGCAACCCTGTTTCAAGGTAAACCTAAAATTTAAATAACAATTAGTACATTAACTTCCTATAGGACAATCGCGCAATTTATGTAACAGACGTTCTTCTATATGTCTTCCTTTATTCAACAATATGTATTTCGTTTTGGATGTGCAAAACCCTTTGCTTGGTTCATGAATTAAAATTGAATTTTATATTTTGAATTTCGTGAATTGAAAATTCGCGATCGAATGAGAATCCGAGGTTTGTTTTATTTTAGGAAAGGGTTACCACACGCTTGCCAATGTTTGTATTCATATTTACTAACTCGAAAAAGTTAGGAGACACTCGGGATGCTAAAAATCACTCGCTAGGAGCTCTTGATTTTTCAGCGCTTCACTCGTGTCTCTCAACTTTTTCTCGTTTATTAAATATGAATACAAACATGGCAAGTATGTGGTAACCCGTTAATAACATAACTATACGGCAATACACAGGGGAAAGGGAAAATCGATATTATTCTAGTTATGCTAATACGCATTAGCTTAACATACCCCCCACTGTTAAAAAGCATCATCCAGTTGGTTAATATCTACATTGAATTTAATACAGAATAAAAGTAGAATATATGATTATTTAAAATGAATGTAAACCATGTAGAATAAATTTATAAAAATAATGGTTCACTATTCGATAAAGTGAAAAATGTTTAAATGTCACAGCAAATTGATAAAGCGATGATCAATTATAATATAACAAAAATGTTTAAATAGTTGGTCCTTTAGAAATTGTCTTTTAGTGTTTGTGTGTTCTTTGTACTGACTACCGGAAGAAATGTCATAAATTGCAGGGTCTCTCACGCGATTGGTGGGCCATACAAGTAATATTTTTTCTTGATTAAATAAATTATTTGGCTTCCTGGAATTCTATTCTACCAGGCTTACATTCAATTGTATTAACACTAATGTCATTAATGCAATTAATAAAATCGATAATACAAGTTGTAAATGCATTGAAATTTCATGGTAATATTTTTGGTTTGGGGATCTTATCACCCTTGTTCATTTGATAATGTTATGTTTGCTGTATCACCAATATAACACTTTTTTGTTGATGGTACGTTGCTTCTAAAATCATTGTTTCCATTAACGCTATTAACGTCATTGTCAACTGCTACAGCAGAAGGCGTAGCTTCCATTCTCCGCTGGAAAAAGCAAGGTTTAGTGCAGCGAATATAGATACAATTGTATTCGCTTGCCATTTTTCGTTTGGGTAAGGTAGAATTATTTCGTTTGGTGTTGGATGATAATTCAGCCATAAACGTTTTTGTTTCAGCACGGGACTCGTTTATAATACTTACAGCTAAATTTCTAAGTTCATTTACAAATTTAAAAAATTTCTTTAAGCTGTTTAATGGAATAAAAGTTATAAATAATAAGCCATGAGAATACTAATTATGATACAAGCAAAATGTATAATAAAATAAAATTATTTGAATCTGAATTGAATCCCCGCTACGAGATTAAAAACAGGTGGTAAGCACATTTAATTCGAGCTCATTGGCTCAATATTTTTCTCGAAACAAACTCGCAGAGGTGCTGAGAAAAATTACAGTTCTTTCGTTTGAAAATTGTCCCAATTGTTTAAAAAGCAAAATATTTATTTTGAATACCGTTGCGACACATTTATTCAAGTTACAAAACTTAGCGATGTCGACGATTTAAACTAGAACCTCAAATCGATAATGAACTATTGATAGAATGGTATAAAATGTGTTTGCTAACTTCACATTTTCATCGATAACACATCCAAGCACTAGATTGCGAGAAAGTTGGAGCAAATGAATTTGTTTTAAATATGAACATTATGAAATGCTTGCTAGCTTCACTTCCACTCAAATATATTATAACCATATATTTATGCTGTTTATATTTAGTTCCGGATGGAAGCAAAATTAATAATGATTCGACAATTAGGATGTTCCGTATGTGTTCACGAGAGTCATTCAATACGAAATTTTCAACCAAAGAACTTATGTTATTAATAAAAAACAAAACTGATAATCAAATAAAACTATCTAAGACATGTATTTTATCGTTCTAAACTATCATAACAATAAACAACTATTCCCAAAAACGATGCCGCATCCTTTCTTAAAACCCTTTTATCTTAGCCTCTCTTTTTACTATTGTGTCTCTAGTCCAGTATGAATAATGTGTAGACTCATAGAAAGATCCTCCCTGTTTATTGTCATAAAATAGTAAATTGTCAATCAAAATAATATGTTTCCATTTCAATAGATCTGTCTATTAGCAGCAGTGTAAAATCAGTTGTAAAGCAATAAATAGTTGGAGGGTCAATCCAAACATACGTCGATTTTAACAAATGTACAAGCATATACAAATGTATATTTAAGGAGGTTCGGAACAGTAGACACCATTTTGAAATAGAAATAGTGCCACACGACCGGTGTTGGTTGTAAATACTCGTTACTTTTAGAGTAATTTTAGGAGTGTTTAGTTACTTTTTTGAGAAAGGTAATAAGTAATCTAATTAATTAATTTTTGAAGTAACGAGTATTATTTGAGAGAAAGTAATTGACGTTACTTTTCAAATTACTTTTCCGATGATAAAATATTCGTTTTGTGGTCTTGTGACAATTTGTTCTGTCTACAATGCAATCTCACATTATTAGCAGCTTTCACGATATTTTAAACCAGGTGAATTGTGTGATATCTGACCAATAAACCCTATCCCAAATCCTATTCTTCCCTGTTCTGACGTTGTTCTGTTGATCAATAGTTTGTCACTTGTTATTTGAGTGAGCTCCAAATATTGAAAAGATGTAAAATTTATGACTATTATGAATAGATTGATCCGACGAAAGTAAAACATTTTGATAAATCCAATGAAACCATTTCTTTGACAACATTATTAAAAACTTTTCAAATCAATCTATCTGCCGCCGCAGTCGCCAGTATTAAATTAATACTATTAAATCGATCGTTCTCCTTCGTAAGAAAACAAGATGGCTGCCGTCGATTGTCAAAACGAGACATGTAATTATCGAAAGAGAGGCAATCTCTTTTGTTTGCAAAAGTGAAAGTAATCATGAAGTACTTAGTAGTTAATTACTTTCTTTGGGAAAGTAATTAGTAAATGTAATCAAATACTTTTGAGGAGAAGTAATTTGTAATGTAAGTTATTACTCTTTTAAAGTAATTCTCACATCACATTTTAACTATTCGCGCAGTTCAGATGAAATCATGTAACCTGGTTCTGTTTGACTTTTGCCACTTACGACATTTGAAAACATATTGAATATCAACAATGTATAGTAAATGTTTAACTTTTCAAAGTAGCTAAGTTTGTTTGTTTGATAGTCTGAACCCTGGAAACTTTTGGCATCAAAACGAGATGATCTTAAAATAGCTTTTGAGTCCAATTCTCACTGATTCTGCCGTGTCGAAAGGGATCGAAATGTTTGGAAATGATTGATATTGGGTCAACAAAGATAATATTATGGCTTGCTTAAAACTCTTTAAAACTCAAATCTGAGTTCGACTATCTTGGTTCTAAAATAATATCTTAATAACATGTATTATTATTGATGTAACAAATGGGGTGACTTCAAAGCCCCATAGCCCCAAAGTTAATCTGCGTAACTTTTGTTTTTCTATTCCAAAAAAATGAAGTTCTAAGCGTCTGAATCCTATTCTGAAATTTTAATTAATTCAACAGAAGCAAAATTTTAGCTGTTCCAAACCTCCTTAATTTGGATTCAATATAGTTACCAAAGTCAATGTTAAAAACCCACCGATGAAAGCATTAATATTAGATATTAAATGATAGATAAAAAATTGTATGTTGTATTGTAAAACTCGAAAGATTTTCGAATGCTGTTCTAGTAATTTGATTGGCTCACTCCCGTGTTTGGATCACGCAAGCCAAAACAACTTAGATAACATGAGACAAAAAACATCCAAAATTTCTAAATAATTACAAATAAAAAATTGCATTATTAACACCGTTGATGATATATATTTAAGAGTACAGTATTATAATTTAAGGCATTCTTCTTCTTTGCGTCATTTGTTTGGTGGCTATTCCGAGACAAAAATGCCCTACAAAACCGGCAAAAACTTTTGAAAGAGCAGAAATGAGAAACAAGACAGATCAAAATTATAGCGTTCGAAAGAATCGAAAGTGTTTCGAAAGTAGAACTCTGGATCTGTGATTCGAAGAAAGGCAAAATATGATGAAGACGTGAAGATTTATAGGAGAAAATTGACCTAATCAGTCAAATCATTTATGTTAAATTCGTTTAAAAATAGTAAAAATATGTTTCATTTCACAAAAGGGTTACTGCACGGCAGTCTTGTGTTTGGGTTCTCTGATACCAACACTTGGGATGTTGGGAGACACTCGAAAGCTAAAAAACACTCGCCCTACGGGCTATTGTTTTTCTGATACTTTCTCGTGTCTCCCAACATCCCGCGTGTTGGTATGAGAGAACCCAAACACGGCTGCCGTGCAGTAACCCTTTATTCTTATATAGTTTACGTCTTATACTTATCTGTTTCCATTGCATCTGTTTTTATTGGATTACAGTAGATATATTTGTAATAAATCAAGTCAAACTTCAACGGCATTATAGTTTTCATCTGT
Source organism: Haliclystus octoradiatus (assembly GCA_916610825.1). Taxonomy (NCBI): domain Eukaryota; kingdom Metazoa; phylum Cnidaria; class Staurozoa; order Stauromedusae; family Haliclystidae; genus Haliclystus; species Haliclystus octoradiatus. The sequence continues at coordinate 25,221,301 of OU744447.1, forward strand.
GTTTCGTAACAACATTCAATGATGCCTTTCTCGTGTTCTCTCACTGCACGTACTGCGCTCTGTGTTATTTTCACGTATAATTTTGTTTAGAAAATCGATAGAGTTGTATATTTAAAGGCTATACAGATGTTTCATCTGCATTCTGCATGTACTTACTTGGAAATTGGGACAGTGATCCATCACGAGTTTTGTTAAAATGAAGTCTTGGCAATTTTGTTCCTGTTCCTCTTTCAATCTTTCTGTAAGCATAGCAACTGCCACATATACTAGTCATCATATCAGATACATAGTCTACCATTGAGCCAGTAGGCATTAAAGTATCATCAGTTATCACAAAAGGATTTTGTTCTGTCCATTGAATATAATATTCATTTCTGCATCTGCACGTTTCTATAAAATTATAAGAAAAAGTTTATCTGTATTCATGGTAGTGAAACAGGATATTATTAATAACCTAGTATTTCATATTGGCTAATGCAGTCAGGTTTTAGACTTCTACATGACAAAAAGGCGGCAACTATTTAAAGTGGGAATAAACCCCCAGGCTATCTTTACATATGTAGTAGAACCCGACGTGAAAAAACAATGGCGAATGTATTAGTGGCGAATGTATAATCAGGAACAAGACTTCACATTGTAAAACCATAATTTTGTAAATCAGATAACGTTGATAGAGAGGATAATAAATACAGATATACCGCAAAACCGAAAAACGATAGAATTTGAAGTACTGTAATTCTAATACGGCAGTAAATTTGAATAAGAACGTTCGAGCCCTCTATCGGTTTGTACTACTTTCTGATATTTTATAGAATTTTACAGTGTAATGTACTGAAGAATTTTGAATGGTTTTATAATAATTGAATGCTTGGTAAATGAATGATGAACACCTTGTTAGACTATTAAGCATAATATATCTATATACAGTCGTATAAACTATACGATTACATGGTTAAAGAATAACTAGACAAACATCAATTTCAAATTTAAACTTTGAAATGACAATTGAGATATGTCTATTTAATAATTTAGTAATCTACTTATATTAATAATACTGTCTGTTTATATATCACAATATTTCTATCTACTTATATTAATAATACTGTCTGTTTATATATCACAATATTTCTATATTTCTATATTTCGATATTTCTGTGTCTGTCCGCGACTTATGTACGTCTTACTGGCGATATAATACGGATAATCCGTTGTCGGGAAATTATGCAAACATTTGTGTCGAGATAACCGTGTACAGTAACAAATTTGTTGTATGAAAAGTATGGGTCTATGACGTTGTTTTAAAATAATATACTTCATCTGATAATTTATTTGATATCCTTGCATTAAAAAATTCAGAGATTTTGAAAAATTTCATAGGTCGATAATCTAGCGGGCAGCCAAATCGAATTCAAATTGAAATCCCCAGAACAAAAATATTTTGCTTTGAATTTAAAAGCTGCGTGTAAATTGTTTGAGCAAGTGAAACTTGAAAATGAATCAGTTTTATGATAATTAAAACAATACGAAATACTGAATTACATTGAATTACCAGTATAACTAGGTCAAACAAAATATTTTTTTGAAATCAAAGAAACGTAGACCTATTTCATGTAGTGTTGATATCATCAATACATATAGCGCGGCACAAACGCTATGAAAATTAAAGAGACTTTAGGTCTTAATTTAATTTATTAATGAAACAAAATGCCGTTCATTACTTTTATCAAAATCGAGATATAAAACATTTCACTTTTAAAAAGGCTATTTTGATATATAATTTGTGAGAACACTGAGCAAACAATCTGTTTTGAAATGAACAATCTATCGCGGGGCATAAAAACAAATTAACTTGCAAGAATTTTCAAAATGACGTTGGCGTTCGACTAATTCGAAAAATATTCAAAGTTCGAATAGATTATCTGTCTACAGTCTAAAATTACAGAGTTTAGAATCAATCAAGGCATTGCACAAAAGTATTTCTATAATTTATTATTTAATATAAAAACATGAATCATTTGGTTTTGAGCAGGCAGGCTTTTATTTTCAGATTTTGCTTCCATAATTAACGAAGGAATTATAGGCATCGATTAAAATTAAAATTTCATTTTGTTGACTTGCTATACGAATAAGACACAGTATGTTACTACAGTTTTGAGAATAAAAATAGCGGTGTCTTGTTATTATCGTTGATCAACATTTAATAAAGTTAATTTCAGGTATATCAAATTTAACAAAGTTAAATTGAATTGAGCGTATGATTTGTGATAAACAATAATAATTATAATATTTTCAGCGTTCAAAAATTTTGCTTTGAATTTAAAAGCACAAAAACATAATTTAAAAACACTTTTAAATAGTTAATACAGTTTGGATGAGTGTAACAAACCTTGTGTTACAAAAATAAAAAGCGAAAAGGTTGCATGAAATAATCGATCATAGCAAACAATATTTATTAAAATACAACTTACCATTTTCCAAATGAGATCCAAATAAAAACTATACGAGCGGCATAATCTCCGAACAACATTTAAATACATAATAGCGGGTTCTCTGAGTTAATACACCAATCAATAATAAGTTAACAACCATATTTTATCGAAGGAGAATGTACGCCCGATAAGAATAAAATAAAGATTGTCTTTTATTCGAAATAATTCTGACAAAAATGATCATTTCATATCGTGATCAAATGCATGGTAAAGTAGATTCATTTTCTACATAGTAAATTATCCTTTTCGTCAGACATCATAACATGAGCATTTAAATATTACCATCGGCTGTGGTATTATATATCTTTGAAGCTGCACTAAACATTTCAACTCTATAAACCATCGCGTACGTTTCAATAAATTCTGAATAAATATGCATATCACGAATCTGGCAAAATGAGTTGTTTTCGTTTTCCTATCAAAATAATTAATTTATTCATAATCATCTTTCCTTTCATTCGACATCTGTAATGTTATAAATAGCGCGTAGAAATATTGACGACAAGATGTAACATAATATCAATATCGAATTAGTATAGCGATTTATTATAGAATTTTATTTCCTTTTAAAAGAATGTTGATGCTATTATTCTGGAAAATTTGATAACAAGAACCCCTATCAGACCAATTTTTCAGATCTTTTTTTTACTTATAAAATTTTATTTTCAACGAACTCTTAGTATTTTGATAGACTGCCATGAAAATCACAGGCATACTTGCTGAGATTGCAAAGATCAAAAATATAGGCTCATATAGTATCATATCATAATATTTTCAGATTATATATATAATTTGAAATTCAATACACGCGCGTGGGTCGGCCTTGTTCAATAATACGTTGTCGAAGCAGTAGGTTTGTTGATAAGGTCAGTCAAAGCGCTTATGTCAGTAAGTAACGCAGTGGCTAATTGGTTAGTGCTCTGGTATAATAATTTCAGGGTCGTCAGTTCAAATCCGCCGTTCGGTTTTTTTAAAATGAAGCAGTAAATCATTTTTAATTAACAAAAGATATCGTTTGATCATGTTAATAACAGAAATCAGTGGACCATGTGTCTTGTTTAAGCTAAATTAATTTAATATTGAATCTATCGCATGCAATGCCACGAGTTTCACTGGCCACACTTTGACGGCGGCGTTATTTTGTGAACACCACATTAGTGTTGTATATATTGCAATAAAGATTTATGAATCCGAACCGAACGCGATCCGATCGTATCGGGTCAGATTCGGGTTAATATTTTAGATCTTCGGATCGGATCGGATTTGTAGTGATTTTTTATGGATAGTTTCAGATTTCGAAATTTGACTGAGTATTTGTAATTTATAATAATTAATGTGTTCTGGCCTCCTTTCAGCACATAAAATATTGTTTTTCTATGTAGATATAGCTACGTTAAATTATACATTTCAATCGACTCAATTGATGTGAAATAAATTAAACTTTTATTAAAGGAATGATTAAGATGTATTGATTAATGCTACATCGTTTCAATGCATATTGTCTCTCATGTTCTCCTCCAGAGTTCATACTCCGTATTATACAGCGATAGAAAGCTTAGTCAATTGTTTAATTATAAGTGATCTGAAAGTTTTATCATAGAAGGTCCATTATGGACTACACTCATAGCTAGTACTTAAATAAATCCGAAAAAGTACAATTCATACTTTGTAGTACCAACTATCTCGAAGAAAAGTCGTCTGTGCATGCCTGTGCAAATCGCGTCAGTTTACACTCACATTTAGATCATGAAAAGGATATCTTGTAGAAATATTTACTCAATAACAACTTGCTGATGGAGTTAAAAATAGTTATTAACTTATATAGCATAGGATAAAGCTATTTCGAAGGGCATGTGTCTGCTAATTAAGATTTGAGAAGTACTGCGTTCACACAGTATACGTAACTAATATATGGCACTAGACTAGTCACAAAGGAACAGTCGCACCACCTGACATTTGTGTTAATCCACAATCTATATCAGATTCATCGCGCTTCACGACGCTACGAGAATTATTTCGACCGAGCGTTTCAATAGATATTATTCTGCTCCTGAAATCACAAATTGCACATTTTTTACGTAATTCGCAAGTTTATATCTTTTTTCTTGGCTCATCCTTGTCAGATTGTTTGTTGTGCGACTTCGCGGAGCTAGGTCACCTCAAAGATAACGTCGCCTGATCAGCCCACTCTTAAGTCTGTTAGACAAACCGCACGACTTGTGATTTTGTCGTCATAAAGCAAGATCCAATCCCCTTTTTTCTCAGCTTTGAACACCACTTTGAAGGCATTTTTCACCAAGAAATAATTTCCAGATCGAAAAAAAAATTACGCCATTGTTTTTTTCAAGTCGGGTTCTACTATATATGTAACGATAGTCTGGGGTTTTTTTCCCACTTCGACAATTAGACAACGAGCCCGAATTGTCTAATTATTTTAGTGGAAAGCAACTAGTGTACAAGCAAAACACATCAAAAATTCAAACTATTTATTCGCTTTCTGCATAATTAATTTTAAATACAACCGTCAATCAAAGGCATCCATGACGACTAAAGCTTCGTGATTTGGAGGATGAGTTTTAATTTGATTTGATTCAGATTTAACTTTTAAAACAAAACAGACTTGAGAAGGTAACTATTGAGTATCTAAAAATACATAAATGTTCGCAGTTTGTAATATAAAAATGTGTTGTTTATAAACTTTAGTTAACTAGCAGACTAATTTATATCTGCAATAAAGTAGCAAGAAGTTGGAGAAGATTGTTAAATAAGATTAAAATTGTATATGCACTGCTTACTATTGAGCAACTTCATCTCATAGTTTTTTACTTGTTTTGTTTTCTCGGGGACGGAAATTATAACTTACTCTCGCAATTCGTATAAAATTTTGATTCAAAAACATTTGCGAATCACTTGTTTACTTTTTGGAATTTGCGAGGGAACTTGCGAGAAAATAGAAAAGATGTGAGAAATGAGAAAAAAGTGAACGATGGAGCAACCAATCAGAATGCAGATCATCGAATAGTACCATAGTCGGTTTCAACTAAAGTACAATAGTCAATGTAGTTTACGCTTTTCTTTTTATTTTCGTATATTGTTATATTTTATTTTATTTTATTATATTATCTTTATAATTGTATAAATTTCAAATAATTGACATAATTTACATACTTTGCTATTGATGTCTACTACGACGTTTTAAGCCCCAGCCAAATAAAGTCAACATTTTCATAGCATTTGATGATATTCCTATGTTGCGAGACTGCTGGCAAATTGCTGACTAGGGTGGCCAACTGAAGTGAGCATTTCTAAACCAGCCGATGCTGGATGAAAATCTATAAAACTGAGAGGATATCGTCTTTGTCGTCCGATTTGGATTTATTCAAGGTGTTATCGTTCAATAATGTCATTTTGCTTGACCTTATTTGCTCTGCTTCGTAGGCAATCTTAATATTAATCTCAACACATTTTGAAATCCCTCTCTGTTGAATCGCAGGTACATTCTTCGTCCCAATTTTTGCTGAGATTTGTTGATCGGGGTGGCTAAATGAAAACAGCTTTTCACCAGCTTTCTCACAACATTGATCACAATGGCCAAATCAGGCTGGGGTTGTCAAATAAAGCCCAATTTTATTTCCAGCATTTGATGAAAATGTCTATAAATGTTGTGAAAATTCTTTGTAAAATGTTGGCTTTATTCGGCCAAGGCTTTAGATAAAGTGAAGACTTGGATGACCTTCAGGAGACTTGAGACACAGTCCAGGTAATATCAGATCTGGAATGAGGTTGCTCTGACACTCTGCCATGTTACCTAATCCTCCCATAACATGAAAATCCGATTCACTAAACACTAATTACAAAACTTTGCTCTTTAAAATGTTCCAAAGAATACTCATTGAGTGCACTTCTCGCCCAAACAAGTTATTCAAGACAAACGAGAATGGACATTCTACTTTGGCTATTTTGGTTCATTATACTATATTGTATAATTGATGGCTCTGTATTACTTTGAAATTTAATAATCATAATCCTGGATGCTCTAATAATTTCTTTATTTATGATCCAGAAGTACGTAGCTTAAAACAGTACAGTTTGACCTGTAAATAATCGAAACGGCTGTCAATAAGAGATAATAATCAAAAACTGTGTGTCATTAAATTTAAATGGTCCATTACATTATAAAGTTTCTTTCTACTTGCAAAGATACATACTTATTGGACGTTCCTCACCTGCATAAATTAATGGACTCTTTGGTCCATCTGAAAGCTTTGAATAAGCGTAAACAACAGCAGAAACGTCCGAATTTTCACTTAAACCTTTGATTCTGCACGTGGTCTCATATGGTCCAACCGTGACATGGTGAAACTTTGGTAGTGGTATAGTAGTTGAACCGATTCTAGTAATCCTATAGTCAATCTTGTACCCAGAAAATTGGCCATAGTTATCTCTGTTAATTGGATCCCATGCTATAGACACACTGCTGGCAGATGGCTGATTAATAGATCGGAAACCAGAAGGAGGGACATTGATATCTTAAAGTAAAAATAGATAGCATGGTACATTCTTAGCCTCATTCCATCACGACCCTCATTTCCGTGCGGCGCTCCAGTGAGGGCCTAACAAAATTTAAGGTTAAAAAGTGTGCCAGAAACTAAAAATATGGTGTGCCCAATCACAGTGCACCTTTGTATCACGTGAAGTTTTATCGAGCGCTGGTTGGTGAATAAAACACTAAAAATGTGAACAAACGAGCTGGAATAATTTTCAAAGTTTATATTTCAATCGTTTATTCTGTCAGATTGGCAATTTTTAATTATATTTTTACCTAGAAATGGAATTTTGAATCAGAGTAATGCTTTATGTTGGAGAATTGATCTTTAATTTAGATTCAATACGACGGAAGTGCTTACTATTTTCCAACGATGGCGATCGTTCCGTCAAAACATGATGTTTTATTCTTTTATTTTGTTTTCTACGCCCACAGAAACCTTCATAATGTTGATACAGTCCTTCGAGTTAACGTAATCTATTATTTATAATTCTGTTGCTCCAATCTGATGCAAAAGAATGCCGTAAACTTCATGTTTTTAGTTTTCTTCGACAGTTTGTTTACAAAATGTTGAAATTCATAATAGCTGAATTCAGCAAATTTCAATTTCTGTTCACACCTAGTTGTATTGTTCTTCGATGGGCCGACCAACCAACACCTGGCTGTAACTCACATGACACCAAGGTGCACTGTGATTGGGCACACAATATTTTTGGTTTCTGGCACATTTTTTAACCTTAAATTTTATTAGACCCTCACTGGAACGCCGTGCGGAAATGAGGGTCGCAATGGAATGAAGCTAATACATTCTTATATATACTATCTGCTAAAACCACTGCCAGATCACATGCTTGGTTGATGATCTTATATCTGTAGTGTTGTGATTGTTATATTAATGTAGTATTGTTATATTCATGTCCTTTGACTTCTTGGGAGTTTGTGGAGAGAGACACATAATAAACCAAGATGGCTGATAGCATGTGCTTGTTTACGTTATCTCTTGTTATATATGAGAATACTTCAATTGGCGACGAGGATAAACTATTATATTATTTAAATTGAGTGCTTTTATGGCTAAAAGTCACCAATGATTACAATGATTACACAAATTTGATCCTGAAGCACATACAGATAATGTCTTTCATGGATTTTGTGACTTCATTGATTCTTTTGCATAAAAGCATGAAGCTGTCGCAAAGGATCCATCTGAAGGCACAGATGAGTTGCAGCTTCTATGGGTGCAACAAGATAAAAGGATATTGCTTCTAGGAAGATTCTCTTCAAGAAATCTCAAAAAGGATTTTGAAGACACAGTACCTTTGGAGGAAAGAACATCAATTACATTTGATGACCTGGTAGTAGCATTAAAAGGCAGATACAGACCAACAAGGAACACCACCTTATCAAATTTCGAAATTCATCAGATACAACAAAGGGCAGAGGAATCTTTTGATGCCTATTCCAATAGAGTGAAACATGAAGCAACATATTGTCAAATTGTATGTGCTTCAGTAGATTGCAATGTACGCCAGGTAATAGTAAGAGATCAAATCATTGTTGGAACAACGAGCAACGAAATCAGAAATACCACTTTGAAAAACCAATGGGAAATAGAAGACCTAAAAAAAAATGGAAGACAATCGGAAGCAGCATTCAGAAGGGCAAATAAGATCACAGAAAACAGAGACATTGGCCACGTAAACCAATTAAAAAGCCTGGAAAATATTCGAGAAAACAAGAATCAAAGAAAAGATTCAATCACAAGCAAGCCAAAAAGCAGAAAGAAGCTACAGAAGAAGAAAAGAGAAGTGCTATTATTACTTATATGCTTCTTGCCAAGAAGGAAAAAGATGTCCTATAAAAAATGTTGCTATAAACAGGTAATGCTTTTAATGCAAGAAAAAGGGTCATTTCAGTGGATCCAGAGTCTGTAAAATAAGGAGAGACAAGACTCGCAGGACTTATGGAAAAGACGCAGATGACACGGAATCCTCATCAGGGAGCGACATAAGAAACAACAAGTACCAGGGAAGAAGAACCGGTGAACCGAGCATTCTCAAGAAGACTTGTATCAGCCAGACGTCTAGGAGCAGTCAGGAAAGCTCATTTAATAAGCAGAACGAAGACACGACCGAGATACCAGGTAATGGTTGTTGTCAAAGAACAGGAAATTGTGACATTTGATGATACAGGTGCAGATGTCAATGTTATGTCACTGCGTCAAGAAAAAGAGCTCAATCTACCTTCCTTAAAATCAGAACGAAAATCAAACCATATTGTTCAAAGTCACTACAGTGTGTAGGTTACTATCTAGGAACTGTGATGTGCGGGGAAGCAGTGGCTTACATATGCATATATATATTTGACAACGACTTGGAATTCTATTTGAATGGACACACCTCAGAAGACCTTGGTATATTGATAATTTAAAGCTCCGTCAACGGCCACGACAGCAAAACCCCTGAGACGTATGAATGTGAGAAAGAACTCAACAATATAAGAAAGTATTCAGAAATACAAAAGTATATTTCAAGCTTGAAGAATTATGAAGTCAACTTCCTCATTGATGAATGCAAACATCCAATAGCATCACCAGCACGAATTGTTCCTTTTTATTTGCGTGCAAAGTTTGATGCTGAAATCGAAAAGATGGAAAAAGATGACATCATTGAAGAGCATGATGGCCCTGCCCCATGGGTGTCGAATAATGTTCCAGCTAATACAAGGCCATAAAAGATACACATTTGCCTATTCCAAGGCCAGAAAAAATCAGATCAAGCTTGTCTGGTTGTTGTTGTTTCACTAATTGGATTTTAAATCAGCATTTCATCAGCTAGTATTGAATCCATCTTCGAGGTACATCAGAAGATAGAATAATGCACTACAAGCGACTCACAGAGAATTGAATAGAGCATTACGACCAATCTTTCTTCCAATAGAGGGTGGAACGTAATTCATGATGACGTTTCAAATTTTTTTTAACAAACCAATGAAGCGCATCCCTGGCCATCAATGCATGCGTATAATGAACGAACAGTAACTTTGTAAACATTTCGGGAAAAATTAAAACTTCGTCTCGACCAGGACTCGAACCAGCATACCCTGCACTCTCTACCCATACCCTGCAACTTCGTCTCGACTTAATCCGAATGAGCTACGCCAACCGACGAAAACTCATGAAACAGAAATGAATTTATACTCGACCGAGTGGTTATCACGTGACTTGACCCTAACCCTAACCCTAAACGGGTGGATCACGTGATGGGATGGATTACGCCTCATGTTCACCCAAATAGACCAAATGCAAACGAGACAGGGAAGCGCTTGATGGCCAGGGATGCGCTTCATGGGTTTGTTAATAAAAATCTGCGATGACGTTATCATTGGTGCAAAAACAAAAAAGACCACAATAACATTCTTGAACAAGTGTTATCAGAGATGGAGAAATCTGGCCTCACCTGAACCCTGAAAAATGTATGTTTGGCAAGAAGTCAGTGAAAAGTCTGGGGAATGATCGTCAGCAGTGAAGGAATCAAACCAGACCCACGAGAAGTAGAAGCGTTAGAAATGGCAGAACGTCTGCATGATACAAACCAACGCAGAGCTTATTCCCAATTTGCTTAAAGAGACAGTAAATCTACGGAAATTAACAGAAAAACATGCCAGGTTTATATGGTCAACAGCATGCAGACAAAAACAGGAATAAATGCAATTCTAGAACAAGAACAATTTTAGCACAAGCACATTCTAGCACAAGCATTATGACGTCCTGTTGCCTTTGTGCTAGTAGGGCAACTAGTCCAGTGGAACGATGGTATGCTCAACTAGATCTTGCAAAATTGGCAGTAGATTTTTCATTTCGCCATTTCCGTAATTATTTGGTACTTCCTACCAATTGCTATAATATACACTGACCACAAGCACCTAGTTAGCATATTTTTAATGCTAGAAAAGGCTCAGTTCGCACTGATTGCATCAAACTACATCACTGAGACATCAATTACAAAATTGTGTGGGAAACGGCAAAGAAATCCTGCAGACTTCATCTCCCGGCATTGTACCCCTTCCATCATGTTCCAGTCCACATAAGAAAAGTATCAGAAGATTCTACAAACTGTGTGGATGCTGCATTATTCACCATATACAGATTTTCTATCCATGGAGTGCATTATTAGTTATACGAAACAATATGAGATTCTACAAACGATACAGCTCTGTATCCAAAATAACAAACAATTGCCAAACACAGATGAATTCAAATCCTACAGGAAAGGGGTTTCACAGCTCACAACGTCAGATGAAGGCCTGCTAATGAAGCAGGATAGGATTGTAATTCCACAAAGATTATGGGTGAAAGCGGTTCAGAAAGCTCATCAAGGTGGCCATCCGGGAATTGACAGGGTATCCAAGAACTAAATGCGATTGCTGAGAAATATATCAAAGAATGTGCAACGCAAACCTGTTCTTGCTGCCTTTGAGGATCTATGAGGACTACGGTACTCCTAAATGTCACAGGACAGACAATGGACCTCCTTTCATCAACAGTATTGAATTCCAAAAGTACTCCATATGACACAAAACTATTCTTCCGTATCATCCACAAGCTAACCCTGCAGAAAATTTTATGAACCCTCTTGGAAAATCCATGAAAGCAGCTTTTTCAACTACCAGCATCCAGAACAAGAACTTTTAAAGTTACTCTCAGGCTACCGCACCACTCCTCGTCCAGCTACAGTTGTTCCACCACGCAAAGCATTATTTCGGGTTGGATACAGGAGTGAATTTCCAAGGCAGAAAATCAACGATGAGAACATCCTGTTAACATTTGAAAAAGCTAAAGAACAGCACCAGGTGCGTACAGAACATATTAACTCAAACTCCAGGCAAAAACACGCCACACTTGATATCGAACAATTGGTATTAGTTTTGGATCCACAAAGACAATCAAATTTTCACCGCTATAACTACCTACTCAATATTTAGTAGTTGGTTACCAAGGTGATACTAGTCTCATTCTGCAGAACATTCGCCGTCACAAAGATGATGTCAAAATGTATGCGAAACCAAGGAATTTAATACCGATACCTGATGTCTCACAAAGTAATCAACAAGAAGAAAACATCTGGCTATGGGCTACCACGCACCAGCTACTATCAGCACAACAACAACCGGTGACCCAAATCTTGCCAAGAATTGATGCTCCTCAACACCAGCCAGTTCAACAACAACAAGCGCTGCAGCCATCTTTGAATATCGAATGCAACGAAGGCCAACTTGATGCTCAAGCAGACCAAAGACGCCCAAGTAGAGTTATTTGAAGGCCTGCTAAGCTAAATGACTTCGTATAAATAATTGTTACAGTATAGTCTAGAATAGTACCGATTGTAAATGTAGTAAGACGTGTTGTTATATCTGTAATGTTGCTGTTGTTATATTCATGTAGTATTCTTATATTTTAATGTTGTAATAATGTATTGTAATGTCCTTTGACTTCTTGGGAGTCTGCTGGGAGAGAGACAGAATAAACCAAGATGGATGATAGCATGTCCTTGTTTATGTGATCTCTTGTTAGAATACTTCAGATGACAATACAAATAATTTGTCAAAAAAGACATTTTATTGGATAAGATTGTGTCCATGCACCGTATGAAAGATAAACGTTTATTTAGAATAAAAATACATACAACCTGTCTGAATACGTATAGCTTCCTATAGTGGACTGCATACACGAATTTATTACTTTTTAACATTTAAGCTATATAAGTTTGAAATTTTTTGTTTGAACAGCCTGTGTAGCTTGCAATAACCTATTTGAAATGATCAAAAACGGTGACAGATTTCGATGTGGTTTGTGCTTTTTCTTCTGAATGCAGACCTGATTTTAAATGAAAACAGAAGTCTAATGATTGGTAATATTGAGTGTCTCTCTAAGTAAAATCATCTTTTTAATGGACGTTCTACTTTAAATGAACATTCTTCAACAATTATTTCCTTTCATGGCTTCTGACAGACAAATAGTTTAATCAGTTGTGAATTATTTAAAAAATTATACAGCTATGAAAATATGCTTCTTTGAAAAGTTATAATTATATCTTATTTTCGTAAAAACTAATAAGTAGTCGAATAATTGGCTACCAAAGAACAAACAACAACAACAAGGAAATATCTGACCTGAAACTGGAAGTTTTTATCAACATGGAGGGCAGGTATGGCTCTATTAATCAATGATGGCTACCAAAACAAACTAGGGATATATGCGTTTCTTTAAACAAGAAACAAAGAAAACATAGTTTTCTACAGAAGTAGAGAAATTACCCAAATAAGATACTATTGATATCAAATTTGGAGTAGTTATACATCGGCATAAATAAAAATACAACATATACGAAAGATTAATGGGAAAACGTGGTAACAATTTAGTTTTTTTGATTGGTGGAATGCAAATAAATACGTTCCAAGGTGACAGCTTGACTTTAAATACGGTCGATATAAACAAATCAAATATTAAGGTTGCAAAATAATTGTTTTACCATACATTTGTTTTAAAACATGTCGACTCACACCATCCTTACATACAATCTGTCTCCACGTGTCTGTCAATTGGAGGCCAACAAAATGTAAACGAGATAGATAGATAGATAGATAGATGGTAAGCAGAATATTCAACAGGCTGCAGGTCCATCACGCAAAGTAGCACCCTGCCCCGTCTGATACTTTGACCACATCTGATAACATCTCGCACTTTACTTCGCTCTGACTTGACTTTGAGATTTCGTATGACCTGAAAAAATGGCGGTCTTGTCGGAAAGTGATGAGACTATAATGAGATTGAAGATTCAACATAAAGACCTTCGACAATCGTCATATAATATTTTTTTTGTAGATATGAAGTTCTTATCCTGCTCATCGTAGAATTCCCGTATAGTTGATGTTTTATTTGCTCGTCTACGCAGCCTCTCGATTAAAAAGTAAGTTGGGAATTCTCAATCAACTAAGCTGTAAACTATATTATAACGTGACAAACTTATATCTAATATCAAACAAATCTTAACATTGAAGGGTGTATAAAGGAAAGCTTTTGGCCTCCACTTAAAGATAGCCTTAAAGGGCAGAAGAATCGTTGGCAGAAGAGCTTCAATCAAAGGTTAATGAGGCGTTACGTGTTGATTACGAAAATGTTTTATCAGAATTCCAATGTAGCTTCAAGGCATTTACTGAACTTGCATCTTAGCCAAAATTGCAGAATGACCAATTGAGCGGCATGATCTCCGAACAACATTTAAATACAGATTTGCAGGTTCTCTGAGTTAATACAACAATCAATAATAAGTTAACAACCATATTTTATCGAAAGAGAAGGCAAACCCGATAAGAATAAAATATAAATTGTCTTTTATTTGAAAAAATTCTGACAAAGATAGATCATTTCATATCGTGATCAAATGCATGGTAAAGTAGATTCATTTTCTATATAAGTAAATCCTTTTCATCAGACATCATAACATGAGCATTTGAATACTGCCATCAGCTATGGTATTTATATACCTAATATAGCTCCACTGAACATTTCCACTCTATCAATCATCGCGTCCGTTTCAAGAAATTCTGAATAAATATGTATATCACGATTTTGGCAAAATGAGTTGTTTTCGTTTTTCTATCAAAACAATTAATTTATTCATAATCGCCTAATCTTTCATTCTACATCTGTAAATTTTTATAAATAGCGCTTAGAAATATTGACAACAAGATGTAACATAATATCAATATCGAATTACTATAGAAGTTTATTATAGAATTTTATTTCATTTTAAAAGAATGATGATCTATGCTCTTATTTGAAATTTGATAACAAGAAGCACTATGAGGCCATTTTTTCACATCTTTTTGTTACTTATGAAGTTCTATTTTCTAACAACTCTTAGTATTTTGAGAATGCCATGAAAATCACAGGCCTACTTTCTGAGATTGTTAAGATCAATAATATATAGGCTCATATACTATCATATGATAATATTATCAGATGTTATATATATATTGCAATAAAGATTTGAAAATCCGAACCGAACACGATCCGATCGTATCGAGTCAAATTTGGGTTGATATTTTAGGTTTTCGGATCGGATTTGAAGTGCATTTTTATGGATAATTTCAGATTTCAACATTTGACTGAGTATTTGTAATTTGTAATAATGAATGTGTTCTAGCTTCCTTTGAGCACATAAAATAAAGTTTTTCTATGTAGATATAGCTGTGTTAAATGCACAAAATTTCCCGGCGGCCTTTGCGCTTGGTCTTCAAATATGCACTGATGTACACAGCTATTTGTATCTTGAAAAATTGCACACTCTTTTCAATTTGAGCTTGCAAGGCGCGTTGATCTATTTTATGCCTTTAGTATGCCGTTCTCTATACAGTTCAATCGACTCAATTGATAAGAAATGAATTCAAGTTTGTTGAAGGTAATGATTAAGTTCTCTTGATTAATTGTACATCGTTGTTTTGTACTGTATATTGTGTCTCATGTTCTGCTCCAAAGTTCAATCTCCGTAGTACACAGTGATAGTCAGCTTAGTCAACTGTTTATATATTTTTGCTATTTAGTGATCTGAAAGGTTTATCACACAAGGTCCAGTTTCTGGACCTACATTAATTGCTAGTTAAACTATAATTGTTGTGAATTGAATGTTTATTCTCCTTCTTTTTGCAATTTAATGTCTTCTTTGAGCTTTTTTTTAGAGGTAGCAATGAGTACTAATGTATGAATCAGGTGTTCGTATCAGCCTTTCTTGGTAATTGTCACTTTTCGAACTTGTCCGTCGCTTCCTGGGTGCCAATTCCTTGATAACTGCCGTTTTCAAAATTGCATTTGATGCTACCACATGTCCTGATTCTTAACAATTTCATCACAAGGTTGGATGTTCTCTCTTGTGTGATACCATCTATTGCGCAGATTCAACTGCGGTGGCAGATATTTTAACCATTATTTCCAGAAAGTGCTTGCCTTTTGCTGCACAACGTCCACACGAATTCTTGGCTTTATCCTGTCCTTTGGCATGGGTTTATCCACTACAATTGAATGGCCATGCAGAATAGAGTTTGGCGATATAAATCCACCTTCATCACTAGGATCGTTACTTGGCTTTGGAAATATAGGCTTATTGACAAAGTACATAGCTTCTAAAAGAAATGTTCCTCATTCATCAGCTGTCAATATTTTCGATTCGTACTCGTAGATGGCATCTAATGCATTTCTCACACTTTTTAATAACGATTCAACTGCTATATTTATGTCTGAGGCAGTAAAGGTTCCATCCCACATCAGTCCATTGTAATCTAAGCTTTCTTGCTTCGCTATTTCTTCCAGTTCTCCGTATTTTCTTTGATTACTGCTTCTACTCCTTTGAATTTTGACCGACCATCAGTGTACATCAGTGTACAGGTTTCCAGAACGGATTCCTCTTACCGACACAAACTGTCTAGAGGCCAGTAGCAATTTTGGTGTTGAACGTCCTACGCCTCAACCTATCAGATCTTACAATAGCCCCTGTGGAAAACTTCAATTGCGCTTCAACGGGGCTGTTCAACTGGGACTTTGGCAGAATGACCATAAATATAGTTAAAATAATGAAAAAGATACCAAAATATATTTTTATGAATGACAGATACAACCAACCTGAATAAAAAAAACCATTTTCATAGGCAAAATTTTGTTTGATCACACACAATCTTGTTTTTTAACTCCAATTTGGTTTTACAGTAATAATCTTCTAATGTCTTCTTCCTTTTCCTCTAAGTTTGAATGTCTCCATTCCAGATTTAAGGGTTGATGTTAGCTAGTTGGTTCTTTGGTTTTGTTTAAAGATACTCCTAATAATTTTTTTATTTATTACCCTCCATTTTTCAGGAATCTTTGCCAGTTGACCAATAGCAATGTTCAATTCACTGCTACTTCCAGTTTCGACTGGCTTCATTTTCAATTTGCTATCCTGCATAGGTTTTTTGCATTACCAGCCAGTTTGATCTGTCCTGGCAAGGTGAAACTTTTCTTCATGCATTTAGTCATATTAATCCTAGCAATTTCTGCTGGTTCAGCTTGTTCGAGATTACCTCTCTGCTTTTCCGATTTGACTAGCTTAGCAATTCTTATACGGTAGAAACGATGCTGATCTTCAAACTGTTCTATTTCTACTTGCTGAATTTCCATTTCCTCAACAAATGCTTGGTCATTCTGCAATTTTGGCTAAGATGCAAGTTCAGTAAATGCCTTGAAATTACATTGGAATTCTGATAAAACATTTTCGTAATATACACGTAACGCCTCATTAACCTGTGATTGAAGCTCTTCTGCCAACGATTCATTCAACCGTTCACTGATAGAGTTTAATTTTGTCTTGTCCCTTTGAATTTTTCTCCGAACTCTTTCAGTTTCCAACATTGTGCTGGTACGTGACCTTGTCCTTGCGTTGATATCTTATACATTAGCTTTGTTGACAAGTTTTGAAAACTAATAAATACGTTGAAAGGTGACAGTGTGACTTTAAATATGGTCGACAGAAACAAATGAAATACCAAAAAGGTGCCAAATAATTTTTTTACTATCCATTTAAAACATATCGGCTCACACCACCATTACACATACAATCACTCTCCACGTGTCTGTCAGTAGGATGCCAACAAACTATAAACGAGATACAGCTATTAATAATGAAACGTACAACAGCAACCGCTCTATTAATGAGAGATTATCTCAGATATGTTTTGCTACAGAAATTATGACCTCTGATTAAAGTAGATAACAATTAGTTCAGCTAGAAATATCATGACCGTAACTACATTTTTCTTTCCAAGAGGGGGATATATGGTTTTTACCGACAAAATGGATGCCGTATATGCACATTCGGGAGCTTCAATGCCTTCTATGCACCCGAAATTGTACAATGTTTCGTAACTGTGCATCTCATAATCGCCTACAATTCCTCCCAACATATCTCTATTTGCATATATCATACCCCACACCCTCCCGGTAGGATGTACGGCCATTATTGATCTAATAATCACATAGTTATAAAGAGCGGTGCAAATCACACGAGGAATAGTTACTGGAATTAATGAAGTCAATTCAGTTTGACATTCTGTATTACTCCAAAGAATAGTAGCGAATATTCACGATCAGTGCTCTGAATGATCTAAAAGAGCAACTCATTCGCAGTACAATGAATTACATCAACTTTTCGCAGGGAGATACAAGTAGACTAATTTAATTAATCTATATTTCCAGGGATACTTCTCTGTAGTTGACTTTTTGTCATCACGAATCCATTAATGGGAAAGACTTTCATAAAATCATTTTTAATCGATGCAATCGATCGCGAGATATGTGAACTGTTTCTCTGGGGCATCCCTTCCGTTCAATGCGATGGAACATATGAAAGTAATTAATGCAATGCTATCTGCTTTGCAGTATAAGCAGTTTATCGGCTATCAACAAAATGATTTCTCGTCATATTGGATGATATCAACATCCACATAACTCCTGGCCACTATTTGACTACAATTTATAGTAAAATAGCAACTTGCATTTATAACAACTTGCATTTATAACAACTTGCATTTATAACAATACTTACTTGCACTAATTGTGTTGCATTGTATCCAAGCGTAATGACCAATACCGTATGGAGTATAAGCAGCGACCTCTATTTCATAAGATTGCATTGGCCACAGTTCCTCTATCAGCATATTCGTATTATATGAATGACTCCACGTTTGTTTCCATATTAAATCATCTACTTTCTTGAAACGAATTTTGTATATGCCCTCATAGTAGTGCCATTGCAAAGAGTCAGGCTTGCTCCAGCCAATCAATATTGAAAATGGTGTTAACGAGTAACACCAAAGTTGATCAGGTTCACCAGTTGGTGCTGAAACAATACAAATGGAAAACACAATATAGAATGATACACAATGAAATATTAAATCACATAGCGCTGAACCGAGAACTAAGCTGGAACTATCCCACTATTATTTATCTAAATACTTAAATTACATTTAACTGTCTAATTTACTCCTATAGCCTATTCCATTACACAGTAAACCATTAAGTGTAACGTATTTGTCACTTTATTTTAGTTACTCCTATCTGAAAATGGAATAGTCTTACCTATAATAACCAATTGTAAAGCAGCTTACTGAGGTTTATTACAATCGAAAGGAAAGAATAACAGTGGCACCTGGAAACTTCAACAGTTCAACTGTACAATTAATTGCAATAAGATGCACAGAGGTCGCAATAGTTTGACATTGAATGAACAAAAATAATTTTTCCAAGATGTGTCTTACCTCCTTCTAACGTATTCACGTAACCCGTCGGAGTAGGTAGACCCAACATAGTGGATGTGAATGCTGCTACGATTACACTGTAAGTAGTGAATGGATTTAAATATTTTATATATATGTTAAACTGGTTGCCATTTACTGCAATGTATTTCCATTTGTCGACTCCTTCGGAATGTCTCTTATAAAAGATTACAAAGCCAATTGGTGGAGGACCATTGATTACAACGTGTGTCCAAATGCATGCAACTGAATCAGATGCTAAGGTGATGAGTATCATATTTGAAGGAGTGTCAGGGACTGTAATAAAAGCAAAAATATCATTCGCTGATATCTAGTTTTTCGCAAACTATCTGAGAATTTCAAAAGTTGAAACAAAACAGAAGCAATCTGAATATCACGATGCCTCTAATTAAATTGCAGGATTGTGCAAGATTATGACGTGATATTCAGATTGTTCTGTATGAAACTCCTTCTGCTGATAATTCTGTATGGATCTCATGCTGAATTACCTTCAAGAAAATCGGTCAAAAGAGTCAATTTCGGTGACTCAATCTCTAATTCTAAGAGATTAGAAGATTCTTCTAATAATTTTTGCAGTAGTATGAACTCGATGCCAACACTTGAAGTAAGAACCAATTTGAAAAAAGCTTGCAATTTGCCTGATCTGAAAATAACAGATATTACAAATATTGTTGGTACAATCAATATATGACAAGCATGTATCAATGCATGCTCACTCAGTATATATTCAATAGACATGCCACATCTTCAACTTACAATGTGTACTTGAAAACAACATTGATGACAGATGATACATTCAAATTCACAATCAGTAGTGCACCAGTTACCTATCATATGAAAAATACAATTATTTACACTGAAGGAAAGGCTAATGATAAATTGCAAGGAATCAAACAAAAGCGATTATTCCTAAACAATGCGTCAATTTAGGTACATCGAATTTTCAAATATATCATTTCAATTCTATTGCATGATATAATGTCTACATAACGATCATATAAAATGCTCAATAGCAGCAGATGTTAACATAAAAAGATTCCATATAGTAAGTAGTGTACCATCCACTGCTCAAATAAAATGATAGATTCGTTATCAAGTTACCCTCACAATGATTGTTTCTTCTGTTTCTATTTCATTTTTAACAAATACGTGGTAACATCAATATCAAACTTCATTATTTTTAGTACAGGTATTTTGAAGTTTAAAGGGGCATGATTGACCGGCGACTGCTTCGAGCACAAGTTGAATTAATGCTTAGCGTAATTCAACTGTCTCGCTTTGAAACTATTGTTATGCGCAGGCCTAAATTGTTATAAATTCATGTCAACAATGTACATTGTGTTATAAGCGATAAACATGAACGTGATCCTAAGTGCGTAGCGCCTGCCGGTAATTTTTGCACCTTTAAGAAGTTGATCTGGGGTGAATTCCATACAAGTGCCATACCAGGAAATGCCATTTCAATGGGTATATCAATTTGGAATCGTGTTGTCATTTTTAGGGTATCAAATGTTTTCTATCGGCTATATACTTGCTGCAATATTTCCAGTTTCCGTGGAAAACCATTATATTTCATGCTTTGAGGTGGCCAAAACGCTGTTGCGTCGTGTCCAATTGGAATAATGAACTATTCAACTATGCAGCAAAACCTGCAATTCCGGGGTGCTAATAAGATTCTGAAAATTGCAATTCCCCATACAAAATGCAACCCCTGGGAATTTGATGCCAATTGAGGTTCTAAAAATTTGAAATGTATAGCATAAAAAGTTCTTTGTGTTCACATCAATGTCAGTAGAAATTAACTGTCAATTTCCTCAATTTATATCACTCATAGTTTATTAGTTTGTTCAGAAATGCTTCAAAACGTGTTAGGCTACCTCCAATGCAATCCTCTGACACTAATGATTCCATAAAGAGAAATAAAATTTCCAAATGGAAGGAAAACGTGAAGCGTATATAGTACCATTACCTCAAAATGATCATGTTGATAGATGTTTGTTTTGTAGAAAATAAAGCATACTCTCATGTCACTTTCATAAAAAATACCACAACGATCATAGACTGGCTGCATAGCCTAGATTACCAATTTTTGTTAGGTCTTTGCTCATTCTAGTGGTTTTTATGTCTATATCCGTTATTGTCAGATCCTAGCAAAGGTATATTCATATTTCTGAGCTAGCCTACTTTGTGTCACTTATGCTGTGTATTCTATAAACAGAATACAATAGACGACATGGGAGACACATAGGTGTAAGTTATATGTGAAACGATATTCGAATTAACACTTTTTCACTTTGCAAATACGTCACAAATAAGTTTGTAAGTTAGTATACAGACCAATCACGATCTCAGGTCGTAGATGCTGAGCTGTAATTGGTCATTCTGTTTTTTTGCAGTTATCGCATCACTTCATCCACTAAAAAGCTAGATGTCCCCTGTAAGAAAAGCAGTTGCTGAAGTGGAGTACAGGGGCATGAAACAGGTCTATGCATTATTAAGAGGATTAGTGAATTATATCACTATCGTTGAACAATAACGTAAGAAAATATCGTTGTCTACCTTCTGCACCAGGCTATTACATAGTTGTATGTAATCCTCTGATTCAACGGTTACATAGGAAGTAGAGTAGTGAATATCTGTCAGCGAAATAGAAACGTTTACCTCTAATGCATCTACAATAGAGAATAAAATTTCATCAAACAATCGTGCATATGCTATGTATCCACTACTTATTGTAACTAACATTTGAGAAGGTAATTGATATCGTATTCGAACAGTGATGCTGTCAATTTACCATCCAATCCATATTTATAATGCGTTTAAAAAAAAATTGCAATTTAGCTTCCTAGGGGAGTCATTTGGTTGTAAGCTTAATACCAAATCAATATTAATCGAAAGGATTGAATTATCGAGCGTTTGATTCTTCAACTGAAATTTTATTTTTAAATATCTATCTATATCGCATTAGCAGGAGAGGATATTGGTATTTTCACTTTAGTTGTTTTTTATTTTCATTTGTGTGCATGTTCTTTACAAGATATATTCAGAACGACCATGTTTCTAAGTATAATCTCAAATATTATGAACACATATGCTTAACAACCTGTTTGATTTTTATTGAAAAACGGACGTGACTTAATGAGAATTATAATATGCCTTCTACTTTTGTGGCTCAATGTTTGCAAGATGGAAATGCCATAATTGTTAATTTTAAATAATCGCAGAATGCATCTCTTGCTAATCCTGAGGGCTGATCTTTGGCTATATTCATATACTTAATAGCTTGTTGACAATAATATGTAACACTGTAAACAAAGATAGCTGACACAAAGGACTTATTTTGGTGCTCTTCTCATTGAAATTTTCAAAAAATCTCGATGTTTCCTATAAACCCTTTGGCAATCTAGACTCTAAACAATATATTCTCATTGCCATAGAAACATAGTTTAAATACGATTCTCCAGCCAGGAAAGAGAGATTTATTCGTACGATCACAATTATTTCCAAACATTTAGGAATAATGTAAAATCACCAGAAAGACCAGGAATATAAGAGTAGGAAAGAAATACGATTTACCTAAAAATATGAATATTTTAAGCTATGAATGATGCAGCTTGATATTGGAAGTAATAAGAAAGTCTTTTATCGGAGAAAATATGTTTCGTTCAGAAACAAAACTGCTCAAAATGTGGCTTGAAATTTCGGGATTTTCAGCGGCTATTTTTGTCTTTTGCTTCGGTCGTTAAGGATTTCCATGTCTGCTACGTGTTTTCCCTGAAGTTTATCAATTGAATCAACAGTCTCTGTAAGTCTATGGTTATATTACATTTCTGAGAATGATACAATTTTATGTTACCAAACCTGTACAGTTTTGAGTCGCTTATATACATCGCGTGGAAAATTGCACGAGTTCAACTACACTCGTATAAACGCATCTCGTTGCGTTGAATGGATCAATCGGTCTCACCTGTACGTATTTGTTAAATACCGATACGAGAAGTTTTCATAATATTTCCCTTCACTATTATAATAAACAAATGTTACCTTTGCAAACACTTGATAAAGTTGCACACTCTTTAAATTCAATCTCACTTTCGTTACACGGTGCACCCCTGTACTTTGGTGGATTGCAAATTCGTTCTCGAAATTGTTCACCTCTTCCGCACGGTAAAAGACATGGTGTCCAGCTACTCCAGGATGTCATCAAAGCATCGACTGTAAAATTCACAGCAACACAAATCAGCATGTCATTTAACGTATATTTAACTATTATTCAAGAAGTACAAGAAATAAAATAATCCTCGTAATTTCATAACGTAGCCTCTGCATGGAACATCGAGTATCACAATCTATTTTCAGATGTTCTCTCACCAAAAGCAATTTTGATATTTTGATAAAAGTGTATCTGTTGCAGTTGTTATTGAGTACCTCCACAAGGATTGCTGTTGCATTTCTGAGTTTCATCTTTCTCCCCTAAACAGTTACTTCCACCCCATTCTGGTCCTGGGTTATTGCAAATACGATCTCTGAACCTATATCCGCCACCACAAATAGCGTTACACGAGGTCCAGCTGGCCCAATGAGACCATGCACCATTCACTAGAACGAGAGAAACGTGTACCAGCATAATCACAATGATCCATTTCAAACAGTTAAATAGTTTTGGAAATATTTATACAGACAACTACGGTCCGTCAACTCCATCACGAGTTTTTAGAATATCGAGAAAACGGATGGCATCACATTAAAGCTGGTAATGTCTCGAAACAGCTACTTCTATGATTGGATGAGTGTGGATATATCTAAATCAACAGAAGATATCCAAGTTCGGTTCTGAACTAGATTCATTCGAGGATAGATGGCGTTTTATCTTTATTGTGACAGAATAGTCTAATTTCGAGTGTATCTCAAACAGAGGATGATATAGAATTCAGGACACAAGCCTATTTGAATGGAGTAGATTAGAAAGAATAGTAAGTAGGAATGGTTAGGTTATGGAATGCTAGATTATTCATCATTTTAAAAAAGTTTAAATTTTACCTCTACACTCCACTTCATTGCAAATTCCTGTTTCTCGTTGAGATTCCACGCATTTGTTCTCTTCCTCGTGACAAACACGCATTGTACGATCCCTCGTTGCAAAACCGCATCCATTCGGAAATACTGTTCTGCATTCACCCCACAATGACCAACCAGTATCGGTGACATTTGCTAATGAAGAAAAAATTTAAATATAATTGACCAGGGGAATTTTTCAGTAGAGGAAAACATTTCTTTCAGGATTTTTACTGGTTGACTATTTCTTCTTCTTTCAAGACGTTCTTAGCTATTGCAGTGTTGTTTGACGTGTTCTACGATAAAAATCTCTCTGACATTTATCAATATTTAATAAATACTTGAAAAAACTCTAGTCATGATTGGTGGATTTGTACCACATGTTTAGCAGCTATTTCAAGACAATCCACGAGATTCTATGGTAACCATTAATAGCGTGCAGGTGAATGTCTATACCTGCACGTGTGCGGCTACTGACCTATACCTGCACGATTTTAATCAAAAAGCTAGAACGTTGTTTTTCGAAAATGTTACTTGACATCGAAGTTAGGCTCTAACTCAAGTGCGTATTAAATATATGCTCGTTGCATTCAGGTTTGGAGAATAAATGATCAAATAATATTGAATAGCTCTACGTAGTATATTCACAGATATTTTTCAGCAACAAATTTAAACACCCCAGAAGAATAAACACCGAGTAGAGGATTGGGTAAAATTCTTATTGTTAATATTATTTATGGTGCCTAATTAGTAACATGTCAAGCAGCATCGACGGAATGGAACATATCCGAATTCGAGAGTTTCTATTATCAGCAGCACATTGAATGGAAATCGAACCCCTCACAAGCCCTCCATTTCGGCGTGTCTTGGAAAATAGTGAGATATGTTAAGCGTTGTATTTAATATGTATTTTTGAATTGAGCAAATATATTCACGGGAATTATTTGACTCAGTATTATGTGATGTGGAGAAAAGCCTGAACTGCCGGCCATTGATATGCCTCTCAAACCATTGACCTTGAGCCGCTAACAGCCCACAACTTCTTGTTTGATCACGCAGTGGATGATTGAGAACCTGTCCTGATCGTCCCATAAGCTGTGTCCATTCAAAAATGCAGTTCTTCTGGCGTCGTTGGTCAAAAGATCTGAACACTCTCCTTCAACAGCTTCAACAAAGGACATCAATTACTCTAAATTTCAATATAAGGGGACTTTGTGCCTCTATTAAATGATCATATTCCAAGTGGTAGATGGCTGCTAGCTGCTATTACGAAAGAAAGTAAAGGACAGTTGACGTAAAAAAGGCTCGGATGGCCTGGTGTGGCCGGTCACAATAAAAAAAAATCGTCTGTCTTGATCGGACCCATCCACAGACATTTCTTACTCGAGGAATCAGACAAATAAACTTACCGGTCTTGCCTTTTATTTTTATAAATTAAATACCAATGACACTTTCAACTTTCTTTAGCCATTGATAATTTAAGACTTTCCAATAAGCAAGATTCTCTTTTGTCATTTTTATTCATTCGTCAGTCATTGCTGTAAAATTTCAACTGAATTATTTCACTTCAATATATCCAAAATGAAGATAAAACGTATTTGCTTAAACATTTTAGTCAAATCTTTTGTAGCCATTCGAAATTTTTGATCTTGAATATTTCTGATGTGAAAATGATGCATAATAATATATTTTATATATATATATATATAATAGTACTTATGTTGTCTGTACTGTTTTCATAGTGCTCAATGACATTTGTAAATGCAGAGCTATATATAATTATATATATTATATGATTATATATAATATGTTTCAAATTTAATAAAAACTTAAAAGTATTGGCAGGTGAACAGTGCTCAATGCTTGTAAATAGCAGAGCGGTTATTATAGGAATTATAGAAATTAAAAGAAAAAAACATCAACTACAACATCAAATGGTCGATACTAGCAACTGCTGCTGCCTATAATAATATCCAGAAAAAACGTAATTTCTGCCTCACAGAAAAACTGCATATTATTTACTATGAATATGACAATTTATTAAACAAAAGGCCGGAACTAATTTACAAGTGCAGACATGAGAACAAATTTTACCTTAAGAATTATAAGGATACAAAAACATAATAGAATAACAATAGACTAAGAACTTCGATAGATATGCGATAATTAGACAATAGAAACGCCTTTAGTATGATATGTATAAACTTGCGTTGATACACGTATATTTTTCATTATGAATAAACCGTCTGAAGAGCGTCTTTACGCGAAACTCAGAGTAACGGACTGAACTCGTAATCTTTGAGTCATAATTTCTATATTGCTCTGCTTTTAGCATTGAGCATGGCTCTATCAAGGCTAGGGTTTTTAATAACATATTTCCATTCCATGATGCAGCAATGCATTTACCCTATAAGATGAGAGACATTTCAGGAGCTAAAAACTACTTGCTCGTGTCTCACAACATTTTCTCGTTTAGTAAATATGAAAACAAGCAAGTCAAGTGTGTTGTAACCCTCTAGTAACAGTAAAGAATGTGTATTATTTCACTCCTTCCCCATTATTATCTATCTCATTTATTAAAAATCATTCACTGGAAAATGGCCGAAGTCAATCAACCAAAACGTTTTGTAGGCTGATTGGTGTTGTTATTCTGTACCAAAATGATAACCAAGAACATTTTCATAAATGTGCGCTTTTTTAATTTCATTAAATCATACTAATACAATTATTTGGTTGAATTGATTATACATAAAAAAAATCAGTAGTCAAACATGCTGTGGAATGCAATTCAGATAACTTCTGAGAGATATGTGAACTTACTAAGTTGATAAATTTTTTGGAGATCGATTGGATTGGATCGATGATCTAAGTTAAAAAATTTCTTGGCGATCAATGCCCGGGGCAACCTGGCCGGAATGGTCCCTCCCACTAGAATTTTAATGTTCATATTGTAATCCTATTGTTAAGTTCATCTTGATCTACCCCTGGCTTGAACCCCCGCAGTTAATTAACAGTCATATAACAACAATTGCATCAATAAGTAGGTAAACTCCACGATTACGAATTATTAATTATAGAATGTGGTTTAACTTCCATAGTTTAAGGTGTATCGCGATTTCCCTGAATTAAACTATTCGCTATTGATACTAGCTTCTATGAAATTAGCATAGAATACGATATTTTTTTGGAATACACTTTGTGATCAAATTATTGATTAGTTTTTTCAGCTATATAGATAACTTTATTATTTTGTCTCAAAGGGTGATCAGGAAGCTGTCTTGATGTTTTAATTTAATTTAATTTTAATATGCAATATATTTATTCATGATATACCTGTGCAGTTGTCCATGTGACATCTCATACGTCTTTGAGACTGCCCGTTACAACCACGCGCACGTTGGCATTTCCTCATGCTAAATTTCCAGGTAGAATTGCACCCTAAAGTACAATCACTCCACGAAGACCATAGGTCCCAACCTATGAATAACATATGAATTGAAATGCTTGCATATTTTTAATTTAAGGTTTAATTTTGAATTGCTAATTGGACTCTGGAATTGGATTTGGGCAGTACCTGATGATGATCACTTTTACAGTAATCATAATTTAATGATACGTATATCTATATCCAACGTTAAAAGTCATTCCAGGAGAATTGCTGATAAATTGTGTTTTTCATGGCTTGCTTTCGTTTACTAGAGATTAGCCTCACAAAAATGCCTGTGCGAATTTTTGACCAATGGAATGACAGTTCTTGTCGTTGTATATTTACCTTCCACTAAATTCTTAACTGATATACAAGTAATGCAGCCCAAAAATGTAACTGTCATTGGTGCCTTTGAATATTTTGAATTGGAAGTGTCCAAATAGTGCATAGAGCAATTCAGTTAATATTTTAAAGAAAAATATTAAATGCATTGATTGTAAATAAATTTGATATTTCTCTTATAAAGAGGACTAATAGGGTCGACTCATGGAAAAGTAAAACTCACATTTTGTTAACTTGTTGTTCTAAGAGCCTTGATCAATTTGCAATGTTTGTTTTTCGATAGACGGATAATTTTTTTTTGAGAAATAAGCTTTTGAAAGAATAAGAATCTCAAATCTTGAAAAACATATTAACAAAAGTTAAGTGACGTAAATCATATGACGTATGATCACGACATCAATCGAGCATTCGTCCGTAGCAATAACACGAATTTCAAATTGTTCACTGTTATGAACGAATGCTCGATATTTGTCGTGATCTCATCGCGCTCACTCGTCATGACAGGAATTTATAAAGTATGACGTAACTTAACTTTCATTCTCCGTTTATCAATATTTGAAATTTTCACTATTTCAAAAGCTCATTTCTCAAAACATACTTCAAAGTTTATCGAAAAAGAACTTTGTACATGAATCAATGCACTTGGTACATGAAGGCAAGTTAAAAATTTTGAGTTTTCTATTCCGAATAAGTCGACCCTAGTGACAACTATAGAACGATAATGAGCGCAGAAGCGAGGATTATTAGACAGAGGCCAATGGTTTATGCGAGATCCAGTTTGATCATTGTTTAATTATTATTCCATGTACCTTAATCTATATCATGCATTATTCAGGAACCGCCGTGTTATACAAGAAGTATTATAAATTCATTCTAACAAGTTTGTTTTAATAGGATATAATTCTTAGACTTTAACATTATCGATTTAACTAGACGAAGAATAGTTTTTGAATCGTTTTCAACTTCGTATTTTTAGAATTTTCATTTATCTAATTAAGTGGATAAATCTGCGTAATTCATTGAATTTTTGTTTTAGAAAGGTAAACATTTGTTAAACAATCATCGCAGTCCTTAAATCTTGGAAATGCTATTGTCCTATATATTGTCTAGAGCAATTTTACCCTATTAGCACTGTTTCAAATCGGCCATGTTGCATAACAAAACATCCTTGGGTCACGGTATTTTCAAAATACATCACAAGGGTTATAAATATTTAAATCATTATCTAGGAACTCATTGGGAACCTGTGAACAAGCTCTGTTGCCTCTCATTATTAGATCACGTTCGATGAAACTGTGAAATTTCAATATTCGATTAACTAATAATAATGAATAAAAAGTCCCAAAAAAATTGCCATGGATAATTTTGAGTAATCATCATCGTACCTGTATACGAACAATATAGACTTTGTAGGAGCGTCGTGTTAATGTACCCTAGAGTACAATTGTGAAGTGTATTGCACTCTGTACTAACGCACATCATGAATTCTTTGTTGTAGCCGCATTCAGCTAAGCAGCTCCGATATTTGGACCACATGCTTGAAATCACATCGGATTGATAATCTACATTAGTTAGGCCATTTTCAGAGTAAGTATAGGAAAGTACTGAAAATGGAAGAAAATTTCTGTTAACCTATATGCTGACCCGTGTTGGCATGTGTCAGTTACAAAGCAAACAGAGTAGAATATATTGAGATATATATAGATAATATGGAATTGGAGTGAAATCTGGAAATTATTCTTGTGAAAATATAATTAAATAAAATGTTGTGAACATAAAAAAAAACTGTGATAGATCAGAAAAAATCTACTTCTCGACTACAAAATTAGTTACTTTACTTGAAGAAACATTTTTTCAGAAACTTGCTTCATTCACTTGGGTCTATTTGACTTGTGATGAATGTCCACGATTTTAAATACTCATAATCCTACATCATAGAAATATCGAGATTATGTGTAAACCTTAATAATTGTATAAATAAATTATTTGCCAATATGCAATTTCCATATGCCAAATAAATTATTGAGTATATACTAAATTGAAATTTAAATTTGATGCAGATGTAATTTTTACTGGCAGTACTGGCAGAACATTTCAACTCAGCCATATATTTTAACAATATAAAATATAATCCCATTAACATAAAGCTTTTGATAAATGAAGCTATTTGTTAAATCTCAATGGAGCATTGCATATAAAAGCATGCCGCATCGTGTTATATGTGATATTGCTTACCGTGGCAACATGATGATAATAGAAACACGAATAGACAGTATGAATAGATCTGTAATAAAACATACATTGAATTTTATCAAGCACTGCGATTGAATAATACAATGTTAGAGCTTAAATATCATTCATAATTGTTTTATCTGATGAGACATTCGCTGTGGCGAGTCTGTTCCGAAGTCTGACGCCAAGTTAAAGACTCCGTAGAATGACTGAGATTATATTAAACTGTAAAATTCACTAAATAACGAAACAATATACAAATCGTAAATATAAATGCTATTAACTATGTGATTATACTATTCTTATGAAATTGTCTATTTATAACATAGACATTCATGCAATAATACTAAAACATGATTATATTTTATAGTCTACATATATTAAGTCTAGGTGCGTAGTAACTGTCTATGTCGTGAGGCTACGACAACCCGTAGGTTTGACGCTTCCAGGTCTAGCCTATTATTATTATTTTAACTATATTACCTCACAGAAAATTCCCACCATCATGAAAGCATCAAGGAGATCTTTCATCTCTTTGCAATTCAATAGGTAGCAAGAGACAGAGTTTTGTTATTGGTCTATTGTATTCTCCACTTTGTATTTTAATTTTAGCTGATCTAACTAAGTTGTCTTTTGCTGGATAAATTTCTGTTACTCTTGCCATGTGCCATTTCCCTCTAGATAAAATTGAATCAATCACTAAAACTATTTCACCAATTAATATCTTTCGTTGTTCTTTGCACCACCTTTTTCGTCTCATCAGCGTCGGTAGATAGTCCCTTATCCACTTTTTCCAGAATAAATTCGTCAACCTTTGAACAAACAAAAATCTTTTTCTTGGGTCTTTTGTTTCCTCAAATGGTCCTTGTGGTGTCTTTGATGTCGATCTTCCTAATAGAAGATGAT
Organism: Haliclystus octoradiatus; assembly: GCA_916610825.1. NCBI lineage: Eukaryota > Metazoa > Cnidaria > Staurozoa > Stauromedusae > Haliclystidae > Haliclystus > Haliclystus octoradiatus. Next base: position 25,252,658 of record OU744447.1, read on the forward strand.
TAGGCGTCAGGTATGTTCCATCACTTGGGTCTGATGACATTGGTGCTATCGGTCTTGAATTTACCAATTGCTCAAATTCACATAATAATGTATGTAAATCATCATCAGATAAAATTTGATATCCAATCGTAGCTTTCATAGCTTTCTTTCCAAATTCATCATTGCTTCGAAAACTCCTCCACGGCGTGGTGCTAATGGCGTATTGAATTTCCATGTGATTTTTTGTAGTTTCCACGTGGTGCTTTTCGGCATTGACATCTTCTAGCGTGGCTACTTGGACTCTCGGTCCTCTTCTTGTTCAAATATCCACTGACTTGCATTTCAATTCACAGACGTCGTCTCATGCTGGAAGTTTTTGTCAGTGGTGGACACTTGATGATGGTTAAGCTGTACATCCTTGTATAGTACAATTAGAGACCAAATTGCCCCATTCCGCCAGGGTGCATTCTCCTGCCGAGAATTCTCGAAAATTGAAACCCTGTAGCTCTCTAATGACACTTTTAAGTGCAAGAGAGGTGACGTTCTTCAATTATGTTAGAGCATAGAGAAACTCATCCATGCAAGCATTTCATGATAAATTTGAATTTGTCCTAATCAGGTTTTAAGAATTTCACTTGTTTCTATCAGAGCCGGTAGAAATTACTGCAGCTCAACTACACGACAGTACCAAATTATCATTATATAGCATGTATTTATCTTAAAAGTAAAAATAATTGCTTTTGATTGAATCATTGTTGCTTCAAATATTTGAAAAAAATCAAAGGAGGGGCGAGAAATTCCATTGGAACGTCCGCCAGTCTGCCACTGCTATTGGCAAAATACTTCTAACTAGTAGTTTTAGACATAGTTTTGTAAGAGGTGAAAAAGTGCTAGAAAAATAGTCCACTTACAAGTATTTCTGAGATCTGCCACATTTTAAACCTTTAAACCATCACATGCTACACCAGAATGATGCTGGTGGGATTTTATGACAATGAAATATTTGAGTAAACGGCCAAATATATTTAACCATTTCTGGAATCGATAATACAATTCGTAGTACAGAACGACGGATGTGGAAAACTACCAAAATAAATTTGTCCTTCACAATTATGTGGTGATTCCAGAAGAAGCCAACGAAAGTGGTTTATGATGATGTGGGATCGAAATGCGAGGAAAAATTGTAGGATGGCCATGTTTGGTAAGCGAATTTAATTACAAATAGAGCAGCAATAACATGCTCTATCATTAAATTGTATGTACATAGATAGATAGATATTTATTTTGATCAAAATAACATTTTAGGAAAAAAATAAAATACATACAAGTTTTGGGTCAAAATGTGAAAAATGATACATGATCAGGTCATCCCGTAAGCTTTAGAAGCTTGTTTGTTTGGGAGACCTTATGTATTTATAGAAAAATTAAAGTTGTATATCAGAAGTGTTTATTTACAAATTAAATATTAACATGCAGAAGTTGAATCTGAATAATTAGTAATTATTACAATTGAAACATTAATAAAACAGAAGTTGACATGATATGGATATAAGATAGGTAGAGTACAGCAAGAAAAGATTATTTGATTGCTAGTTGCAAATGTAGCAGTCAGTAATAGTGCAAATGTCAAAGTATTTGCTAATTAATGAGCTTTTAAAATTAATAGAGAATCGATGGGGGGATGTATTTATTGTTAAAATCAAATTTGAAGTTATTCCATGACGGGTAGGTTTGTAAACTGGAGTTTTTTGCGAAAGGCACATCAAAGATGTTTTCTTTCCTACGATGGAATCGGTGGAAGAGGATCATATTTGAAACAGAAGGAGGTGCTTTTGAAAAAAATTACAGAATGGAGTACAGAAAACATTTTTGAAAGATGCAGATCATGAAATTGAAGAATTCCTAGTTTCTTACAAAGAGGCTCAGCGTGACAGCGTGGTTTCACATTAACTATTATTCTAATACATTTCTTATGTAGTGTATTAAGATGTTTTGCAGCGGAACTATGTCCCCAAATAGCAATTGCATATTCAAATGTGGTTTAACCATTGTATTATAAATTTGTAATTTATGATTTATTGATAGAAATTTTCGTACACGGATTAAAGAATATATATTATTGAGGATTTTGCTTCTTACATATTTTATATGAGAATTCCAAGTTAATTTATTATCAATCATGAAACCTACACAGCAAAAACTGAAAAATGGCATAGCCATTAAGTCTTATTTCAGAGAAAAAATTAGTCCAAACAAGATCTGTTTTACCAGGTATTTCACACTTCTTGGACGCCGATCAAAATTGTCTTAAAAAAGAGATATAAAATCTCGCATACCTGTCTGAGCTCATTATGTCTTGTATCAAGATAATCTAGCTTGCTGCTTCTACTGCAGTTACATGCGATGAAGGAATTGAGGTAGATTCTATATATCTATATATTTATAAAAATGGTTGTTTGAATTTTATTTTATTTCGCATCACTATATGAGCGATGCTGTTCGTTTACATTGTGTGAAAATTAACCAAGAAACTGAAAATAAATTGCAATCACTAGAAATGAGAAGGAAAATTATGAATTATATATACCTTAGTCCATAATACAAATAGTTTTGACATTACAAGTTCACCGTTGACCACCTGTAGGTAGACGGTCTATATAGGGTGATTCCATATACTTAATGTTTCATTGTAATTGGGTAAAGAGTAAACTGTGCAACAAAATTAATACAGTCCATATCCTTTTATATCTATATCAATGTATTAAAAATGAGGGAAAGAAAGGGTCAAAAAAGTAACGCTCTTTGTATGGTTTTTTAAATGTACCTTTTTTAGTAATAACAAGGTTACAACAGTATGATGTTTGTATGCGTGTATTTTATTTCTAACCATCAAGGATTGGCAAATAAAGTATATACAAAATATCTATATAAAAATTTATATAGCTATGTCATACAACGGTCATACAAGTGAGCATATTTTCTTATGGAAACGTGAAATATATTGATTTGATAATTGATGTAATTTATGATAGGCAATTTAACATTTCAAATAATGCTCGATATAAAGCAATAGCTACATTGCATTTAGTTAATTGAATCTGTTGTAAGGTTTATCTTCAATTTTATAGAGTTTTTGAAAAAGATAACTATAAATGATGTCGATATTGTCTAGAAAAAATGTTAAATTTCTACTTGCATTTCGTTGATGATTTAAAGATACTACAACTCACAGAAAATTACTCTTCTTGAACGACAGTCTCTAACCAATCATGTAATCGTCTAATAACCAATTTGATATTTTTTCTGTGGATTTAGGCAGGACACCGTTGAACCCAAGTAGTATTATTATTATTTTAATCACGTCAGGCCTGGAACCATATCATTCAGCGAATCAAAATAATAATAAATTCATATTGTAATAGCCGTGGTAAATTATTTACATTTACCACGTTGTAGTAAGTAACTGAATAGCTCTTTAGTCGCCTTCAAAGTACGGGTTACAAAACCAACGTCAGCCATTCAGCAAAAATTGAAAACATTTGAAAATATTAATCAAACATAAAATAAACAGCATATGTGATATGATTGCGGAGATGACAGCTTTTCGCAAATAATGCTCGAGTTGACGCAGTATCTATCTACTATATCCAATGATCGTTGTATGATATATATCTATCTAACATTTGCAATAAAAATAAAATAAAGCAAAATAATACATTCATGCGGCAAAATGTGAAACTTATTGCGTGAGTCACAATTTCAATGATTACTGATCAAGCTGGGTTTCAACTCCGCTTAGCGGTACATCACATAGACCAGTGTGACCATGGTGTGAATCTAGCCAAAACCCCAGCTGGAAATCTTGCCAAAAACTTCACATCTATTGACGGTTGGTAATTTGCTATGCAAAGTTTGACATTGAAATTTTGAGCGCGACTTTGAAGGCTGAAGAAAGTGTTCAACATCTACTGGGCTACAAACTACAATGCCTTTAACAAATTTGATACTGTATTACTTAATTGGCGATTATATTGGAGAATTAATATTACTCAAACACGATGATGCATACAACAACTTCGGTCGTCAGAAGATGATTTCTATCAAGCAATCAGAATGAAAAGGTATGTTAGGCCGAGCATCTTTTAATTTTGACTGCAGGCAGATTTGTCATTCTTTTACAATTGTTATTCGTATATGCCCGTATGATTATTATCACATAGTCCTGCTTTACACTGTAGACTGTTTTATAAATGTATCCACATATTCTATTAAATAGGTGATGTCGTATAAACTGATCAAGCGTTTGGAATTCTGTTGTTTTGAGTTCGAACGAATCTAATTGTACTGTTCCTGGTTCACGCAATGAGCGGTGTTGCAACTGAATAATAAGCAGGTGAGCCTATTATCAGTCTACCAACATTAAAAATGACATTATCCCGATTTCATAACATCTTAAATGAACTCAACAAGTAATAGATTTAGATTTATTATCTTATGTGTGTAGGAATCCAAGTCAAAAGTAGTAAATACTGTAACCATTGTAGGCCTATAGATATAGCTACTGATATTGTAGACTGATCTACTCCTGACAATTAAATAAATGAAAACAAATATTTAATAAATTAATTGGCTATCAAACGAAAAACAAAATAATGAAACGTTATTGTTTTTATAGAAAGTCTATACTGAACAGGGACCCGAGGTCCAGAGGCCGAAGCCGACATCAAAAGGTTTCATATAATTACCAATAGCCAATAGCTTCCCATTTCATTTGTTCTTCGTTTGTGATAGTATATACAATTATAGTATGAAATTTATAGTTGCTGCACACATAAATTCAAATGAAATCGGATTAGTTAAATGAACAAGTTATGGATTTTCGAATAGATTTTCGAATGTATTAACAGTTTCTGAGCTGACAAAAGTAGAATCAGATTTAGCGTCAATATTAAATATTTCCGATCCTACAGCAGTGTTGTTTCTACTAATTCGCCTTTTGATCTTGCTATCACTTATATGGAATTTAACTTCTTTTTCAGAGATGCGACTATCCTAGCCGATACAATACAAGGATATTATCTTTAATAATTTAATAATTTATTCATTACTGTTTCATCAATCTGGTGATGATGTTTTAACTCTATATTTACTGTATGCTTCTTATTCTTAATCTTGTAATTATAGTTGCACTTATTATAATTTCGTTTTTTAATACTTCTTAGACTTAATAATTCCTTATAAAGTTGATTGGATGAATTATAATAACTACAAAATTAGTTAAAAGGATTGTGTTCATATTGTGTTTGGATAGATACTGAAATAGATTTGCTCATGCAAAAGGGGATGGGTATACTAGGATACTAGTATTTATTTATAAAGGATATATAGGGATCATATGTGTGAAAATATAAAATTTCTGTGTAACGAAATTATTCTGAAACAAGAAAATTATATCAGTTAATAGCCCGATTCTACTCAAATAATTGAAGGTGTTAATTATTGAAGAAAATATTGATAAAAAGGAAGCTTTTTGGTCTTATTCTGATTACTACTCAACTCCTTAAGGTGTTAATTAATTTAGGAAAAATTGCATTGATATAACACAAAATTCCTTACCACACGGAAAACTTCAAATGGTCTTGTTTTGTAGGAATAATTTCTTGAAAGACACCTTTATTGTCTCTAAATAGCCGCGAAGGATTTTGCTGTGTAAGAATTTTATTGATTTTGTGGGGCAATCAGAGCCACAACATTGTATTTTATGATTTTTAAGATATACTTCAAAATTTTTTGGTTTTTGATTTCCAAAGAAGATATAATTTGATTTATTTGGATTTAGAGTTAAATGATTTGCATCAAACCAATCAGAAACATTTTTCAATTCTAGATTACAAGAAGTTTCGCGTGAAAAAGTATCATTATAGCTAAATTGAAGTGTGGTGTCATCAGCGAATAGGTTTACATCAAATTTTGTACAGGTTGGAAGATCATTTAAGTATATAAGGAATGCTAGCAATGCAAGGAATGTTGTGCTAACATGCTAACATGCTAGCAGTAAATATATTGTTATTGATCCATTATATGTTTGCTATATGGTAGTCATGGAGGAGACACAAAACACGCAAGTAGCGTCTAATAAATAACAATGTTTATTCAACGACGAGCATCAGGAAGACAGTCGTGAATCTATAAACACCCTACAACAAAGAACTAAAATCAAAACCACGCTGAGAAAATGGCACAATTAAACAATCACAATGAATGACTGTCAATCCGCTATAGAGTTACACAATCACGTGAAGAGCAAATACAATACAAAATATGCATCATGATATGATACACTTCAGACAAACACAACGCATTTCAAACAAATATACAATTGTGCCAGAAGGCTGTGATTTCGGAAAACGTACAATGTGTAAAACCTACAATTATACTGGGGAAACTATCTAGAAAAACGTTTGATCGCTGGGGTGTACTGTAAGCTATACTACTCAATTGATGTACTAGTTTTTTTTCATGTTTTCAAATTAATTGAGTTTGAATGATCTTTTGGTAATAACGAAACATGGGTTTGTGTTGCTCGGTCTCGTAATTGGTTTGTTTGCAAAATGTGAAGCAATAGCAAGTGGTATGAGGCTTTTTACACAGGTTTTTACAGCTCTTGTATTTGTGGCCAAAAGACATAGAGGTAGCTTTTTTATTTAAGTAAAATAGAGAAATTTGTCTGTAGAGGTTGATCTTCTTGTTGTTCGTCTGTTGTCACAATGAAAGAATCATAACTAGTCATTCTTGACTTTTAATCAATGCTATTTTAAAAATTCATTTACATTGATTGTTTGAGTTTCAACGCCAAGAACAATTGGCCCATTATGAATTCCTGCGATCTATTACATAGCGATGTTGACATATCTACATCCCGACCCATGTTGAAGATATCAATGATGTCAATTTTTTTATTCATGCACTGGCTGATCAACCTATATGTCCTATCCTATCATAGTTTTGAAGACGTATATCTTGATGAAGCTTTACAATTGCTATAGGCTATTTTGTATACAGATGGTCATACTTATGAATCAGCTCTATTTTATGCGCATTAGACAATTATTTTGATCATATCTGACGCACCAGAGAAAAAATATATGCAATAAAACTTACCATATTTTCATAGTTATTTCTCAATTCAAAGCCTCAGAGAAAGTTTGAAAATCCATATTTTTGTTATATTTTATTTGACAGAGAATGTTTTCAAACTTAGTGAATCATGTTACGAGTTTAATGTGGAACAAAGCACATTTTGAAAATCGTCAGTTTCAATTAAAATATAATTATTTGATTAGTGAATAAGCAGCATCTTGAAAACACTGTTCAATTAAACTTAAACTGTGTTTGTAAGGAACACTTCAGGAGTATACACGTATACGTACAAATAAGAGGATATTTAATTTTTTCAATTATATATATGTGCAAAGAAAGATTTCTTTCATAATTACTTTCATCCTGTTTGCTTATGATAATGCTGTGTTAAATGGAATAAGAAAAGCACATTTACTAATACAGACTTATTTTTAGTATAAAAATTTAAGAAAATGTTTCCATCCTTAAAATGTCAATGACAGAAGTCATTTAGCTTTAAAACCAAGAGATTTCCAGAGTCGATTTACAATAGCTATATTCAACCTACCATATTCAATATATGTTTTTTTTTTAAATGTGATGAGCATTTAAAGCTGCCAGCGAATGGAGGATTATTAAACGTTCTTGTTATGTGTCTATTCCTATTTATTAGGCGGGGATTGTAGGGTGAAACGAGTGAATTTTTGAAAGCATGACCGACCAAACCGCTTTGGAGAAATAAACACATCTAATAATCAGTACGTTTATGTTGCGTGGGTCCATCGAATGTTGTATTATTGATTCACAATTTAGCTTCAATTCAAAATTCTCATTCATAATGATATCGGATGAAATGAAGAATTCACGATGTTAGTCTTTCTTAAATAAAGAAAACTAGCATTGCTATTAATTATCTAGGTTGAGGTTGAATTTTCAAAGAAGGAGGACTAGTTCTGGTGCGAGCAGCAGGAATTAAAATCTGATCAGCTTTGACTTCATCTAAAACATAAAGGGTGTACCATCTTCTGATGTCGGATAGAATAGTCCAGAGGGTTCCCGGTTCTTTTTGATTGACACTCTGACCAACGAAAATGTTTTCGTATCAAAACGAGATGATCTTAAAATAGCTTTCTAGGAAAATTCTCAGTGATTCTGTCGTAGCAGAAGTGATCAAAATGTTTGGAAATGATCGATATTAGGTCAACAAAAATAGATTTTTGAGGATGCTGTTGATGTCGGACAAAGATGTTGTTTGGATATATTCAATGCTTGAGGATGTTAAATACATTTTCTTTGGTTTATTTTCACAAAGGTAAGATAATGTTATGGCATGTTTAAAACTCTTTAGAGCATAAATCTGAGTTAGACTATCTTGGCTCTATTATAATGTCTTGCTTATAAGAATGTTCATGCTCCCATTCTTTAAAAATTTATAGCAAGAAGCACTTTGAAGATCATTTTCCAAATGTTTGTTTTTATTGAATTTTATTTTAAAGAATTTTTTTTTGATAGACGGGTGAAAGCCGCAGGTCTATTATTGGGATTATAAAGATCAAAGATATAGGCACATACAAATGATATATCATCAGACAACATTATAAGATGTTAAATGAATGCAAAGACTACAGTGCTCAATAAATAATACATATAATTTTATTCGATTTTTTTCAATACTGTCATCCAAAATATGGTGGAACACGGAAGGCAAAATTGTCAAATTTAAAATTATTAGAGTGAAAATTGCCACGAAGTGGCATCGATAATCATGCTAGCTAGCAACTTTCCATTTTATCACTGTCATATAATCGTATAGCATCCTTCCGCGCTTGATTGCTAAATAAATCGTTCCAAACGATCACTAATTCTCCAAAATAGTGAGGCTCTTACATACTGATTGGCTAGACACTGGCAAAAACACGGTCAAAATCTGTTCATAAATCATAAATGCTCAAATCAGGTTCAGTCATACAAATCCTTGTAAACTTCAAAAGTAATAAATTCGATTGAAATGTCTTGTAACCTTTGTTGAATGTTGATTGAAAGTCTACAGATTTTTCGATTGTTTGTTGACCAATGGTTGTAAGCGCAAGAGCAAAAGACAAGGGGGCTGACAGCCATTGGTCGGTCGATCAATAGAATATCTGGTAAACCTCAATCAACTTGCACCAGCAAAAAGATTCATAATAGAAATGATATAAAACATGTCTACAGTTTACCAGGTCTGTTTTTAGCATTTTATTGTAGGGATTTGGGCCATGCGTGTTTCCAGTGTCTTGCAGGTTAGACAAGAGCATGTAAGAACCTTCTAGAAATTATTTCGAAGAGTTAGCATTCGTCTCGACAGATTTTTCTGACATACAAGCGGGGTAAGACATTATACAACGAAATTGAGGGACACAGGAGGCAGAATTTATCAAGTTTATAAATTATTGAAGAGAAAATAGTGACAAAGTGGTGTCGATAATCATGTTAACTAATACTTTTCACCTTTATCCTATTTAAAACGTCCAACCGCGTGCCAAGTAATGCCATTTCGTTGCCAGAGTTCAAGGGGACGAAAACGGAAGTTAGATTTTGATCCCGTATCAAGGTCTTCGCTCAGGCTACTTTCCTACTGCGAATCATCATCATATGCATCATCGACATGTGAATCGAATTTTGACCCTAATTCGGCTTCATACATATCAGAGCTCACATTAAAAGGCACCTTTTGAGAATTTTTGCTTTGACATTATATACCTCCCAATCAATCTGAGGGATGTCATTTTTAAAGTTTTTTAAAGTACGGGATTTATAGCAGGAAATTTGGTTATTTTATAAAAAAATCAATCAGATTTCAAGTATGGTATATTGATTGATTAAATTAAAATAAGGGAATAATCTTAATTACTTCATTGATAGAGGTTTAAATTGAAATAAATATAAAAATTAATCAGATTTCAACTACGGTATTGTTTGATTGAAACACAAGGGAATAATTTTAATTACTTCATCGATAGACTCTTAAATTATTATAAATATATTGAATTTAATCAGATTTCATGTATGGTATAGATCGATTGAATCACAATAAGGGAAGCATTTTAATAACTTCATCAATATAACTATATAGAAGATGTAATAACTCAAATGTTTGTTTTAGCTATTAAATTGATATAACTTTAACTTTAGGTTCTGTTTTGATTTAATCTTCAAACAATTAATCATTAAGTTGTGCAATCCATAAAAGTTGACAAGGGGTCGTTGATGGTGTTTAAAATAACTGGATTGCGCATTGTCGGTACTTAGATCGGTACTGTTAATTTGAACTCACAGATACAATTTACTGCCTTATTCTATTTGCGATATCGTGATCGTAAAAGTTCTTTTATCTACTAATTTAAATCTGTTGAGAAAAATCAAATACAATCCTCCCAATTTTATATCGCCTTTCATGCCTTCAAAACGTAAGAGTTCATTCAGCAGAGATACAAATATAGAGGCGAACAAAGACGTCAGCAGCGACATTCTTTATCTATCTATTATGTAAATATTCTCTATCGATAATCTTCAACTAGAAAACTATTAAATCGAGGAAGAATTGCGAATAGTTTCTGACCGGGGTAGTATTTGTCAATTTTTCCTGACTTGCCTAGTACTGTAATACTTTAAAAATTACACGATTTTTACTATTTTCGTCTCATACTGTAATTGCCCGAAATTCAACTTAAATTTATTATTGTGGAATGTGTCACACAAAAAAGGATATAACTCAGTGTGCTCACTATAGACACTATAATACAACCGAAATAAGAATTTTCATAATCGAGATAACAAACTCATATCAAATTCAAAGCTCAAATGCACAGGTCACCATCATTGAAATGTATGTAAATAATCGTTAAATTTATGATGATTTCATTGGCATGAGTTTTAAACCAAATCAGATTTGTATCTAATTTCTACTCTATGGATCGTCAGTCACATAGGTGAGGATAAGATATATCTTTTTTGCTCATTTCATTTGCATACTGTTTTCTCAATGCTCATACATGTAATGCAAACTTGATTATATACTTTTGAAACCATTGTAATGCACTTTACACTATATGCTAATTTGGTAGTTAAGTGGATGCTAAAATAATAATATTAAATTCAAATTTGTTTCTAAATTAAAGTATATTCGATTATAATAAATGTTTATCGAGGCTACGTATTTCAACTTTGTATACAATTGCAATCAGCATCTGATCCACTCCCTTCGCAACCAGCACCTAGAGTATCACCGACGCATTCAGCATATCGCCATCTGATGGTAGACCCAGAGCAATAAATGAAATCATTGCAGGAGCCCCATGGTCCCCAATTCATCCAGGTGCCGAATTCTAAAATGATTAACAAGTCAATATTGAAGTCAATTGATAAGAAATAATTATTTCTCGATTGTCAAAATTTCAGAATATTGACGCAATATTTACCAAAGTTGAATTGGCATAATTTCAATAGAAAGGATGCTAAAATACTTTCCTTCAATTGAGGAAGCTTTACAAAGCTTTAGATATATTTTATATTTAACTGTGGATCTAAAGAATGTTCAATTGAATAATTAATTGTCATGCTGTCAATTTCGATGCTGGTTCCGATATTTTGTTAAGTGATCTGATTACAAAAGTCGTGATAATCAGTGGGTTGTGATATTAACCGTAGTGAAAAAAATAGAGTTTGATACAATCTGATTGTGAAAATTGGCTAATGTATTAACAATATAGTGATATCAACTTGGTTAAACGTACTTGTATGTTTAAAAAGTTTTATTAAACCATCTGATGATCAACAAATGTTACAGAAAGGACTATTCCTCATTTTTGCATGTGATATTTATACAGATGTACATATCACATGACTTGTTACATATGACAGCAACATAGACATATCTGTAATAAATATTTTATGTATGTTAGAAGCTGGATGGTATATGTATAACAGACTATAATAGAATATAATGGTCAAAAAAATGAAAGTTTGAATGGTTAATTGCGCCCTCGATTGTATCTAGTGGGTAAGAAAATCATAATTTTGAAATTTGAGTTCGAAAAAATATTGGGAAACGGGCGCTGAATGCCCCTCTAAATTATTACTCAAACTCAATAAGGTAAACATACGCCCCAAAATTTCAAAAAATATAATTAACTATCAATAAAGTATTTTTGAGTAATTTTGATGTCTTTGATGGTAAAAATCTCGGAATTGTCACTATGGCATTCAAAAGCTAATTAGATTGGAGTCTGTACAGAAAATTTGTGTTCAAGGTGATGCATTTGAATGTACGACTTCCACTGTGATTTTGACAGATCATACAAGTGTGTGGTTTTCTATAAAATTAAAAATAGATGTGAAGTGGAAAGGTGTTGACAGATTTAGTTTTTCTTTCACTTTGGCTCATATATGCTCATAATTGCCAACAAAAATCTACTAAAAACAACTGTCCATGCTAGTTCTTCTATTATAAACAGTTTACTACAATTTATTTACAAATCGTAGTAAGTTGAAAGTAAAATCTGTCAACACCTTCATAGATTCAAATGCACACTTTGAAACACATATTTTCAGTATAGGTTCTAATCCAATAGACTTTAAAATTACCAATTGACTTTGTGTACTAACCTCGAGGGGCATTGAGCGACCATTTCCAGATATTTTTTGAACTCAACCTTTTAGTTGCAAATGCAAATTGTATTGCAGTTAAGATCTTGGACAGTATTCTTAATTATCAATCTTTAAAATATCTCCCTTTAAATATTACTCTAAACAACAATCCAAGAGAAAATACGATCCTAGTGAATAGAAATGTTGCCATTATTGATGCAATTATTATGTAAACTTCACAAACTATAATATCTCTAGATGCAGGGAATACCTGTTGGTGAAAAGATTGGGTAGGAGATTCTAGGCGTAATCTTCATAAACCGTTACTATTATACAAACACTAAAAACATTATGTGCAACATGGTTTATATAAATACTTGCACACTTTATTCTAGGTCTTGAGGAGCGAAGCAAATCAAGTTGATTTTTGTGCCATTAAGATCAAGTTTTGTTAGTTTTACATTTCATAAATAGTGTTTTTTATATTATTAAATATGAAGAGCTATAGTAGCCACGCCGACCTCACGACAACGAGGAACGTTGAATAAAATTTCTACGAAGCTGATGAAAGCGAGACCATGCTCACTGAGCCAACCGAACCATTAAACCCCTCAATAATAATAACTGGTTTACCGTTTAGCACCCTGTCGATATAAGAAGAACATTAAGAAAATACGCAGAACATTTGCAGAAATGTTCGATGGCAAATGTTCTACGGTTTTATCCTAACTTAGATTTTATATTATTCTTAAAGCTGATTATTTAATTACAGAGTGCATTTGATGCTATGAAGGGTGATCCATTTTGTCGTTGGATCGTTGTCAAAACATGAAACTTCTGCTAGGAATTTGAACTGTTACAATATGATTAATAAGAACCTGATATTTTAATGTAAATCAACCAAGGTAGTCTTAACATTCTAAGAAGGTATTGAAGCTATTGATATCTTTTTGTTTGCAACAGTTTTCCGAAAACCTCAATGTATCAAAAGCAGGCTATTGGGTTCTTCTGCTTCATCTTATATACAATCCTTGACTACTGCATGTACAACATAGCTATACTGGTTTGTATTCTGATTCCATGACTACTTTTTGACAAGAGAGTGACAGTAAAACAAATTAAGAAAGTAATAAATAGAAAATAAAAATATAAATAGAATATGAAATTTTACATCTCTGACTAGTTATTAACTATATTTAAATGGGGTTAGCAAAACACCTTGCCAATCAAGACGTTCTTCTTCTATTTCAATTTTAAAAATAACGTTGCTTTCTTATCAAAGTTTTTCAGCTTATCTCAAAAGTATAATGCGAATGTATCAACATTTTCTTTGGGTTGTGGAGCAGGAAGTGACACACTCAACTATGCTATCCATTCCTATAAAAGGTTCATTATTTTCCAATTTGATTTTTTGGTCGATATTTATACATCCTGCTCTGAAAGTGGATAATTCTCTTGCATACAACTTAACTTGTCAGTACTCTTTCCTGCCTGCTTTCCTGGAACTCTTTATAGGAACTCCAGTATATTAAAAATGCCCATTAAAGCTAATAAAGATCAGCAATTCCCTGGCCGGACTTTGTTCCCCTCACATTGACTATTTCTCGGCCAAATTGAGATTGATGCTTTTAAATTTCTTTTGTGCCTCATATCATGGAATTTAAGTCACAAGAAATGTCTTCAAGCGCTTCGGACCTACTTTATAATATGACAGTTTTCATCAAAAACTTTCCACCATGTCGTTTTGGTGACAATCATACTTTCAAGTTAATCTACTTTAGAATTATTCCAAATGTGTCTGTCTATTATTTCCTCATGGCTAGCTTTCATTTTGTTACTTTGTTGCCTTTTCTTCTTTGACTGAGGTTCATCTCTGCTGTGGGAGGCAACCATTCTTTTCAATACTTTGAATTCTTTCAATGAGGCTAGCAATATTTCCCCGTCATATTTAACTGATTTATCTTCGTTGTCATCAAAATCTCGGTGTAATTCTCGTCACTAGTATGGTAAAGATCTGTAAAAGGAAATTATTTACCAGGTAGTGATTCTTGCAGGAAACCAGATTATGATTTGCTAACATAACTTGCGCCATGATGAAAAACTCTGATTTGTTTGATTTTTTACCATCCTAAGGCGCTTTTGCAATGTTTTACAAATTGCTGAACAGTTCGAAAATTCCGAAGGCCTTCGAAAGGGATGATGAAAACATTCAATCAAAAACATCCTTGGAAGTAATTGGTGTTTTATGGCCATCAAGCACGATGCGAAAATAGAATGTACGATGCAACACGTCAGACTAAATCGAGCAAGTGGCTAAACGACAAGAACTTTCGAAGGATTTAAAAGCTGCGCAATAATTGCTGTCATTTGCCCAAGTATTTAGATGTCACACAACGCAATGGATTCTTCTCTACAGCTGAATTTTCATTGCCATCCCTTTGTCAGATTTATCAACTCCAGTTGAAATTTTGAAATCTGTGTTTATTTTCTCTACATATTATTTCAATAACAGATCTCAATCTGCAAATAAGCAGGTATAAACTTTATTATAAATTCTTCTAAATAAAATAGCATTGGTTCTGCTATGACAAGACGATAACTTGATTAGCTTCAAGGGATAGATATACCTCCATATCTATTAACCCTTCCACCCAGGGGAACAGGCCCATCATGCAATTGAGACTTCAGCGACATTTTTAGATTCCCTAAAATATTTGCACAAACGGCTCACATTATTAAATTATACTACAACATAGGAAAAGCGTAGTTCCTAAATTGAGTGAAAATTTGCTCATTATAAGTACTGAAGTATTTAAAATAAGTACTTTGACTTTATTCCATGTCCAATATCATTACTATTTCACTTTTACATTTTTACTCAAAACGAGAACAAAATAATGAGTGTTATTTTCTCAAAGCAGTACAAGGAATTTTCAATTATTACTCAAATTAAGCATTATTATTAGTAGTTATTGATCAAATTGAACATTACTTTCTAGAAACTCCACAAATATAAGTATTATATTCTCAAATCAAGACAATATTGCTAATGGTGTAAGTAATTATCTACTTCTAAATTGACGCTATTCCGTTTGTGGGTCTGTAATGTGTACAACGGCGGGGAATAGGGAAGCCGTTTTAGATCCAATCAATGCATGGCTTATATCATTGGATTCGTCTTAGCCCAGCGGCGTCCTTTGCTTTATTTCTTCGATTGGCCAAGTTTTGATAGAAAAATATCAAAAAATTGCTTTTTTATTTGTGTAGTAGATTAAATATCTTGTTAAATATTAACCAGCCTCATTATGAGATAGTCGATATTAGACCATCCTCCTTTTGAGGTAACCTCTCTTATGTACATATAAAAGCCAATGTAAAGTATTATATTAATTAGATTCACTCTGACAAGCACTGATATACTTTTCTTGTTCTACTTATTATCAATTTATATTATCTTGTCGCAGATCTTCATTTAATATGAATACAAGGAGTCAAATCTCCATTACGCCTCGAAGATCACCTTCTCACGTTGTTAGATCTCCTACATTTGTTCGCAATGCCGCGCTATTCTTCAAAGGAACTGCTTAATAAAAAAGTTCCATACATGATAAGCACTCTATTGTCTAGAAACATTGAAGCACTCTTTTGTTATTTCTGTAAAACAGCACTTCCATATTATAATGATAGCTGGATGTGTAAGAAAGGTGGCAGTGAAAACGCGATAATATAAAAATAAATGTAAACAAACTCTTCATTCTTCGGTTGCAAATATCATCAATTTAGAAATTGATCTATGAATAGCATAATATTGAATAACAACGTAGGTTGAATTGATTTATGTATTTCTTCTTATGAATAATAATATTAATTCCAAGTTGATATGATGATAGTTAGTTAGTTTAAAGATAATAAGATAACTTATATTCTACATTTGCTGTATTTATGCTTTTTAAAAGAAAGACATTTATGCGTGGGAGTCATGGAGGTTCTCCTATGTTTCTAGAATGTGCTAGATGGTTCAGGAAGGTTCCTACAAACTAAATAAGGCCTACAGCCTGCAGGAATGTAGATTTGTTTGCAGTCAACAACATAAAAAGTTAATGAAAACGTGGCCTGCATCACATATAAGAATTGGACGAGTTTAAACTTGAAAATCTAAACATGTCCAGCAATTCAATTCTTCCTCAGCCTCAGCAGTGAACGAAATAAATTATAAACAAAGCGTTTGTGTTTAATTACGGTATTCAAAACTGTGATCTATTTATCAATGGTAATTTGCAAGATTACAAAATCAATCCTACAATATATACATAGCCAACTTGAAAATACAATCCCCAAAGTGTCTGGCTCTACATCGACAGGGGGATGGGGGCTGGGTGTCACTTGGAAAAATTAAAGTATCCAAAGAGTTCTGGAAACTTGAAAAAGCTACCCCAGAAGTTCTAAAAACCCAGAAAAAGTATTTCAACTTTTTTATTTTTCTTTCAATGTTCTTCAGATAGATTCCCAATTTATTTTTTCAAAAATCTCTGACAATTTAAAAAAGGGACCGCTCAAAATTGGCACGTCTCGGAATTCCCTTCATATGAGAGTTACCCCCCGGGTTACAAGGAACTATAGAGAGCGTTTAAAAAATTACAGACGGAACACTGCATGTCCTAATGCAAGAACAAGTAGATTAAACGGTAACAGAGAGCCTGTTGCAGCTACAAGAGATAGTTAAAAACTACGTATTAGAGAGAGCAGATTGCAAGTGAATACAGATATTTTGGCAACTATAATAGACAGTGAAATTGAAATACGAGGGAAAGAAGATTACAAGAAAATGGCAGTCTGGTAGCAAATATATGAGAATCTCAAACGGCAAATACGAGGGATCCATCCAAGCAGATCAACCAATATTTTTTATCAATTTTCTAGCTTTAGTAAGGGTATAAATACTACATTGTTTTGCTGAAATTACACTCATTGAGTGTAACTTAGTGACTAGTTTATCAAGTTGAGCATTATTTTCTTGAAATTTCACAAATGTGAGTAATACTTTCTCAAATCAAGACACAATACAATGCTTATAATAGTAGTAATTATTGATCTAATAACATGCCCAAAAGAAGTACTCGATTCTGATTGGCTTAGTGAGATTGGAAATTTCAGGGTAATTCCTGTGAAAAAAGATGAAATCAAATCCAAATCGCACTGCAGTGCAAAAAAATGTAATTCAAATATGATCGGTCTATAGAACAATGAAATTAAAATAAGCCAACGAAATTAGAGTTCGATTATTGCGCCTCATGGCAACGTGGAATGATGCCACGGACAAGAACAATCCCTATACAGATTTGTAAACAATGACGGAGTTTAATTTATGTGATAGATTTATTTTGAGCTGCAACCGAAGTAAGTAAACAGTTTAAAGTAATTTCATGGTTTCAGTTACTTTCAGTTTGTAAATGATTATAGCGCTCGAAGATAAATAATTCATTTGATGAAGTGATTTCCTTTCAGATCAAGCCTTTTCACAAAACTTAACTTATTCCCTTTACATTTCTTCATACGGTTTTTCATTCAATTCGTAATTAATACGCACTTTGTGCGTTTTACAAAAAGTTTGAAATTGCACAATTACGGGCTCAGTGCAATTAATTACAAATTGACATTGAAATTTATTCTTTTGAAATTTAACAAGTAGAAGTAATAAAATGTCACATAAAGATCATACTGCTAATGACATTAGCAATTATTGATCAAATTGAGCATTGTTTACTAGATATTGTAGAATTTCTAGAAATTTAGCATCAAATCCTGATGGAGTTATCAAATCATAGGTCTGGGTTTATTCCCTTCATGCATTCATAACCATAAAAGCTAAATAAACAAGCATGAAGCATGATAATAAGTTAGCAACATTTCTGTATATATTGGTTTGTTATTAACAGAATAAATTATTCTTCAAATTGAAAAAATTTCTGTTACTTGATCAATCAAAATATATTTTAATTGCCGAAATGCAATTGATGTAAATTAAGCAATCTAAACAGAGAATGGAAAAAGTACAGCATATATTGTTATTGCTACTAACTCAAAATGTATAAGGATTACAAATATGTTAAGAGAATCATCTACAATCTATCTCAGTCGCACTTAGCTATGTACTCTCCCTTGGATTGTCTTTTTGATAAATCAGAACATTTCTTATATATACAACTATGATATGAATTGGCATACCCAAGTAGTAGCAACATTCACGTATTGAATATACCAAACTTGAAATGCATACATTACAAATACATTTACAAATACACTTTACATTTCATTTTGCAAACCCAAGCAAAATAAGACACAAAAATAGAACTCTACTAAGGGGTTGGATATTATTAAACTTGATGTTATTATATAAACTCGTCAAACGACAATGTTATTATAATATATGAAACTCAGCCGGGATTTTCCGACTTCTACAAGATTTAACAAAACTTTGCAGCCAACATTGGGAGCCCTCATTATATCGGCTAGCAGCTACGATTGATGTATTAGTTTACCATCTGGCAGAACTTTGTAGCATCTTATTCATCTTAAGATCAAAGATAATTGAACTGATAATAGTGATGATGCTAATTAAATTGAATACCACCTCAGTACATGAAAATCTATTATTTCACACGCCCTTGCGGCTCTACTTGAGTTCTTGACCTTTATTGTTTTCAACAGCTTTTAATTTATTCTGCTTATTGATCAGATCCATTGCAATTATTTTCATATAAAAAGGTTTCTACTAATAGGCTTAGTTTAGTAAATTTAAAAGATAGATGCTGTAGTGTCATAAACCTAAAACCTTTGTAATCTACTATTTAATTGCTGAGTAGCTTAATTGCTGGTTATACTGTAGCCGAAACATGTGAATCGTCGCTGTTTAAGATAATGAAATCCTAGATGTAGGAACCATAAAATTTATGATATCGAACATAGCAATGGAGCACAGCCTATCTCACGCTTTCGTAAGGTAAGTGATTTGATTTTAATGTAATTAGCTATTGAACTATGCGAGATAATAGTTCATAATTAATATAAAAGCGACATTTACGTATTATTACTACCTGGACAAGGACCATCATTGCAATCCCTCGTATTCGTAGATGGACCTACGCAAGTGTCTCCGCCATTCTGTGGTGCAGGATCATCACACGATCTCTCTTCTTCGAGGGTCCCAGATTCACATGAAGTTGTACACCCAGCAGCAGAAATCCAAATTGACCATCCACCGTGAACTAAAATTTCAAAACAGTTGTTAAAAATGAGTTCACATGGACTTGTGACTAACTATCTACGAGAACTGCTGGTTGAGTATTGCAGTAAGAGTTGTTTTAGATTATCATCTCAAAACTGATTTGACAGTTTGATATCATAATATGAAAACACTAGCTATTAATGTACGTCCAGAAATAAAACCTTCAGATTCACCTAAATAGTGAATATAATTAAACAATTGTGACACTACCAAGGGTTTCACTATGAGAATTGTAAAATATATTCCTCGACTTCAAGAAAACTAAAACTGGAAAAAATGATCTAAACAAGCTTGTCCTGTCTCACTCGATTATTTTCCACTACAGCTTGACCATGTTATGCTCATTATTAGAGATGTGCGAAAACTACCCGAATCCGATCCGATCAGATCCGTTCATGTTGATATTTATGTATTCGGGTGGGATTGGATCAGATTTCTAGTGCTACTTTTTGTTCGGATTATTTTGGAGTTCGAAATGTGACTGAGTATTTGTATTTTGTAATAATTACTATGTTCTAACTTCCTTTCAACAAAAAATATAAAGTTTTTCGATGTTAATACAGCTACGTTATCTTATGATATGATATGATATGATATATTTTGTCATTTTGACCAGCAAATAAAGGGACTTTACGCTATTTAAGTGTCACTTAAATACAGCCTTAATATTAATTAAGAACTAGATTGAATAAAAATTATTGAATAAACAGGCCAAAGCGCCTTGCAGGCTCAAAGTTGAAAAGTGAATGCAATCTTTCTACTATAGCTATAGAACATTAATTATTACAAATTACAACTTTGTCAAATTTCGAAATCTGAAATTATCCATGAAAAGGCACTCCAAATCTGATCGGATCCAGAAACACGATCGGATTGCGTTCTGTTCGGATTCGCAACTCTTTATTGCTATATATATATATAACATCTCATAATATTACCATATGATAGTATATGTACATTATAGCAAATCAACAAAATGAAATTTTTATTTTAATTGATGTTTACCATTTCTTTGTTAATTATGGAAGCAAAATCTGAAAATAATAGCCTGCTCGTTCATAATCAACTGATTCATATTTTTATATCAAATTATAAGTTTTAAAAATACTTTTGTGCAATGCCTTGATTAATTCTGCACTCTGTAATTTTAAACTGTATACCGATAATCTCTTTGAACATTGAATATTTTTTCGAATTAGTCGAACGATATGTCGAGTCGTATGATATTTTTGATCATAAATCAGATAAAATAAGTCAGATATCTGATAGAAGCGTATCTTCTGTTTTAAGTCAACGTCATTTTGAAATATCTTGCAAGTTAATTTGTTTTTATGCCCCGTGATAGATTTTTCATTTCAAAACAGATTGTTTCCTCAATGTTTTCAAAAATTATATATCACAATAGCTTTTTTAAAAGTGAAATGTTTGTATCTCGATTTTAAGAAAATTAATGAACAGCATTTTGTTTCATTAATAAATTAAAGACGTAAAGTCTGTTTAATTTTCATAGAGTTTGTGCCGCGTTATATGTATTGCTGATATCACCACTACATGAAATAGGTCTACGTTTCTTTGATTTCAAAACATATTCTGTTTGGCCTAGTTATACTGGTAATTCAATGTAATTAAGCATTTCGTATTATTTTAATTATAATAAAACTGATTCAGCTTCAAGTTTCACTTGTTCAAACCATTTACACGCAGCTTTTAATGTCAATGAGAAATATATTTGTTCTGGAGATTTCAATTTGAATTCGATTTGGCTGCCGGCCAGACTATCGACCTATGAAATTTCTCAAATCTCTGAATTTTTTAATACAATGATATCAAATAAAATATCAGATGAAGTATATTATTTCAAAACAACGTCATAGACCCATACTTTTCATACAACAAATTTTTTAATGTACTGGGTTATCTCGACACAAATGCTTGCATAATTTCCCGAAAACGGATTATCTGTATTATTTCGCCAGTAAGACGTACATTTGTTACGGACAGACACAGAAATATCGAGATATACAAAAAAACATTCGTTCGACGCCTTCGTTGGCTGCGGAAGCGTATTTGTTTTGATCCGAACTTAATATAGTTTTTCATTATCTAGCGATCAACTTGTTAATACTTTGCTCCAATCAAGGTATCATTATTCTACATTCTTTATTTACGACTTTTCTTATCTACAAAGTAAGCTTTCAATGTTTATTTATTATTACATCAGTTATTTTATTATTATCCAAGTTATGCTTGATAATGGAATAATGGTCAGGTACAGTCGAGAAGAAATTTTCCGGTTTCATCATTCAAATCATTCTGATGAAATCAACCCTGGCAGTGAATATTTGTTTACATGGACGTCAAGACGTAAAACAGCCAGAGGATACAGAGGGGGCAGAAAGATCAAAATTACAAAATATTTAAAATCGATTAGAGATTGTGACTGCGTTGAAGAATTATATCTACATGGAATTTTCGAAAACACAACATTTGCGGATGACATCTCACAAACAATCTCCCCTAACAATGGTTATTACGATGATTGTTCACTTAACAATACAATCCAAGACACTGCCGAATTGTTTGAAGGAAATCACAGCATTTCTATTGATAACGGAATATTGCCTACAATAATCCAAGAAACCCTCATCACACGGGGCCAAAGTATCGAAGCAGAAAATGAAATGGAAAATGAACTATTTGCACCAACAAGAGTTTTAAAAGAACTACGGAAAAGAACAACATAGCACTATGTTATTTGAGCATCAACACTGTCTTCAACAAAACTGAATCTTATTCCTTTATTCTTCAAGGGCCATTAGTTGATCTCTTTTGTCTTGCTGAAACTAAGCTCTGCACCACTGACTCACTCACGTCACTATTGCCTACTGCTGTAAATTTCAAAATCCACCGTAGAGACCGCAACCGTCATGGGGGAGGCTTACTCGTTTTCATTCGGAAGGATATTCAATCAGGAAGGCGCCCCTAATTCGAACCTAAAAATCCTGAAGTAATCTGTATTGAAATAAAGTCTGGAAAGGTCAAAATGTGCATTATTCTGGCTTATCGCCCTCCATCTTACAACGCAATTGATTTTTAGAAGTTCTTTCACAGAAAACTCATCTCATCAGAGCTTCCGGACTTGATTTTTGTATTCTTGGCGACCTTAACCTAGACCTTTCTTCACCAAACAATAAAGGGAAACAACTCGTCAACTTCATCAATGATGAAAACCTCTCAAGTCTTGTAAATCGAACAACTCGACCTACATCATCAACTATTCTTGACGTAATTCTAACAAGCAAAATTGAGCTGCACAAAAGTAGTCTATCGTGGTATCCAGAGCGGAGAGTGATCACTCCATGGTCTGCACAACAATAAAAACTACTGCTCCTCGACCATCTCCAGTTAAAGCATTATACAGATCAACGATAAATGTAGACCCGACTCACCTTACTTCAGAGCTTTCCAACATCGAACTGTCCAATATTTCCGATCCGACTAGGCTTTCCCAAGAGTTTGAGTCGAATATATTATTTATTTTGGATCGTCTGTGTCCCACGATAACAAGGATTGTAAAACCAGATCAACCAGTATGGCTAACTCCCAGGCTTGTTGAAGCAATTGTTAATCGAAACCGTCTCTATAATAGATACATCAGAGAGAAAAGCAAGAAGAATCGTCAAAACTACATCACAGCTAAAAAGGAAGCATCCTACATTAGAAGATTTGAGATTCGATCAGCAATAAAAGATATTATCGACAACAGCGTACCAAATGACTTTTGGAGAAAGCTAAGACCCTGGTTACCAAATAATAAAAAGAGAGCATCAAATGACATAACATTGGAGGAAGAAGGCCTACTGGAATCAAACCCTCAAATAGTCGCATATATCCTCAATGAATTATTCTCATCAACGTTTGAAATCAACCAAGATGAAAGTCAACTACACCAACATTCGTCTGTTATAGAGATTAACAGGATTATTGATGGAAACGACTTCGAGTTCACATTCAATCACACTACACCATCTGAAATCTCTGCAATCCTGAGAAAGCTGGATAGCAAAAAGTCTCCAGGTGCAGATGGGCTGCCTAATTGGATTCTAAAACTAGGACATTCGGCGTTGGCTCTTCCACTTTCTTCGCTGATAAACAACAGCATATATCACAATTTATTCCCAACTCATTGGAAAGATGGCATTGTGAAACCAATATTCAAGAGGGATAACCCACAGAAAAAAGGTAACTATCGACCCATCACACTCCTAGAAGCAGTTTCTAAAGTGTATGAGCGAGTGCTAAGCATTCAGATGTCAGCATACATGACGGACAACAATTTGTGGTCCGAAACTCTATCTGGGTACTTACAAGGCCATTCGTGTACCACCGCCCTAGTGAAGGTTACAGAAGACTGGGGAAAAGCTCTGGACTTCAAAAAGCATGTATCAGCTGTAGCTATTGACATTAGCAAAGCATTTGACACCGCTCATTATGGTATTCTTTTAGCCAAACTGGATGCTTACGGATTCACAAACAACGCTAAGTCATTGGTGTCAAGTTATCTAAACGAGAGACGCCAGAGGGTAAAGATTACGGACAAATTATCTACATGGAGAAACGTCGAAGGAGGTGGACCTCAAGGGAGTGTGTTAAACCCATTACTATTCAATATATTCACCACTGATCTTCACCTCTTCATCCAACATTGCCAAATTCGCCAATACGCTGATGACACAACTGTATATCACAGCCACAAAGATCAAACACAATTACAAAATGAAATACAACACGACCTTTCAACTATCTCAAATTGGTTCAATGACAATCTACTCTTGATGAATCCCTCAAAAACACAATGGATTATGCTTGTCAGTAAAACCACAGATCAGCATGCAGTCATAGAAGTGGGAGGTGTATTGGTAGAGCCAAAAGAATCGTTGGTGATACTTGGAGTTGTACTTGACAACAAACTCACTTATAAAGACCATGTGAACTACATATGCAAAACAGCAATGGCCAAGGCATGTTGTATGGCGAGGACTAGAAATTTCTTTCCTCATCACACAAAAGTTCGTATCAACAAGACATTCATACTGCCTCATTTTGTTTATTCAAACGTCCTTCTACATAGCCTTAGTAAAACCTACAAAACAGGATTGACAAATGTCTTGGAAGGACGATCCGCTTGTTACTGGGTAGTATTAAAAGAAAACCCACCGGAGATTGCTTGGAAGACATTGGTCTTGCATTCAGTTCCTTGAGACAGCAATGTGCAGAATCAGCAGTAATGATGTGTCACGATATGAAGACAGAGAATGCCCCTAGTTACATCAAGAAACTATTCACATTCGTTGAAGGAAACACTAGGCAAGCAACAAGAGGAAATTTCAAAATAACAAACAATAATTCCTGTTACGCTATGAACTCTCGGTGTATGCTAGGTGCCCGCCTTTACAACACAATCTCAAAGGATCATCCTCTATTATTTTCAAGCAATAGGAAGACAATACAAGAAAAAATAAACTTTCCCAAATTGACTTATGCTCCATCAAAACATGTTACATATAAAACAGTCTTTGCTAATCATCGTGATAATCTGATCATGATAATAAAGTTACTAACTTATTATTATTATTATTATTATTATTATTATTATTATTATTATTATTATTATTATTATTATTATTATTATTATTATTATTATTATTATTATTATTATTATTATTATTATTATTATTATTATTATTATTATTATTATTATTATTATTATTATTATTATTATTATTATTATTATTATTATTATTATTATTATTATTATTATTATTATTATTATTATTATTATTATTATTATTATTATTATTATTATTATTATTATTATTATTATTATTATTATTATTATTATTATTATTATTATTATTATTATTATTATTATTATTATTATTATTATTATTATTATTATTATTATTATTATTATTATTATTATTATTATTATTATTATTATTATTATTATTATTATTATTATTATTATTATTATTATTATTATTATTATTATTATTATTATTATTATTATTATTATTATTATTATTATTATTATTATTATTATTATTATTATTATTATTATTATTATTATTATTATTATTATTATTATTATTATTATTATTATTATTATTATTATTATTATTATTATTATTATTATTATTATTATTATTATTATTATTATTATTATTATTATTATTATTATTATTATTATTATTATTATTATTATTATTATTATTATTATTATTATTATTATTATTATTATTATTATTATTATTATTATTATTATTATTATTATTATTATTATTATTATTATTATTATTATTATTATTATTATTATTATTATTATTATTATTATTATTATTATTATTATTATTATTATTATTATTATTATTATTATTATTATTATTATTATTATTATTATTATTATTATTATTATTATTATTATTATTATTATTATTATTATTATTATTATTATTATTATTATTATTATTATTATTATTATTATTATTATTATTATTATTATTATTATTATTATTATTATTATTATTATTATTATTATTATTATTATTATTATTATTATTATTATTATTATTATTATTATTATTATTATTATTATTATTATTATTATTATTATTATTATTATTATTATTATTATTATTATTATTATTATTATTATTATTATTATTATTATTATTATTATTATTATTATTATTATTATTATTATTATTATTATTATTATTATTATTATTATTATTATTATTATTATTATTATTATTATTATTATTATTATTATTATTATTATTATTATTATTAGTATTATTATTAGTATTATTATTATTATTATTATTATTATTATTATTATTATTATTATTATTGTATTGCTGATGAGGTAATTTTTAAGTGTAAATCTATTTGGAAGAGATATTCATTTTAATATCAATTCACCTGGACATGCATTATTATTGCATAGTACTGTCTTTTGATCATCTCCAACACAGGCCAAACCCCCATTTGATGGAGCAGGGTTGTTACATAAACGATATTCCTGTTCTTCTCCTCCACCACAAGTTAAGCTGCATTCTCCCGATACTGCCCATTGCGACCACGCTCCATTGACTATAATACAACGGTAAATTGATCATACTATTCATGAATTGATATCATAAATAATCTCTACTGTGAAAGTGATATGATTGTCGGGATTCTTAGCTATATAATGCTTTATTATTCTTAATTAGTCGAAACCGACTAGGGTACTATTCGATGATCTGCATTCTGATTAGTTGCTCAATCGTTCACTATTTTCTTATAGTGAACGCTGGCAAGCTCCTTCGCAAAATTCTAAAGTAAACATGCGATTTCCAAATCTTTTTGAATCAATTTTATACGAGAGTCTTATAATTTCTGTGTCAGAGAAAACAAAGCAAGCAACAAAATATGAGATGCAGTTGTTTAATGGTAGGCTATGCTTATTCAATTTTAATCTTAATTAACAATCTTTTCGTCGCTACTTTATTGCAGATATAAATTAGTTCACTTGTCAGCAAACGTTTATAAGCACCAAACGTCTATATTAGAAACTGCAAACAATTATGTATTTTTAGATACTCAATAGTTACCTTGCTCAAGTTTGCTATTTTGTGGGGCTGTAAATTTGTAGCCAGTATTAATATCCAACTTTTTTTTTCTTAAAATTAAATCTCAATCAAGTTAAATTGAAATTCATCCTCCAAATCATGGATGCCTTTGATTGGCTGTTGTATTAAAAATTAATTATGCAAGAAGTGAATAAATAGTTGAAATTTATTTCTTTTGATGTGTTTGGCTTCTACTTGGTTTCCACTAAAACAATTGGACAACTCACCCTTGTTGGCTACCGTCCTCGGTGGACTTCGGTGATTATTCGACGGTAGCCAATTCGGGCTCGTTGTCTGATTGTTAAATAGCAAATAGAGATGAGGATTGAATTATTTGCCAATATATTTATATTTGAATATCAGAACATGGAGTGATAATGCCTAGCTTCCTAATTATCATTATGTCTAAAATTACAGTCCCTTGTAGCCATGGGCTATATTCTACTTGTTTCACATGGTACCAAACAAGCTATAAACTATAGGAAGCATAAAAATTAAGTTACATTCCACATCATGACTTTGAATTCTTTTTAGATATATATTTTAAAATGCTTTAATCTTTTATTCTGGTTTTGAAGAGCTCTCACGAGAGAGCTTTCACGTGAGAGTTTTGAAGACGAGAGAGCTTTCATGTGACAATAATATCTGTATTCGCTCGCTATCCTCACTGATTTATAGTTCATAGTTTCTTGGGGGCATTTTGGACATGATCATGGATTTGATTTGCTAATAAACAAGTTAATTAAGTTGAATTTATTTAATCTTTATCTTTGATGAAAAAGGCAATCAGATTCATACTTTTAATTATATTCCTTGATCATCATAATATGCCTAAAGAAAAGCTGGATTATAAATACCTGGACAAGGACCCATGTTACAACCTCGAGTAATACTGTTTTGACCAGCGCATGCAGCACCACCATTATGTGGAGCAGGATTGTTACATTGTCGTTCCTCCATCAAAGTCCCAGATGAACATGTTGTAGTACATTCACTAGTAGCAAACCATAATGACCATCCACCATCAACTACGGGTATCAGAAAACAATCTATCAATCAACAATGTACTATGCTGCATGGTAAGCCAATAAATGCAAAATGTTACACCTTTGCAAGCATGAAAATACTCACAACAGCTATTACTAAAATTTAATCCAAATTGGATTAATGGAGCCATACCAGTACGATTAACCGTTTTTATTCAGATCATCTCGGGTCTGAAATCTGAGATGATCTTTATCGTATTGAAGTCACTTGAAATTTATTTGAAACAACGCTAATCTATCATTTTGTACGACTTATTGTGAAATACGCTAGTCGAAGATGGAATTCAAATATGAATGCTATACGTCGCCATTGAACCTGGAGCAGAATTATCCTTTTTAGAACGTTTAATTAATATAAAAGTTGATAGTCGATAGTGTAAAGTGAAAAAAGTCTACAACGTTACTAGAAATAGCTTACTTGAAATGGATACATCGATTCTTAATCAAAATTTCAAGGCAACTGCGTTTATTTATGCCTCTTTCTAAATCAAAAATGATGCATCAATCTTTATGCTGTATACATATTTGTAATTCAATACATTTACCTACTCGCACAGAACAAATCTACATGATATGTTTAGATCTATAATTAAATCCGAGTACTCATCAAGATATCTTAAATATAATTGGTTTGCCAATAAGCCTATTTTTTTCAAGTAATTCACAGTCATTGTCTCTTTAAAGAAGCAGAAAAAAAATTAGTATCAAGGTCATACATCCTTTGGAATCATTTTAGAGAAAATTAACAGAGGTAGTCCTTATCTTAATACTATTAACAATTTATAGCGTACAGACATACACATACTTCATACAGACATTATTATTATCTATTTTTTGAATTTATATTCAAGCACATTGTGGAATGTAGAGGTTTCTCATTGCACTTGTCAAAGGCATTGCACTACATTATCATTACACATGTGCAATGTGGCCCTATTCTCCACTTTAGCAACGGCTAAATCGTATGCGTATGAGGGACATGTAACCTCTTTAGTGGATGAAGATGGAGTGATGCAATCATTATGAAAAATCATAATGACAAATCACAGATTAGCATGTGTGACCTTAGGTTGTGATTGGTCTATTTTACAACTCGTGAAATTATTCGAAACTTTTTTTTGAATTGGAAAAGGCGTTGAAAATGTTTCACACATCTCGGGGCACATAGTTTCACAATTACACCTGTCTGCTTCACGTGGTCTGTTGTATTGTGTTTTATAAAATTGATGAAAAAACTTTTCTAGTGTATCATTTTATTCCTTTAAATATTTGAAGGTCCAGATGTAGAGTAGCAGATTAGTGGGCCTTGTGGAACTATGCTACATTTGAATTGAGGGACATCATATAACTTTAAATAAATTATTGAATGTGATACTGATCGCTGATTGGTTGTTACCTATGTTCGTGTTAGGCTACGTAAAAAAGTGAAATTACTTCCAAAATGAAGCTCCAATACCAAACAACATATATGAAAAAAAAAGATTTTCAAATGACCAAAGACCATTGTTTGATTAAGCATTAAGATTACCGATCAACCGATCATATTTTATAGGATCTCGCTTGGATCCGGATATCTTTAACAGTAGAAAGTCATATAAAGTTGTCTTATTTTGATTTTGTTATACGCGTGTGGTTAGATAACTGTCCGACTTTAACCAAACAGCTACTACAAAATGGTGACGAGCTGCAACAGATTGAATATTTTTCACAAAATCAAATTAATTGTATATCCTGTTATTGAATATTCAACTTCAGAAATTCAAAAAAGGAACAGCCTGGAATTGCTTTATCCAGTTGTAACTTTCATTATATTTTTGACATTGCAAACATGTTTCCTAATTAACGAGCAAGTACAGTTTACAGTTTGCTAGCATACTATTACTCAAAATCTTTATGCTAATTAGCTATTACTATATGTTATATCCATATACAAGATATGTCCCAATAGAACATATAGTATATGATTTGATAGCCTGTCCAAATATACCCATTGGAGCGGGTAAGAGTTGCCAGTCACAGTTA
This sequence comes from Haliclystus octoradiatus, assembly GCA_916610825.1. Lineage (NCBI taxonomy): Eukaryota > Metazoa > Cnidaria > Staurozoa > Stauromedusae > Haliclystidae > Haliclystus > Haliclystus octoradiatus. Next base: position 25,283,410 of record OU744447.1, read on the forward strand.
AGCTAGGGCGAAACGGTAGAAAATTTTCCATCGAACATTTCTGCAAATGTTCTGAGTTTTTTCTCAATGTTCTGTGTTCTATCGAAAGGGTACCAAACGGTAAACCAATTATTATTGTTGAGAGTTTAATGTTTTGGTCAGTTCAGTATGCATGGTCCAGCTTTCATTAGCCTTGTAGAAATTTGATTCAACGTTCCCTGTCGTCGTGGCTGCTATAACTCTCCATATTAAATAATTTAAAAAACACTATTTATGAAAATTTAAACTAACAACAATTGATTTAAATGGCACAAAAATCATCTTGATTTGCTTCGCTCCTTGTGGCCTAGAATAAAGTTTGCAAGTTAGTATTGGTAAATCACTAGGCAACGAACAGAAACAAAAGATTTCTTGTTTTTAACATTGTGTAAAATGAGATGCGGAGATTTGTAAAATGAAATGTTCGAAGAACATGAAAACTGAATTGAATTAATTCTATTCGAAAATTGTCCGATGAACATTGGACAGAACATGACAGAACATAATGTTCTGTCCTGTGATCCTTCCAAAAGATAGAACCTGACACCGAACATTCATGTTCTGTTTATGTTCTGTCAAAATTTTCTACGGTTTGGCCAAGGCTTTATGTATATAATGTACATAAAAAGTATAATATTTATGTAAACAGCAGGGTTTAACAAGTTATTATATCAAGAAGGAAGCGATGCGCAGATACATTGTTCTTTCATCCCATACTGTCTTATAGTTTATAATATTTGAAATTATCAATTACATGAACAAGGAAGGAATGCGGAATTGATTTTTGAATCTTCTTTTACTAATGCCATGAAATATACCATGTGTTTTGCGTGTCAACTCAAATTAAATAACACCGTACACATCTTAAAACATCAATTATTTCCAAAACTCATTCCTTATTAAGTAGAATACCTAGGTACGAATACATTTGGAATAGTCATTAACATTAAGGAATGCGGAATTGATTTTTGAATCTTCTTCTACTAATGCCATGAAATATACCATGTGTTTTGCGTGTCAACTCAAATTAAATAACACCGTACACATATTAAAACATCAATTATTTCCAAAACTCATTCCTTATTAAATAGAATACCTAGGTAAGAATACATTTGGAATAGTCATTAACATTAATATTAACTCACCTGAACACGAATCAGTATTGCATAGTACTGTTCTTTGGTCATCTCCAACGCACACCAGCCCCCCATGGGCTGGGGTAGGGCTATCACATAAGCGATTTTCCTGTTGTTCTCCTCCTCCACAAGTAAAACTACATGTACCAGATACTACCCACGATGACCACGCTCCATCAACTGATGTAAATATAAAATTGATATCATCCTTCATGTATTTCATTATTTCTCAGACATTGAAAACACGCCTTTGTTGGGAAGATTTGCTTCTTTGTCCCTTGCTATTCCTTACAAATGTATAGCATTGATGTCGGGATACTGAACTATTTTTGAATAAACTTATATATTATAAATGGAATATGTAGAAATCACTCTTAGCATTATATTGTAAATTTGAAGTCATAGGTGAAAACGAACAAAAAAGGGGTTTTTCTTCGTTCTATTGGACATGACACAATCGATGACCTAAATATATAAGCAATTTAGACTCTAAGTAGCTTTCAATGTCTGCTTTTGAATGTTTTGTTGAATTCATAAACTTTAAATATCTCTAATATTTCATCTCATCCAAACTATCAATTACCTGGACAAGGACCCATATTACAATTTCTAGTAATACTGTTCTGACCAAGGCATCCAACACCACCATGCTGTGGAGCAGGATTGTCACATTGTCGTCCCTCGATGAAGGTCCCAGATGAGCATGTCGGAGTACATGCACTGCCAGCCGTCCAATCGGACCATCCACCATCGACTATACAGAAATTATCAAAGACATCAAATTGAAGAAAAGTCTGGCATCATGCGTCTGAGACTGTATAAAGCACGCGTCGATAAATTTATAATTTCCACTGCTTTAAATTATGTTGGAATAATGTACGTCTATTGGAGGTTTACATGATTTACATCTCATTGATGCCATCTGGAACACGGATTTTATTGGGTTTCATTAAAAAATGTCGGCCTACCTTGGATCAATGTAGAAATTTCAAGCTCGGATCAGATTCGATCTGATTATAATTATGATTATTTCTTCGGATCGGATCGGATTCGGATCAGTATCACATTCGTATCTGTAATCAATTTTCTTTAAATCCGACCCGATGCACACCTTTAATCTACATCAATATTGTAAATTCAATTTTTCACAATGGCAAAATCCTTCAATAATCATTCTCTTTCGCTTTTTGATCGTGACTTTATTGGTTAGATTATTTAGAATTATGAAGAAATATATTTACTCGATCAAGTTCTCCTCTTTCTTAATGTTACAATATTAGTTCTGTCCTTTTAAAAAGCATATACGCAGCATTACATGCTCTACTAGATGAGTGGGGGATGTATTTCTACGGTGCTAATGTCAGGAAGAATGCATGTAGTACTGTTCATTCTATCAAATTTTACCTTGAAATTATTTGTTATTATGTTTTTGGAAGAATTTCTTAACTTCAAAATTTTGAAAAAGTGTTGTAATAAACATCGATTGTGATTATAATTTTTGTTTCTGATATAATAGGATATTTCAATATTCGATATTTCGAAGTGGAAATATTATGAATCTTGACATCAAACATTTGTTTTTATTCACTTTTCCTGTCCCTTGAATGATCTTGAATAGAAAAAATTACGTTCAGCATTTTCCAAATCAACTGTTTTATTGATAAAAAAATCGAATTATAGAAAGATGAGAATGTTATAGAATCAGCGAATGTGATTGCTGATTGGCTGTTGTAGATTCTTGTGTCAGGCAATGGGAACACAGAACACAGAAGATCGCTGACAATATGGTGGCGTATTAACCTGCTCTCCGTAAAACAAGAAATATACCTTATTTTTACTGAAGTTACTAGTATCAATATATTTACATGATTAATTAATAAATATATATGCAAAAATTCATGATTGGGTGAAATTATATATTTTTGGTATTTTTATTTAATACAGTTTTCAATCACTTGATTTGTTAAATTTCAAGATTTCAGATCAAGTCTGAGATGGCGATTTTGAAAAATTTGTTTAATCTCAACTAATTTTCTTACTACTACCTTAACTCATTTTGTCAAATGAGCTCTAGACTGGCAGCTCAGAATTGCTTACGTAAAATGTATGAGGATATCTTTGGAAATTTGTATATAATGGAAGATTCATATTCCCTTTCAGGCCTTACAACGTACATCCAGAATGCACCATCTTGCACTTATTCTAACGTCAGACTTTCTCAAGCCATTGTCGACCTTTGGTGGGAAAGGCAAATTCTACAGAATACTTAATTTTAAAATGTTTCACACCAAATTTTTCTATAAACTTCAAGAATTCATTCATCATATATGTACGACCATTTAGAAACATCAATCGTCGACTTCGTGGTCACAGTAAGCAGATAATATATCGATCTGTACCGGTGAAATATACCGTAACTAATTCTTTCTTTTTTCGTGCTATCCCTTTGTAGAGCTCCCTTCCGTAAAATGTTGTGTTAACATTTTCATTTTCAAGCTTAAAAAATAGTTTGGACATCTTAGATTTCCAAACCTTTGTAAGCAATCATTAAGCTGCATGTATACAATTTTTGTCTTTGTTGTCTTTATATATCATTAGATAATTTACAAGTATACATCAATGAATCAATGAATCAATCAATCAATCAACCAATTTTAAGTTTTAAACTGAACAACTACTAAAATTTTTGTCTGAATATTTATAAGATGCCACAGCGCTGGTGTGGCAGCATAGTTAAGCTTCTGTATGTACAAAGGTAAAGGTCCAAATAATTATCGTGGTATATCTCTTTTATTCTGTCCTCTTTAAGTACTTACTACACCTCTCAATTGTGGTTTTAAAGACAATATATTTCACTCAGTTCCACATGAAAAATTTGGCTTCCAAGAGAACAAAGGTACTATACAACCTTTAAATATTTTAATAAATGATATTTTTAATCAATTTTCTCAACCAAAGGGGAGCGGCAGATTTACTCTTGCTTTATAGACTTTACCAAAGCTTTTGACAATGTCAACCGTTTCAAGTTGATCACAAAATTGGAACAATATTTTGTTGTGAATGGTTTGATTTTGCGTTTAATTTCTGCATTATTACAAGATAATCATATTTCTATTGACGATGGTCTCAATTATTCAAAATCAATTGAGCAAAATCATAGTGTTGTCCAAGGAGATTGCCTTTCTCCAACATCTTTTATTTTATTAATTGCTGATCTTGCTACACAGTTGAGAACCACTTTTACTGATCTCAATTTTTTATTTATGCTGATGATTCAGTTTTTTATTTCTCTAGTAAAGACGTCTTACAGAGCGGACTCAATGTTTTATTTTATTTGGTGTAATGTAAACCAGCTTCTTGTAAACCTCAAGAATAGCAAAATAGTAAAGTTTAGAAAAGGAAGTGCTCTTAAGAAAACAGATATCATTATTAATGGAAATTAAATCGTGAAATTTGTCAAGTCATATGATTACCTTGGTGTATGCTTACAACAAACATTGACATTCACACAACATATATCAAACAAATTTAACAAGTCTATTGTAACTAATGGTGCCTTGCAAAGCCTCCCAAGAGTGTCATCGACAATAGCTTCAATGGTTTTCTATATGAATGTGTCTCCTGCTCATACATACGCCTTCGAAGTCATAGATCTATTTTTAAAACTAAATTAGCTCGTCTATCTCGACAGAATAATATCAGCATATTTGAAACGTACTCTTGGTGTCCACACAAATTCATCAAACACATTGATGTTTGATAGACAGGTCCAAAAAACATGAAAGTTTGAAATGCTATCGGGCCTGTCGATTTTCTTGTTCAGAATGCTTTTAAAATAAGTTGTGCACAAATTTTATTGTAATTTAACATTGGGAAATGGGGTCCCACGGCCCCTGCAAATTAATACGTAAAGTTAATGGTAAAGTAAATTTATTTAAGGTTTATTCGCTTTTTTTTATCTAAATAATAGCAACCGTAACAGTAATAAATATTTCAATAACACATCAATATGATCAGAACCTATAAAACAGTCACTGTTCAACGGAATGACCTTCTCGAGTTACAAACTTTCTTCAAATTACGATATCAACAGCGGCGACACCTTTCACGGAAATATTTTCAGATTGACAGATTGACAGCAGATTATGCATCGTTTTCAACCCCATAGTTTTAAGGCAATGATCAAGATTGAAACATTTAAATCAATAAATTCAGATTATTCAGATCATTACCTCCACAGCCATGTAAGCAAAATTTAGAATATATTTTCATAAAGATGACGTATTTGCGTTTGAAAAATATCAGCGTTTTCCCCATTAACTTTACGTATTAATTTAATGTGAAACCCAATGTGAAATTACAATAAAATTTGTGCACAACTTATTTTAAAAGCATTCTGAACAAGAAAATCGATGGGCCCGATAACATTTCAAACTTTCATGTTTTTTGGACCAGTCTAATGTTTATTTTCTGTAATACACCTTCGTTTGTTGAAGACATCAAGAGTCCATATCCTTTTAAAACAAATACTATTGAATTATGTATCAAAGAACGCAATCATAAAAGTATTTACGCTGCTATCAGGTGATTATATAAACGCACCTATTCTAAAAACTCTAAGTTGGCAGGCATGCAACCAAAGCAACCGAAGTTACATTGCTGGATTGTCCGTTCACGGTTCTCATTATGAAATATTTACTAATGAAGTCTTCCATAAGCCTAGGGAAAGCTGCGTAAGGTAGCTAGCGCTTACAAACCAGAATGAAATTAATCTTTCCTTGCCTTCAATATTGGCATCACTGTACTCACGACATTTCCTCACTGCTATAAATAATAAGACCTCTCTTTACCATCGACTAAATAAAATGTAGTCTCCAACTAAAATTGAATCTTCTTTTGTGTTTCTCCTCCAAAAAGTGTTTTTATAAGCAACTATTAGAGAACGATGCTAATTCTTATGTACTGTGATACGAACACGCTAGTTGTGTAATGAGACATGAAATAAGATTAAAAAATCACGAGCTGCCAGGCGAGAGATTTCGCCCCTCTGAGTGCCTCATAGCACTGAAAGTGTCCGTATCGGAGTACATAAGAATCAGCTTAGTTTCTCTATTTATCTCCTGAATCAAAAAACATGTGTATATTGACATTAAAAAGCTAAAAATAATGATCATACCTAATTTTTCAATAATGACGTCATGCTAGAGACTAGAATGAGCTCAGATTTTCAACAGAGAAAAGCTGCGATTTATGAAGAAAGTTACCCCAAGGTACAAAAATAGAATTAAACAGATTGAAAGTAAACAAAAATTCTTTTGTTAAATCTGAACAAATTATTTAGTAGAGTATTAAAAGTAATATTCAGCTATTCGTATACATGATCCTTGATTTGTCCATTATTTAGTGACGTATATTGTAATAGGGATAGAGAGGGTAGCGATAGAGAGGCTAATTGAAGAGGGCTAATTTTGACTTTGGACTTGCTTAGCATCAATTAATAGCGGAATGAACCGCACTAAATTGGGTATGAAATTAATAGTTGACAATGTCGTTTGATTAGAACATGTGATTAATTTAGTGAGATTGGTTATCACCGATGTAACTTATTAATGTTGTTTATGTTCGCTTAATAGTTTGGTATACCACAGAAGAACCTGTGTTTTGTTGTTTGTTGTGTTCAGTGAATAGTGCTGATCGGTGTGGGACAAACGAAACGAGCCGAGTAACGAGCAAATTAATCTTATGGTCTTACACTTTCAATCGAAAAAGTGAAATATTTAAGTTTATGGTAACGCGAAGTCAATGTGCCCTTGGCTGTGGCATATATTTACAAAACAAAAAGTATGTAGAACTACGAAACTAGACGTTGAAAAAGGCGTTTTTATAGACTATATTTATTATTTATTTTTTATTGTAAATGTAATAGTTTTTTCTTCCGTGTTCCTAATTCTAATGTTAATTGTGATTGTATTTGCACAATCGAACAATGCCATTGCTTCATATAAATGACATTTTGTTTTGGTGCTAGTTTGCAGAGTTTCGAGTTGGTTTTGAGGCTTCAAGCCAAAAGCCGTCATTTCACAATTTTCAGTAGCCTCACACAAACATCAACAAAAACCAATCAGCCATCAGTAACACATTCATGATTTTATAACTTTTACTACTTATAACGTGAAACACGGGATGAATTCAAAATCTCAAAGCCTCAAATATATCCTGCCCTCTCCCCCGTTCATATTCCAGGAAAACAGGAGAATTCCAGGAAAATTCTGAGCTTTTAAATTCTGTTCTGAAATTCAAATAAATTTTTGTATCCATTTTGCACACCTCCTCAATTGGAATAAAGATAACAATTCAAATATTTTTACTAGCCTGGACATGGATTTTCATTACAGCTCACTGTCTTCTGATCATTGCCTGCACATGCTGGACCCCAATCGGAAGGAGGAGGATTGTCACACGTCCGAGTCTTCTGTTGTTCTCCCCCACCGCAAGTTAAACTGCATAAACCGGATATGAGCCATGCTGACCACCCACCAGGAACTAAATATGATAAAAAAGAACAAACAGACAGATGAATCTCCATGCAATGTGTAATCCTACGCCAGTGTCAATACTTAAGAAAGTTATTGAAACAAAATTCTTTTTAAATTCGGTAAATCAATTTGAATGCCATTATACTATTTAAGAAATATCGTTAATCTATAAGACAAATTATTGCAAGCCTTGTTATAGGAAATAGGAGCTATAGTGCAATACCATTCGCAAAAAAACAAAGATAGCTTGATAACGTAAAAAGATGTCTGTCATCAATATAATGTCATTGAAAGTGATTGTTCTGAAATGCTGATCGTGAATAATAGGTAAATAATACTTTACCTGGAATAACTTCTTTTTGATGTACCTTGAAGGGACAAGTGAAATAAGAGATAAAATCATATAGAATGAAGTATTGTCTGAAATTTATACCAATAAAATAAGTTTAGAGAGATGTCTTTTTATCTCAATGCACTTTATCAATCTCAAAGTATTTATTTAATTTGATAGAAAAACAAATTGGTTATATCATATTTAGCATTTTTATTTTGCACGACGTTTTAAATACGACTTTTAATCAATTTCAAGTGAACTAAAATTTTTTATGAAAACCTAAACTTTTTAGACCTATTTTGAAATTTTGAAAACAATAGATGCAAAACAATACAATTTTACCAAATTAAATACATTACTAACAGAATTTTGATTTTATCCAGTCTCTTTGTGTGTTTTTGTTTAAGATCTATTTTTATAAGCTAAAATACCCTGTTACTGTTTGTAATTCTATTTTAGGCCCTGTTTACAAGGTGGGCGAGTTACTCGGGTTGGCGAGCTACCCGGGTCTATTGTTTATGTGCGTTCTGTTTACAAGCAAAGTGAGAAAGTTGTCTCGCCCACTCGAGTAACTCGCCTACCCGAGTTACTCGCCTACCCGAGACAACTTTCTGTCATTTTTTGACTTGTAAACGGAAATTGGAATTTTTTTTTTTTTAGTGAGAACAAGGGAACTGAAAAAATTCCAACTAAAGGTAAATGGTCTATTCGTAGATATAAAAGAGAAATTCACCACAATCATGTATTTATCAATTTTAAAGGCCTTAAGTATTATGAGAGAGCCAAAGTATCAGTCATTAACAAGAAAACATGGCTATAAATTAAGCCGGCTAATAAATAATACAACAGATGCTGATCAACACATTAATAACTTGTCAGATTACTCATTGAACTTTTTTGAAAAATAAGTATTGTCGAGAGGGCTAGATTTCTCGTTACCAAGACGATCAACGCATAGGGACGAAATTGACACGAAGGCTGAGTTTGAGAAGGCATACTTCAGGGCAGAAAGATATTTACCATCTGACGAGAAAGATATCACAGCATCTACGCTCAAGTCTATTTCCTTGAATTACTGCCGTTTACAAGGACAGAAACCACCCAAGTCTTTACTACGAGCAATATCATCTTTAAAACGCAATAAGAACATTGTAATAACTAAGCCGGATTAGGGTAATGGTATCGTCATTATGAACAAAGAACATTATAATAGACTATTGATGGAAGCATCGATTGACAAACGAGATAAATTTACCTTTGTAGACCCGAATAAAAAACGTAGAGGGAGGCCTACAAAACATCCCCACCCTCTCCTTTATAAAGAAAGAATGGTAAATAAATGTATAAAAAAACTTTACCAGAAGAAATAGCAACAAAACTTTGTCCTAAAGGCCCTCTGCTAGTACATTTATATGGCCTACCAAAAACACATAAAACTAACTTACAAATGCGACCAGTTCTATCGGCAGTGGGATCTTATAACTTTCTTTTGGCAAAATGGCTAGATGACAAGCTCAAACCTTTGGCTATCAATTACAATATTAGATATATTAAATTTTAGCGAAGAAATACGCAACGTAAAATTCCGAAAAGGTAGTATTATGGTCTCTTTTGACGTGAGTGCTCTGTTTACCAACGTCCCCCTACTGGAAACAATTGAAACTTTAGTTACGGATGCATTTTCTAACAATTGGTTCAATGAAAAGTATTCCTTGAATTTAACGCCTGACGATCTGCGTGACCTATTATTGATCAGTACCAAAGATCAATTGTTTCAATTCGATGGTGAGCTGTATGAACAGTCAGATGGAGTGGCAATGGGGTCACCATTGGGACCTTTATTAGCTAATGTATTTATGTCCAATATTGAAAAAATTTTATCGGAATCTAATAAATTACCAGAGTTCTACTGGCGCTATGTAGATGACACCTTGGCAATTGTCAACAATATAAAAGAAGCAGAAAACATATTATCGATTCTGAATGCAGCACACTCGTCAATAAACTACACGATTGAGTTAGAGGAAAACAAAAAACTACCTTTTCTTGGAATCAAAATGACCAATACCGGCACAGAAGTATCAACGAGTGTACATCGAAAAACAACAAACAAAGGACTTCTTTTACATTATCAGAGTCATGTAGACCAAAGGTATAAAACCGGTATTTTGAAGACAATGCTTCACAGAGCGCATCGTCTTTGTTCCTCTGAAGCTGATTATAATATTGAATGCAAAGTACTTTAAAACATTTTTAGTAAACTTAAGTATCCGCCCCGTGTTTTTAATTCTATTTTAAATAAAATGCTAAGTAATGATTTTAATTCTCCAGTTTTACCAGAAGATAATTTAAAATATGTTAGTATAGTTTTACCGTTTAAAGACCAACAATCATGTGATGAAACAAGCAAAGAACTTTACCGTTTAAATTGTAAAATAAGTGTGAAGTTTAATGCTATTTTTAAAAGTAAGAAGCTCAATCATGACTTGCGTACCCGTGAGGAGAAGCCAGATTTTTTAATCCAGCAATGCGTCATATATCATTTCAAATGTGGTCTGTGCGAAGCAGACTATGTTGGCTATACATGCCGGCACTTATATGAACGCATATAGATGAACATAACAAAACTTGGTAACCTTGGTACACACGTCCGTCAAATGCACGGAATATCTACTGATCAATTTGAAAAACATTTTAGAATAATAAAAAAGTGCAAAAATAAATTTGATTGTCTCGTGAATGAAATGCTGGCAATTCAAGAACTGAAACCAACATTAAACGTTCAGGGCGATTCCATCCGGGCCAAAGTTTTCAAATAACTGCATGCATTTCATATCTATAGGCTAGTTACCATAGTTACTGTTGTCACTGATATAGATCTCATATAATTGTAAATATTTTTCATGATGTAACTTTATCCTCAATGGGCAAACATTTTTATGTATATATATATCTTAATTAATAATAAAAAACATTCACTTGAGAATGGCTGAAGTCAATCAGTCGAAACGTTGTGCAAATTTAGTTGTGTTGTTATTTTGTACCAAAATTATCTTTTAATGCAGCTAATAATTTCAATAATTTAAATGATTTTAATGCTTGTTATATTATAGTAATACTTCGAAAGAAGAAACCCTGTAAATATTGTTTTAACTTTTAAAGATACAAAATCTAGTAAAATTTTAAGACAAGATTTACACCGTCTGAGCAACAAATTCAACATCAACATCAGGCTGCACTTTAGAAGCAGAAAATTGGTAGAGTATATAAAGGTACATATTTTACCCGCTACACAATCATAAATAAAAAGATCTATCTAACCAGATAAAGACAATGATAATAGAATATCATAAACAGAAACAGTAGATATAATGAATGTTATCATTTCACCAATAAAACAAAATCTCCTTAAACGCCTGACCTGGAAATGAGGCATATCGTAGAGACAATACAGAATATTATTACAGGTGACCCCGCGAAAAGATCTTCAAAACGTCTACAGGGTGGATTTAAATGAATTTACAATTATATTGTGCTACATTTCTCTATTTTGATTAATGACTGAATTGCTCGTGAAGAGAAATCTCGATGAGTGCTGACTGCGTGTTTAAGTCACAGAACTAAAAAGTTAATAATCTTACAAACCAGTGGAGATGCTATATAGACAGAGTTCACAGTACCCCGAGGATTTTTTCATCCCCTTCCTCTGGGAAAGGGTTTGGTTTGGACAGTCAACCTTTTTTGAGTATGACAAGACAAATGTGTTTAGAGGATCAGTACATTGTTTAGATTTATCAAAATTGAGGAGTTACATTTTACATGTTTTCATATATATAGAGTAGCAAATGGCTGATTGGTATGCTACTGGTAATCTAAAATTTTTCTTAACCAAGGTGCAGCACCTTAGCAACACTAATCTAGAATAATTGCTATTACAGTCGTAATAAGGGTACGAGAAAGTATTTATTATTCCAGAAAGCAGGAACTGTATAAAACAAAAAGATGAAAAGAATCAAATCTTACTGTGAAAATTTTGTTGTTATCATCATGAATCATAACCTGTCTTTGAACCATTCCATTTTGATGAAGATAGATTTGACATCGCAATCCATCGTAATTCTGTAATTGATTCCATTCGATTGCAACACATTCACTTTTCCATGAAGAACATTTCAGCCCACATTGTATTTGAGAGACAGCAGTCACATATATTGATGATGTGAAGATTATCATGTGAGGTTTTTTAATTGGTTTTGTTAGCAGAGATAATGGCATGTTGCCAAATGCAAAACCAAGGATTGTTGTAATAATATATAGATATCTAGATATTTTTTGTATTTCCATCTTTTTGACAGAGATAGTTGTGGTAAATACCTGAAAGTAAGGAATAATCAATTAATTAATGTTCTTGTTTTGAATATTTTTTACTGTTCATTTGTATAATAAAAAACTTCAAACCAAATTTCAAGAAATTGTAGTGTGGCACAACATTACACTTTTATACAATTCCAATTACATCAGCATGAGGACTCAAAATTGAACAGTTCCATTTCAAATAGTTATTTAAAAACACATGTTAATAATGACATAAATTATCACTTTCTCGTTTTGATATTGCTATATACCTTCTTGATTTGTTTAGTGCATTTTATTACAAAGCGAAATCTGCTCCCAATAAAATAGTTTCCATATCTTCTACTGTTTGAATCTCTATCTATAAACGTGATATGAGTTTCATCGCATGCAGATTGATGTTTTTCATCAAAATCAAAAAGCGCTAATGCAACTAGCGATTCTACCAAAGGCATTAATTCAATAGTGCCAACGCTTCTAATTTTTCAGGAGTCACGAAGGTCAATCGAAGCTTTTGACAATAAAACAAGTTGTTTAACTCAATCAGATGCTCACGCGCAGGCGCTATTAGGGCAGAAGTTGTTGTTGGCAGAGATGACGCCTACCATTAAGTCTGTTCAAATAAAGCTTCGAATGTCAAAACGTAAATTCTGTCAATAGACTTCTTCGAAGTACAACCGCTGCGTTGGATAAGAAAAACATAGTCATGACTCTGATGCATACAATATTTGAATAATCAATTAGAATATGTAACAATGTTAATCGATCAGGTGTGTATTGTAGTTGTGGTAAACTAGTTTACCAAGCAAACACTGACCGTCCTAATAAAATAACGTAGACGGTGTCGGCCTACCGAAGGTACCCGAACCACTCCTCTATTTCTGGATGAATGAATATTAAACTTCTTTTTAATATTTTCTTTGTTGATCTCAAGCGTGACAGATACGTCTTGATAGTCAATGCGCAGCGATGCGGCATAGCTACTCACAATGCAGTTCCCTTCGGACCAATTCATCTGTCATCAGAAGATGGTACTCATTTGATGTTTCAGATAAAGTCAAGGAAGAGTTGACCTTCATGGGATTTCAACCACAGTCGAACAGATATGATTCGATCTGAAATCCGGTTGCTCTGCAATCTGAGATAAACCTCCTTAGACGGTCTCATACAGTCTCATATTGGGACTCTGAAACAGTGCAGGGACTAAAAAGAATTATATTTCCTAACTGATTTGAATGGGAAAGTATAGTACACGTCATAGGACGGTCTTGGAAGGTTTGTATTTGCTGTTGACTCTTGTGACAACAGAGTTCAAGTAACTGCGTCTTCAGAAAGTCAGTTTTGACAATTAAGGGACTGATCTGGATTTGCGGCCATCAAAGGTTCTGAAGTAGATTCTCTCTTGGGCGAAAATTTCAAATGAAGTTTCAAATTTTTTCGACATTGCTTGTATCGGCGTTACGGTCCTTTAAATAATTGAAATTGATTGTCGTTTAATATTAAAAGATGGAACTTACTCATTTGTGTTTGTACACTGATTTATCATCCAATAACTGTCGTGTTTCTTTAATATTAGACAATCTTAATTCTTTAAAGCTTGTGTTATTGCAGAGGAAAACGACACTGAAATGTTTAAGATGAACACCTTGCCATTCTCATTTTTGAAAGGTCTGTAGAATCAAGAATATAGCGAATTTACTTATAAAATTCAATAGTTTGACTCTAATTCATTTCCTCTTAATTATCATCTTGATGGCAAAATACAATGATTCTGAACTGTGAGCTTCAATTGAAGTGATATGAATGAAATTAGCTTAAAGCGCAAATAGTTGATAAATCAGTCACTAAACGGCTCAGTTAAATCGATCAAAAGCCGTGATCGACGATGTGAAATCACAACAAAACATTCTGCTTTCGTTCTTTCATTTTCGATCGTGCGTGTCTTTCCTAGCGTAGAATTTATTTTGCAATAATTGCAAACAGTTTGGATTAAAATGCATATTAAATCTGAATCTTCCATATATTTATCATGAAAACAGTTATTCAAAAGAGACTGATTTGCCCAAACATGGATCAAACTATTGTTTGAGACTGAGAAGTTCTACGTGTTGCAAAAAAGTTGTAGTATTGTGGTACTATAGCGTCTCAGATACACAGTTAATGAGAATATCGTGTGCTGCTAAAATAGCTAATACTTGCCCATATATATGTAAAGACTCAACCGGTACCACTTGTTGTCTCTTCAGTAGTACAATTAATAAAGAGTAATGTACAAAATTAAATTCTAAGAACAAGCATCATAATCTCATCCAGCTAAAGAGAATATTTGATAATTTGGTGTTGGTTTACTGAATTCATAGTAGCACAATACAAGTTCTTTTCTGCTTGCCGTTTCTATATTAGGTCTCATCACTCCAATCACTCCAAACAAAAGGAGCCGTTTTCTTTTGTTGTTTGCTGAATCAGTAGACGTAGTGCCTTTGGAAACATCAAAATAGCTGAAAAAACTATAAATACTAGGAAATATCCTGTATCCTAAGTTATGCTAAATGAAACTGATTGTCGTGACACACAGGCTAGATCAACGTCTTACAAAAACTCATTAAAAGTCATGTCTCTTTCAAAAAATTACAATTTAAAAACATTGTTTTTAGGAGCAACCCTAGTATACATCAGAGCTATTTACTTGGAACTGATCACTACATAATGCGTAATTTCTGTAAAAATACTCTGTCCAACAATAAGACAAATTTTTTTGGAGCACACTTAGAAGTAGAGAGTATATGATTGGAGATTGGATTGAACTTCTAATTAACGAAGGAATGACAGTTTAGATTTGGATTGAATCTATAGACCCTCCTTCCAGCCACATGAAATTTATAAATAAATTGCTTATCCAGTCTGTTCTAATTTCGTTAGATTCAATTTGTGGACTAGGCAACTCGAATTTCTGCTGCTGTTTCTCACATTCCAGTAGACGATAGTGCATTCTCAGAATCCTCATCACTTCATGGACACAATAATAAAGCTTGTCAAATCCAATCACAAGAAATATAGAACAGCTTGAGATCATTTCATGTCAATAAAACAATTTCAAATGAAATCTATTATCGCAGAAAATAATTGTAAAGATAAAATTTCTCAAGTATATAAAATGAATGAATAATAGATAGCTGTAATTCTCAATTCTAAAATGATTGTAAAAGATCTACAAAAGGATGAGAAATGAAAAGATTCGACTGCGAAGTTATCTAGGTTGACATGATGGAGACATGACACATAAACAATTGATTCGTAATATAATTTATTAACGCAGAAAACAATTGTACAGAAAATATCTCTAAAGTTAAAACAAAAACACATATCAATAGATAGCTGTAATTTCTATCCGTTGGATGATATTCAAATTGCTTTAATAGTATAAAAAATGAAAACGATACGACGGTGAAGATTTGTATAATTGGAATGTAGTAGACACGACATCTAAAAATTGAATCTTTATAAAAATTGATAAATAAGAAATCAATTGTACACGTACCATTTCTCAAGTAATAATATGAATGAAATATCGACAGATAACTCTAATTTTCATGTTGAGAATGAATGCAGAACCGTTTTATGAGGATGAGAAATAATTGAGTTTGGACAATAAAGTTCTGAAAGATTGACATGTTGTAGGTAGACACATAAAAAGTTCAATTTTTATTCAAATTTGTTAAATAAGAGAAAAATTGTACAACTATACAATTTCTCAAGTAATTAATATGAAAAGAATATCAATATCTGACATTAAATTTTGTATCTAGAATGATTTTAAAGTTGCTTAAACGGGATGAGAAATTAAAACGATTCAACGGTGAAGTTTGGTGTAATTGACATGTTGTAGTACATGACTACACCTAAAAAATGGATTCTAAATAAAATTGGTTTTCGGAGAAAACAATTGTTCATTTACCATTTCTCAAGACACAAGTAAATAATATGGATGAGATTCCGCTAGATAACTGTATTATTCATCTCTAAAATGATTGCAAAACTGTTTCAATAGGATGAGAAATCAATACATTTGTATACATGACACCTAAAAAATATATTCTAAATGAAATTTATCTACGGAGAAAACAATTGCACATGTACCATTTCTCAAGTAAATAATATGAATAAAATACCGATAGATAACTGTAATTTTCATCTCTAGAATGATTATAAAACCGTTTTATAAGTAGGAGAAATCAGTTAATTTGTATACATGACACCTAAAAAATTGATTCTTATCCGAATTTGTTTGATAAGAAAACAATTGAACAGGTACAACTTTTGAATTAAATTTTTGTGTAATTAACCTGTCGTAGACACAACACCTGAAAAATTGATTTTTTCAAAAATAGCTGGAGTAGAAAACAATTGTACCTGTAACATTTCTTAAGTAAATAATATGAATAAAATACCGTTAGATAACTGTAATTTTCGTCTCTAGAATGATTATAAAACCGTTTTATAAGTAGGAGAAATCAGTTAATTTGTATACATGACACCTAAAAAATTGATTCTTATCCGAATTTGTTTGATAAGAAAACAATTGTACAGGTACAACTTTTGAATTAAATAATATGAATAAAATACCGATAGATAGCTGTAATTTTCATATCTATAGAATGATTTTAAAATCGCTATAGTAGAGATAAGAAATTATAAGGGTTTCGACAATGAAGTTTTGTATAATTGACCTGTTGTAAACACAGCACCTAAAAAATTAATTCTTGCAGAAATATTTGAAGAAGAAATCAATTGTAAATGTACCATTTCTCCAGCAAATAATAAAAAAACACCGATAAATAGCTGTAATTTTCATATGTAGAATGATTATAAATCGCTATATCAGAATAAATTTTTGTGTAATTAACCTGTCGTATACACAACACCTGAAAAATTGATTTTTTCAAAAATAGCTGGAGTAGAAAACAGTTGTACCTGTACCATTTCTTAAGTAAATAATATGAATAAAATATCGATATATAACAGTAATTGTTATCTCTAGAATGATTATAAAATCGTTTTTAATAGAAATAAAAATTAATAAGTTTCGACAATTTAGTTTTGTTTAATTGTCATGTTGAACACTTTTGAATCACCAGAATTTCAATTATAGGACTGATATAATATCTTATCATGAATACCAGACAAACCAACAAAATTAATGTACTAATAAAATATGAAGATCAAATTCAACAAATGAAATAGAATACCAAATCTCGTCTATGATTATAACTTTAATTAGAATTAATTTAATTAGAAATAAAAATTTCAATAAATATATATAAAAAATAAAATATAAAAAAAATAACTCGAATTATTGCATTATGCTAAACTTAAATACGATAATCCTTATATATGTAGTGTAATACTAGCTGATTACATGTAAACACAAGCGACCACACCTGAGGAAAGTTACTGCTAAAACTCTATATCATTAAACAAATCATTCGTATTTAATATCTAAATCACGTGACTTGTCACGTGATTGGCTTTACAGCGGAAACTCTATGGTTATGACATAATTATGAATATAGTTATATTCTGATTATTACATTTCTCCCTTACTAAAATAATAACAATCTTCCACTGATTGTCTCAAAAAAAAATTAATGAATACTAACTTTAAATTTTTATTTCTTTTGTTTAACTATAAAGGAAATTAAAACTATTTAATGAATATATTGATAAATTAACTTGAAATGTCCATTTGTCTTGTGTACCAATAAAGGTAACTTAAAATTATTTATCTGAAGATCGTAAATTATAAGGATGACTTATTTGATCATCATTCCTAATATCAGGTTCAGGTTTATTATCTGTACTTAATTTTACTCGTCGGCGTCTACCAAAGTCTGTACGCCATTTGTCAGGAATCCTTTTATCGGCTTTACTGATGCGTTCAAAATTTACATGTATAATATCACATCTCTTTCCACGCTGAAAAATTGGGCGTACATTTGCGCCAGTGTCTGTTGTACTTTCCACACGATAGAGTCCATCAAAAGGTGATACTAATTTACCTGCACGTTTTTGTAATAAATCAGGCCGAAAAATAAATACTCGATCACCTGGTCTTATAATACTTTCAGCTGCATCAACACGTTTGTCATAATGACGCTTATAAATATGTTTTTGACCTTCAATTCTTTCAAATACCTCTTTCCAAATTGTTCTTTGATTCTCAAACATAATTGAGGCATAATCATCAGCATCAACTTGATATTGAGTACGTGGTTCTCTAAATGATGTTTCTGAGGGTAAGATTGGATCATATCCAAATAATACATAATATGGACTGTTGCCAGTTACAGTGTGTGGTGTAGCACGATCAGCCCATAAAACTTCAGGTAATGCTACTTCCCAGTCATACGGATTTTTCTGAACACAAATTCTTAATTGTTCTTTTAATTTACGATTCACCCTTTCTACTGGATTTGCTTGGGGATGGTAGCCACTAGTTTTAGCCCTGGCAATCTTTAATCGAGTACATACCTCATCTAATAGCTCGTTGCAGAATTCAGAACCACGGTCGCTTGTAATATTGCGTACCGAGAATCTACATATAATCTCACGATACAATGTTTCACAAATTGTTTCAGCTTTCTTATTAGGAAGAGGAAATACCTCTATCCATTTGGAAAATGTATCTAATACTACTAAAGCAATTTTGTTACCTCTTTCAGATATTTGTTTAAATTCTGTCAAATCGATTGATACTATGTCCCAAGGACAATTAGGTGTCTCCGTTATTTTCATTGGTGATCTACGACGTCTTGATGATCCTTTAGCGATAGCGCAATCAAAACAGCCTTTTGACCAATCCCGAACACACTGTCGTAGTTTAGGCCACCAATAATATTGCCTTATTCTTTCTAACATACGTTTTTCAGCTGGATGACCTCCGAATCCGCCATGATTTTCTTCTAATAATTTGTACCGTAAATGCTCAGGCACGACAATAGGTGCACGAGTAGAGTTAGAGGTCTCAAAACATAAAATACCATCTAGTAATACAAATCTATTATCATAGCATTTTAGTAATCTAGAATGATCCTCGTCAATAGGTTGTTCTCCATCATGTAAATACTTTTTAATACTTTTAATAAAAGGATCCTTCTCCTGTTCAATAATAATCTTTTGATGTGATTCATCACAAAATGGTAATTGTTGTACATTTTCTTCCATATCATCTATAGCTGCCACAGTACGCGATAAAACATCCGCCACAACATTAAGTATGCCAGGTTTATATTGTATATCTAGGTCATAGCCATTTAACTCACATACCCATCTGGTCCAAGTACCCTTTAATTCGATATGTTTTGCAATACTAGTAAGTGGCTTGTGATCAGTATAAACCAAGGTCTTATGACCTTCAATATAAGGACGGAACGTTTTACACGCCCAGTATAAAGCTTTTACCTCTAATTCAGTAATACAATAATTTTCTTCACCGCTGGTAACAGTTCGAGCGGCATAAGCAATGGGGCGTTCCCGCCCATTACAATCTAGCTGTGACAAAACTGCTCCAAATCCAGACTTACAAGCGTCAGTATGTAATATAAAATCTCTGTCCATATCCGGATAGGCTAAAACATCAGTTGAACAAAGCTTAGTTTTTAATAATTCAAAAGCTTCAGATTGATTAATACTCCAAATAAATGGTCTATCCTTTTTTAATAATGCATACAATGGATGTGCTATTTTAGCATAATCTTTGATAAATCGACGGTAATATCCAACCATACCAAGAAATGACCTCAATTCTGTTACATTAGTAGGTGGTGCAATATTTTTAACTTGCATAACTTTATCAGAATCTACTTTTACACCAGAACCAGTAATAACATGTCCTAAATAATGGACTTCATTTTGTAATAAATTGCATTTTGATGGCTTCAATCTCAATCCAGCATCATATAAACGTTGAAAAATCAAATTAAGATGACTTGTGTGTTCTTCAAGAGAACATGAATATACAATAATATCATCTAAATAGACTGAACAGAAAATTCCAATATAATCGTGTAAGACGGAATTCATCAGGCGTTGAAACGTTGCCGGGGCATTACACAACCCAAATGGCAAACGCCGCCACGAAAATTGACCAAACGGTGTAACAAAAGCAGACTTTTCTTGTGCATCATTATCTAACTTAATCTGCCAATATCCAGAAAATAAATCCAAAGTACTAAAAATCTTTTTAGATCCGATGGTATCAATAATATCGTCAATACGAGGTAATGGATATCTATCTTTCTTAGTAATGCTATTCAATGCACGATAATCTACACATAAGCGTAATGAACCATCCTTCTTTTTAACAATAACAATAGGACTTGCATAAGGACTACTAGATACATCAATAATACCTTGACCTAATAAATCATTTAATTGTTTCTTTAAAGAGTCACGATAAGATAAATTTAAACGTCGTACATGCTGTCGCACAGGAGCAGCATCAGGAGGGGTAATAATAGAATGTTCAACTAGAGAGACTTCTCCCAGCTCTGAATCGTTTAAAGCAAATACTTTGTTCCATTTAGAAATTAAACTTGTTAATTGACTTTGTTCTTCGTCAGTATAATTTGACATAATTAATCTATCGCAAATAATACGTAATCGCTCGTCTACCATATTGTCATCAGTTATGCTACAAGTGCTTTCAATAAAATTATTATCATTGTCATCACATAATAGATTGATGTCATCCGTAGTAAATAAATGAGCTTTTTCGATAGTAGCTATTATTTCATTGTCCTCTAAAGTAACTGGACCGGATGTACAATTGATCGGAATAGATTTAACAATAGATTGCATAACAAGTTCATCAATTAGCAAACCCTTATCTTTAGTATGTGGCGACGGTTGTAGAACAAAAACCTCATTATCTTTAAGTCGTATTGTATTATTATTGTCTATTCTAACTTTAATTTCAGAATGTCCTGGCCGATGCATAATATGTTGTTTTTCGACATAAACATTGCATACATCATTACTCTTAATAATATCAGATGGTTTATCAAGAGGTTTTAAATAATTAATAATATTACCATCGTCTTTCATCCTTTCAAAATTAAACCCAGCATGGTATAAGAATTCCCTGCCAAGTAAACATGAATTTTTAACGTTGCCCCCTTGAACTTTTACCCACATTTTTACCATCTTTCCCTTAGATAATTTCATATTTAATAATACTTCGGCCATAATAGCTAAAGAATTTCCACTGGCATCACATACACGACCAGACGTACAGGGGCGAGATGGAATTTCATCAGAATATTTTTGTAATAATGGGATAATTATATCCTTTGACATTAAAGTAGGCCCACTACCGGTGTCTAATAGTCCTAATAGTGGGGCGCATAACACGTTTCCTTCATTGTCTAACACAGATAATTCCTCTCTACAAGAGAACAATAATTGTCATTGATTATCTTTATCTTTAACGTCTGTAACCATTTTTGTACTTAAATCGGTAGCACATTCTTTTAGGAGTTGTTTATATTTTAATTCAGCAACCTGTTGTTCCAGTTCCTCGACAGTTAAAACTTTTGTGGCATAATTACCAGATTTCATTGGCACCTTTATTTTACATTTAGATTTAGAATGCGGCTTTTCTGCCTTGTCACAGCTAACGTGACAATCTTTAATAAAATGCCCCTGTTTCCCACAATGAAAACAGGATTTAGTTTCATTCGTTTTAGCTTTATTACTGTCAGATTTTACTGCCTTAATATCAGAAGACGACTGTGGTTTGTTCGAAATGTAAACACTTTCTTCAGTTGAAAGATACATTAAAAATTGTTCTAAATTATTATGTTTAAGAGAATGCTTAGATTCCATTAAAACTTTCAAATCTGGGAGTATCCCTTCCATCATTTGATGATAGATAATGGAGTCCTTTGATTCGCGAGAATCGTGAATTAGCATCTCCTCTACTATTTGTGTTACATCCATTCTAAATTGTGCTACAGTCTGATTTGATTTTTGTTTTAGGTTTAACAATTCCTTGTATAAGGCGCCATGAGATTTCTGAGGAAACACCGCTCTTTTCAACTCAGGAAATATTATTTTAAATAAGTCTCCTTCGGGAACAGTAGCGGTGCCGTCTCTATTGTCTATCATTCCGTCCCATACCCGGCGGAATTGTCTGCCAAGTAACATAGACACTTGACCTTTAACGTTTTCTGCGGATTCATTCATATCAGTTAAAACAACATTTAAATCTTTTACCCATCTGTCAAATGATATAGAATCAGATGAATCGTTTAAAGTATTCATAAATTTTTTAAGCCTGAAAGCTTTTGTGGCTGATTTAATAGACGTAGTTGCACTGACTGTACTGACGGCAGTTACTGTGGAATTGTTTTCACTCTCTGCTACGTCAGCAGACTCATTATCATTAGTTTTTTCAATATTACTATCCAAATTCTTACTTACAATCACAGCTTTCAGGTTCTCTAACCTTGATAGTCTTTCTTCTAATTCGATGATAATATCACTAGCGTCGAGGGTCAGGCCCATTAATGATCTCTGCCCATTCATCCATTCGTCTAAGGTTGTATTCTCCTGTTCCTTATCTTCGTTGTCTTCGATATTATCAATCAAATCTTCCCATTTCTCCAATAAATTCTTCAGAGTACCATAATTATTTTCTAGCTTTCTCTTCAACTGTTTAATCAATTCAATGTGGTCATCTTGAGTTTCTGCCACAACGATATTATCCAAAATACCGCGGCCACGTTGTACTTGCGTTCTCAATCGATCACCGACTGGTCCAATAGAACGACGAAATCTTGAAGACATATTTACTATTTTATTTTACCAAAAATAAACTTTTAAAACTTTACAAATAAAATCGATCATAAAAAAAAACTCACTCTCTGCTACCATTTGTAATACTAGCTGATTACATGTAAACACAAGCGACCACACCTGAGGAAAGTTACTGCTAAAACTCTATATCATTAAACAAATCATTCGTATTTAATATCTAAATCACGTGACTTGTCACGTGATTGGCTTTACAGCGGAAACTCTATGGTTATGACATAATTATGAATATAGTTATATTCTGATTATTACAGTAGGTAACTGTAAATTTCGTCTCTAGAACGATCTAAAAACCATTTAAATAGGATTGGAAATTAATATTATTCAATAATATTATTCATGAGACCTAATAACTTTATTCCTGTTTAAATTTGTTAAATATGAACCAATTGTACAGGTACACTTTCTCAAGTATATAATAAGAAAAAATATCGATATATAACTGTGAATTTTATCTCTAGAATGGTTTTAAAATTGCTTTAATAGGATGAGAAATAAAGAAGATTCGACGGTGAAATTAAGTGTAACCATAATGTTGTAGACATGACACCTAAAAAGTTGATTCTATAAAAATGGTTGTTTACGGAGAAAACAAGTATACAGGAAACATTTCTAAAGTAAATAGTATGAAAAAAATGTCGATAGATAATTGTATTTTTCATCTAAGGGTGATTGCAGAACCTTTTAAATAGGAATAGAAATTATTAAGTTTCGACAATGAAGTTTTGTAGGATTTCCATGTTGTAGACATGACACATGAAAATTAATTCTAACAAATTTGTAAGCGAAGAATACAATTATGCAGGTAAAATTTCTCAAGCAAATAACATATAGAAAATATCGATAGATAGCTGTAATTTCATATGCAGAATGATTTTGAAATTGTGTATTAATAGGATGAGAAGAAAAAACATTCGACGGCGGAGTTTGGTGTAGTTGACAGGTTGTAAACATTACAAAAAATTGATTCTAAATAAGATTTGGTTATGAAGAAAACTATTATTCATGTACGATTTCTCAAGTAAATAATATAAATTTAATACCGATAGATATCTGTAATTATTTTCATCATTAAAATGATTGCAAAACAGTTTTAATTGGATGAGAAATCAATTAATTTGTATACATGACGTCTAAAAAATTGATTCTTGTTTAAATTTGTTCAATAAGAAAACAATTATACAGGTACATTTTCTAAAATTAAATAGTATGAATAGAATATCGATATATAACAGTAAATGCTATCTCTAGAATGATTTCAAAATCACTTCATCAGGATGATAAATGAAGAAGATTCGATGGTGAATTTTTTTTTAATTAACATGTTGTAGATATGACACATTAAAAATGGGAATAGAAATTAGAATAGATCAAATTTTTTAAATAATAAAACAATGGTAAAGGCAACACTTTTCAAGTAAATACATGATTCAAATATCGATAGATAACTGTAATTTAAGTGTTAGCCATGAAATATCGTGTTTTCCGTGTTTTAAACAATTCTTCGTTAAAGATTCTTGATTGTCACAGCTTCCCGAGATTCGATACGGAATAATCTCGCAAGGGATTAAAAGTTGAACCATTATAACGGTGACACTGTATTACAGTAGTAGCGTTATATGATATAGTGGAAATAGATTGCAATGTTGAAAATCTTGAAAGTAGCATTGTTTGCTCACTACGATCTCCATAACTTCTTCTGTATATTATTTTCTCGTGTCTAATAGAAATGGCTCAAATGAATAAATTTAAAACATTTGAACCTGTAGAGAAAAATTTAAAATTATTCCAATTTCTATCAGACCTCCCTCCTTCACACCAAATGAACAAAATATAACACGAACCAGAAATCTTTAGGAAAAAATAATTCACCACTGAAATACCAAAATTTCCGACCTAACAAGGCATATTTCTTTATCATACTTTTACTTGATTTGTTTGAACGTTAGCAACTGTCAATTGCTTAACAGAGAATTCGATATACTAATCGAAGCTTGAATTTAATGATCTATGCTTTCGAAAGAACCCATTTTTGATCAGTGTAACTAATGCTCGACAAATCAAGACTTTTTTTACATATACAAAGAAGCAAATAAAGGGATAAACTCATAAGAATATTCTCTCCCCTATGCTTTACAAAGTAGCCTTTTTATATAGCCACATTCTTTGCACAAAATATAAAAAGCTCAATGAACCAATAATGATCTTGAAGTTGGTTCGATCATTTCCGGAAATTTTATAATGTAGTTTATGATTATAGAAGTAGTGACTCTCGTGCACGTAGTGATCAAAGCTGGTTCATAAATCAGGGCAACAAGCAATGTGAAGTATTTTCTATATTTATTTTATAACATTTGGCGATAATGATATTTCACTATCTGTAAATTTCAATTGATATGTCTTTAATTGATATAAGTATATCATAGAAATGCCCTGTTTATTATACAAAATGTTTATTGAGCGTGAATTACTTACCTATATACTTTTCTTTGATTCTTTGTTGAAACACTGTCACCTTTCAACTACTAAACGATTATTCGAATCATATCAGTTTCTTTTACTATATAACTATGCAGGTGAAGAAATATCACATGACGTGTATTGTAAGTTGCGTTAATTGAAATTCACTGTTGCCTAAACACTCTCAGCATAGAACACCTGTTAGCTCATATTTGCACATTTGTTTACTGCTTAGAAATATTTATGGTCTTGTCGCGGGTGGAATACATATTTCTATTATATAACAGACAAATTATAAAAATGTTGGTCAAAAATATATTATTAACTGCATGAGAAAATGTATTGACTGCATTGAGAACCGAAACTATTGACTGCACCACACTAAAACGGATGAAACAAATCGATCGAACATGGTAAAAGTATTATAGCCAACATTAGATTCTAACTGAAAGTTCGATACTAACATAAACTAGTCAGAATACTGATTGCTGTTTCTGGTTACAGTAGCACATATGAAAATGACTATAATTTCCAAAATAAATCCCTTTAATAAAAGTAAAGCAGAAGGCAGTCAAACTGATGATACAGGTTTAAATAGCAAGTAATAAATCAGAACTTTCAAAACAAGCCCTTTTACAGAATTCTAAAGAATACACAATCCATGATACTGATTCTGGTTTGGTATAGGTAATGTACTCTTTGCATGCCAGTAGACTGCCCAAAAATTGAGTTCATCTTGTAGGGCTGTTGGCTATGACAAAGCATTGCGATAGCAGAACACATGTGTTCTGAAACTCTCATCGTAACAAAAAACTAACTTTTCTGTTTCCGGCAAGGACACCATTTTTCATTGGGTAACTCTCAATCCATGATAGTGTTTCAATTAAAATTATTTCAAGGTGTATTATAAGATGATCAAACAATTTAATTGAATTAACTCTTTCAAATTTATCAGAAAAGGTAGCATAAGGGATATCATTTGTGTGTGAATGTTTCTACGCAGTCCATTTGAGGTACTATTTGATGCCAACATTGGAAATAGCAGTAGCGTATCAATATTTCATTTATCCAAAAAAAGATTTTATTGAAGTTAAATTGTATTCTCCATTTTATTATTGTAGTAGGTAAGAAACTCATAAACTCAGAATTTGAGTTATAAATAGTATGGGAAAATGAGCGTTTAATGCCCCTCATAATTAATATACAAAGTGAACAGGGAAAACGCTTCAACATTTCGAAAAATTATAATTAAATATCAGTAATTTTTTGGAATCATTTTTCATGTCTAAAGGTGACAATTTGAAAAATATCACTGTGGCTTTTAGAAGTCTATTAGATGAGAACCTATACTGAAAATTTGTTTTTCAAAGTGATGTATTAAATGTTTGGCTTCTATTGTGATATTGACTGATTATAGAATTGTGTGGTTTTCAATAAAACTAAAAAGATGCGAAATGTGATCGTGTTGATAGGTTGATCTTCTGTTAAACATTGCATCAATAGTAATGTCATATTTCACAACACAAACCTACAAAAAACCGTTGTCTATATTTATTCTTTTGATTACAAACAGTTTCCAACAAGTTTTTTAAAAATCATTATAAATTGAAATTCAAACCTGTCAACATCTACACAGAACAGACAACCACACATTTGTATGATCTGCCAAAATCAGAGTGGAAGCCAAACATTCAAATGATTCACTTTGAAACAAAAAGTGTTAGTATAAGTTCTCATCCAACTGTGTTTTGAATGTAGCAGTAATATTTCGTCTGAATATTTTGAATAAATGAAGAGAATTTATATTTTATTCTCCTCGGGTTTATTCTCTCCTTCGATTAACTGTTGTTGGTAAAATATTATTGATTGTTGTATTAACTTAGAGTCCTGCAATTTTATGCATATAAATGTTGTTGGAGATTATGCAGCTCGTAATTATTATTTGGATCTCATTCTTCTTCCTTACTTTGATTTTATTTGGAAAATGCCAAATTATATTTTAATAAATAATATTTGCTGTGATCGATAATTATATGCAACCTTTTTCGCTTTTAATTTTTGTGACACAAGGTTTGTTGCACTCATCCAAACTGTATTAACTATTGAAAACTTTCTGAATTATCAATTTGTGTTTTTCTAGTTTAAAAGCCATTTTTGAACGCTAGAAAATGTAAAACCGACATAACTCGCATCACACGAGTCACACTTGAATTCATACACAACGCATTGACGAGACAGTAAAATCGGTCTCGGCTCCCGGACTCTAAGTTCATCATTTAATTTTCTACTTTTAAATATCGGTCTAAACTGTTGACCGACTTCAACACTCAGAGTTCCTAATTGTTTACGTAAAGAGTTAGCAGATATCTGGTCTTTATACGGCAATATAATATTGATTGTATTGTTCTTTTGTGGATTTTCATTGTTAGTCGTAAGGCGATTAAATTTAGAAATACAATAATCAATAAAATCTAAGGGATACTTCAGTTTTAAAAATACATCCTTAATATTTAAACATTCTGAATTAAATATATTGTCAACGGACGATAACCGTCGTGCACGATCTAACATGGTTAAAATAAGGCCTCGTTTGTATTTTTCATCAACATGACTTTGGTAATGAAGCAATAGTCCACAATCAGTCTGCTTTTTGTAGATAGAGGTTTCTATAATAGAACCGTTTTTATTGAGCATAATGCCAAAACAAGTTTGACTGTTTGGTTCACGAAATGCTAATCATCCGCGAAAGGAAACCGACTCTCAACACTCAGAGTGACTCTATCCGTTCTCGTCTCCTTTTGTAAATATATGCATGATAGAACATATTGTAATGGAATAGGTTTCCTTTCTGTTTCATTGTTTTATTTTTAGCACTATTTTTAACAATCAGAATGTATTAAGTTTTTAGATCCTTAGCCTATAAGTAATTTGTAAATTAATATTTCTTTCTTTTTTAACTGACGATGGTATAATGTATAATACCGAAAATTTTTCAACAACCACTACTTGTAGTTTTTTGTCGCTATCTTTTGCTTTAAAATGTTTTACAAAGAAACTTTTAATTAATAAAAGAAAAATGTATATTTTATTCTTAAGGGCTTTATAGTATT
Source organism: Haliclystus octoradiatus (assembly GCA_916610825.1). Taxonomy (NCBI): domain Eukaryota; kingdom Metazoa; phylum Cnidaria; class Staurozoa; order Stauromedusae; family Haliclystidae; genus Haliclystus; species Haliclystus octoradiatus. The sequence goes on from OU744447.1 coordinate 25,312,229, forward strand.
CTTCGATGAAATATGGTTGCAATATAGCTGTATGATATGAATGTTGGAGATTATATCGCTCGTAATTATTATTATTATTATTTGGATCTTATTTGTAAAATTATAATTTATTAAACAAATAGTTCATACTAGGTGCTATCAGAGCATAATTCACTGAAAGTATGAACTATTTGGTTCAGAACATAGAAAGCCCCGATTTGTGACTGTTGGGAACGTTTTTTCAGAGCATTTTCTGATCTTTACAACCCATGATCAAGTATGTAATTCTCCTATTTTGGTGACGTCATAGGAAGAATGCTGAGTCGAGAGCTGTACACTTGCTTTATTTTAAATTAACTAAAAGCTGCGAGGAAAAATTGATATCGAGAAATTTATATTTCCCTCGCATTTCTCTTCTTGGAATCAAAAGAATGGATTCTTAACATCGTTTTCTTACATAGCATTGATTCTTATCTTTAATCAATATTTTCTATGCTCCTTATGTGTGTTATTCATTATGGAAAATTGACTGGAAAAACTTGAAAATGAAAGAAAATGTTTCTTACCTATAATTTGAAGAATTTCGTAAAATCCGTCAACGCTAAGAAAGAAATGAAACAAAGAAAGATGTATTGACTAAATGTTTGCTAATTGCCCATTTAAAAGAGCAGATTATTGAATTTTTGATAACTTTTTAGCTAACTGATTATCTAATGTTGCTAACTTTCATTTGTAGAAATGGTTAGTTATTTGAAATTTTAGCGGTTGAATTTGTTTAGCGTATGTTTTGGTTCTGATAGTTAATCGAAAGTTTTCCTTTCTATGCCAGGAATTTAGTGCTTATACTTATATCTAGGAGCTTGCAAAAATTGGTCATAAAAGGACGAGGGAATGTATTAATGAAATGAAGTTATGATCAATACTGTAAAAGTTAAAAGTTAGGCAAATTGTTTTTGAATTGTTAATTTGTGCAAAAAATACAATTTAAACCTGTTTCTTTACTGGCTCAGATATTTCTCCTGCAGGCCATTTGATTTATTTTGAACAACTGAGAAACTGCATGAAACAGTAACTCAATGAAAATGTATATGACTCTACAAAGATTTACTGAATTTGCTTTTTACTTTTTTATTACTTGCCAGTTAATAATGCCAAATTTAAATACTTATCAGTTGTTTGGTAATTTCAGTCATTTCTTTGTAATTTATCTTTGTATCTTTTTACACTCAAATCCAAACTGTATTAAATATTGAAATGTTATTTGGTTATGTTTTTGTGGTTTTTTAGTTGAAAGCTATATTTGAACGCTAGAAATATTATAATTATTATTGATCACAAATCATACGCTTTCTTTTCAATTGAATATAAAATTTTTCGAATTACATATCCTTTTTTAAGTATAATTCTTTAAATGTTGATGAGGAATAATCAGAAAAACACATGCACTATTTTATATTTGTAAACAGTAGCAAAATACTGTGTCTTATTGTTATCGCTGTTGAACATAATGAAATTTTCTTTTTTATTTACCTTTACAGTTATTTCGTTAATTATGGAATTAAAATTTAAAAATCAAACGAAATTTTAAAATGCCCGTTCATAAACCAAGCTTTTCATATTTGTCATTTAGCTCTATTACACATTCGTCATTTTTTAAATAAACATACTTTTCTAAAGAAAATACAGATCAAGATCATGTAGTGTGACAAAAAATTTATGTTACTTAAAAAATGGCCTTCGAGCTATTAAATTGTTTCATGAAATATATTAAGATGAGAACTGAAATAGATACCTACGATTGTCTGCTAGTACTCCGCTAGCAATAAATTTTCCGATGCATGGAAATTTAACTATCAACTTTTTACATGCATGTTCGTTTTCAATGAAATTCATTTTGTGTTTTCATCTACGGAAGCTTCGTAAAAACCGTGACAATGAAATAGATATCTTCTATAACTGTAAACAGGGAGGGGGTATGCAAACAATCCGATATCTTGTCAATGATTGCTACACTCCATAGCCGATCATGCTTGAGAGCCCTATTCATAATAACAAATGATGTATCTTTTGAGCATCCCGTTTCATACCAGATCACATCATTTGCAAAACCATCATATTCAAAATTTACCAAATGCAGTCTATTAGTGTTGAATGAATGTATGTTTCTGCACCGGTGGAGATCAACGGTTTACGTTTACATGATTCAGGAAAATTCTTATTTGTCCATTCTGTTTAACTTTTTTACTTTTTGTCTGTTAATGTTATGTACTATGGATCTTAATTCACCGTCCAATTCTAAAAGACGATAGACGTCTTCTTCTAGCTTTCTTCTTCTTGACTACTTTTGCAGCTGGTTTTATGTTACGTAACAAATCTACAAAAAGAAATATACAAATGCAATGATATATGTCTTGAAACATGTCGGTTACTGCTTGGAATTTAGAATCCACGTAAATGGAATAAAGCATTCAAAATAATTCCTGTATAAATACATATTTATAATAATGAGTACTAACTATTGAATCCAACAATAAGAGATAGCGATTACCTGGAGATCGATTCCTCGGGAATTCTTACGCTTAACATCATGATAGATGCCCATTCGAATAACTGAAACAAATACATATTATTCATTGATTAATGCGTGTTAAAATCCACAGGATTTCTAAAATTAACATTATAATGAATTGAAACCTTACACGATAGGTTTAGACAATCTAATTTTCGAATTTCTAAAATTAACATTTTAATGAATTGAAACCTCACACGATTGGTTTCGTCAACCGTAGATTCTGATCCTTGTGATTTAAGACTCTCCTCGTTATACACGAGTTCAGGCGCTCCACGGAAAACAACCAAAATGAAGGAGCGGGGCCGTTTAGTTCTATGTCTTCCACCATGTGGCTGCATATTGTGCATAGAAATATCCTTAATAGAAATAAAAAAAAGTTGTAATAAAAATATATCTGTAAACCATTTGCGCCAAGGCAAATATTCCAGTTGTATATAATTATACTTAATGTTATATAATGTAGTATTGCATCACATAGAGTAGGTTATAGGGGGGGGTCTAAAAACCGTACTCCAGCGAAAGTTAGAGCAAAAAAATGAAAACCTGGGCTAAGAATTTCAAAAACAAAGAACTGTTACTAATCTGTTGTTTCTGATGTATATCACGCTAGGTCTGACAGACATGTAACAAAACTAACATCTCTGAAACAATTCCATGTGCAATCACCGCAATGTTGTCAGTACGTTATAACTGAGCTTTACATTGATGATTCAGGTGTTTAGAAGGCACTAAACCATTGAATGTTGAATAATAAATCGTAATTTACAATCGATTTGTCGAAAAAACAAAAGTAAAACATTACACATTTTGCAAACCTGACTACTTGCAAAATCCATGACTCAAATATCACTAATAACGAAAAACCGGACAAAAATAAACTAAAAGTCCGCAGACCATTTCCCCCTATACCTAAATTTCCCCTATCCCTAAATCTCTTTCCATCAATGCAAATGATGTTCATGGGTTACCTTTCAATTCTGACAAGGCTGATGGATCTGAATTAGCCTCATTCCACCACGGCCCTCATTTCCGCGCGGCGCTGCAGTGAGGTCCTAATAAAATTTAAGGTTAAAAAGTGTGCCAGAAACCAAAAATATGGTGTGCCCAATCACAGCGCACCTTGATGTCACATAAAGTTTTATCCAGCGTTGGTTGGTGAATAAAACATTAAAAATGTAAACAAACTTGCTTGAATCATTTTCAAAGTTTATATTTCAATCATTTATTCTGTCAGATTGGCAATTTTTAATTATATTTTTACCTAGAAATGGAATTTTGGATCAGAGTAATGCTTTATGTTGAAGAATTGATCTTTACTTTTGAATATTTCTTTGATTTTGATTATTTAAATCAAGATTAAAACGACGGAGGTGCTTACTATTTTCCAACGATGGCGATCGTTCCGTCAAAACATGATGTTTTATTCTTTTATTTTGTTTTCTACGCCCACAAAAGACCTTCATAATGTTCATACAGTCCTTAGAGATAATGTAATCTAGTATTTATAATTCCGTTGCTCCAATTTGATGCAAAATAATGCCGTAAACTTGATGTTTTTAGTTTTCTTTTCGACAGTTTGTTTACAAAATGTTGAAATTCAAAATAGCTGAATTCAGCAAATTTCAAGTTCTGTTCACACCTAGTTGTATTGTTCTTCGATGGGCCGACCAACCAACACCTGGCTGTAACTCACATGACACCAAGGTGCGCTGTGATTGGGCACACCATATTTTTGGTTTCTGGCACACTTTTCAACCTTAAATTTTATTAGGCCCTCACTGGAGCGCCGCGCGGGAATGAGGGCCGTGATGGAGTGAGGCTAGATCTGAATCATATGAATGTTGTATTGTGGATGCAATAATGTCCAAGAATGAGAAAGATGTTGTCTGTTGGGGTTCGGGTAGCAGTCCATGCAAACTCATCATTTCTTTAGTTGCAACCTGAAAAATATAGTCAGCACATAATATTACTAGAGAAATCTACCAAAGGCTACATCCGTGGATGACCATAGATTTTTTTTTGAAAACTGTATGGCAAACGGTACCCCTATCAATGGCAAGTCCCTGTATAGTAGCCTGCGTGAAGATTAAAACCTATCTCGGCAAAAGTGTAAAATAGCCGATGGATGGAATCCCACCAGATTGTTCAAAGTAAAACACGGATTGAATTATAGTAACCCACTAACCTCAATCCAATCGTGAGATTATATATATTTGATCAAAACACTAGAAGAGAACTAAAGGAATAAGGAGGCGAAATTATGGTTTAAGCTCTGCAGTTTGCAATCGCTATTTCCGAATTTCCTTACACGTAGGCAAAAACACCAGATGGATAAAGGATTTCGTGACAAATCATTATCCCTCATTGCAGATTTAATATATGGAACTTCTTTAGACGACTTGAAAATACGTTCATTCCTTACAGATTTCATTGGAATAGCATAGTTATTAGTTATCAATTTTATTGTGCATTTAATGGCATTAGTCAATGTGTGCATAGGATCAGGATATACATCATTGAAAAAGTCGTGATCGGGTAATATGGACATAGCATACGTTCCTTTACAGACAGTCACGAAAGATATGCAAGGATTGTTCGGTTTACCTCAATTCCTCACCATCATGAAGAATTTGACGGTTCCCTGGGTATGTTACTTTATTCAGATGTTTGCAATATGTTCCTTCAGACCACAGCGATGCTCAATTGTGTATGTGTAGTCAGACATTAATTGCCACCATCTTCCGACTTGCCCTTGAGAAATAGTAGATTTTAGTAGCCATACTAATGATGCATGGTCTGTTCTAATAAGGAATTCTTTGCCATGCAAATAATTATGAAAATATTTCACTGCCTTTATTATGGACAGAAACTCCTTCCTAATGGTGTAGTAATTGGTTTCTTCCTTCTTTTTAAGACTCTGGAGAAGTATGCTATTACTTTTTCTTGATCGTTATACCAAACTTTGAAAGTACAGCCGTACCAATATTGCTGGCATCTGTATCTAGTATGAAAGGTTTTGTGAAGCCTAGATATGCCTAGATTGGTGATGTTATTAATGCTTCATGTAGTTGGGCAAATGCTTCTTCACAGCTATGATCCAAATGAAACTTAGCATCTTTCAATTTCAAATCGTTGAGTGATTTTGCTAGTTCTGAGTAGCCTGATATAAATCGACGATAATATCCTGTAGTGTCCAAGAATGCACATACGTCCTTTTTATGCTGAGGTATGGGCCATTCTTGAAAGCTCTGTACTTTCTTTGGGTCAGGCTTAACACCATTGACAACAACAATGTGACCAAGGTATTCTACTTCTTTACAGAATAGCGAACATTTTGACGGCTTTCTTCAATATACGAAACACTTCTCCCATTCTTTCTATGTGACTATCAATTTCCTTTGAAAATATTATAATGTCATCTACATATACCAATTAGGTCTTCCATTGCAAACCACGCATTACATTTTCCATTAGTCTTTCGAAACACGTTGGTGCTGATTTCAATCCAAAACTGAGGACATTCCAGTTGTATAATATAGATCTTATGCAGAATCCTGACACTTCATTTGCTTGATCATCTAATTCAACCTGCCAGTATCCCCATATTCAATGAAATGAAATACATATTTCCACCAAAGGTGTCAATGCTATTGTCAATTCTTGGGAACGGATAGGCATCTGGTTTGGTAACGCTGTTGACTTTTCGATAGTCGATGCACATGCCCCATGTTCCTTCTTTCTTCTTCACTAGAATGACTGGGGAGATCCATGCACCATAACCTTCTGTGATCAGCCCTTTCTCTAATAACTCAGATGCTTTCCGCTCAATTTCTTCTTTATTTGTTGATGAATGGCGATACGGTCACTGCTTGATCGGAATTGCACCTTCCATCAGGTTGATTGAATGTTTCACCAGGCTGGTTTGACCTACATTTTTCCTCCGATTTCAAACGTTTGTACCATTCTTCTTCCAGAACTTCCAGATATGGCGGCAACTGATAATGCAGGGATTCACTAATTTCCATTCTGCAGATTTTCTTCCTAGTCAATGGCTTGCACATCAGGTCAGCATTCTCCTCCTCTTCTATTGCTTCAACAGGTGTCTATCTGCCAATGACGTTTGCGACAGTAACATGAATCGGGTTAGGAGTAGTATTCATTAATCTGACAATAACTTCTATAGATGAAGCATTGTGTAATGTAGAAGCAAACGGCAGGCCTTTTAGCTTATTCTTTGGCTCTAGCATTCCACATGCACTGGAACGAATTTAATTACCTGGCGATTATTACACTTTCAGATAACCCTGGGATGACTGTAGCACTTTTAATTTAGACATTGACAGCAAATGGTCTGCCATTTTGGTCATACACTGCTACTTATTTCTCGCCAATTGATAAGCGAGATGTTGCAAAATCTATTGTGCACTTATGATGTTGGAAAAATTCCATACCTAGAAGAGCTTGATTTCCAATATCTGCAACTTCAAAAGTTTGTTCAAGTTAGGAGGACCAATCCTTATTTCAAGATTTACGCTTCCTATAATATTAACAGTCCATGCGTCAGCCAATTCTGCCAAGCGTGACAAATTCAAATACAGTAGTGACATGCTACGACAAATTACAGTTTCGAGACACACAATTTTAATTTTGAAATTCCATTCTCATAACACTGTAAATCAAATGAGATTAAATCAGAACTACAACCACAATTATTTCAAATATAAGCATTTGTTATGGCTCGTCTGACTTTGTTCTCTTTCTGGTTTCTTTTGTCAAGTTCGAATTTATTTATTCTTTGTTGACCTTGGAAATAGTGACACAATGAGTTGATGTTGAAATGATATAAACAACGTTAATTATATAACAGAAGTACTTACACATTGCCTCTAAGTTCTCTAGCAGTTTGTACAAGTTATAATTTCTGCGTGTAAATCTATCGGCCTTCCAATTCATTCTTCCACATATATCTCGTTGTTGATCAGGGATCAATTCGTAATAATTCAAAGAAAGTCTTGATAAAATAGGTTATCTCTGTCGTCATAACATTCAGCAGACGATGAGATAAATCTACATTAATTATCTAAATCAACATAACGAATAGGTTCATCGTGGATAATGCAATGTTCCTGAACAGCAACAAACAAAACATTTAACTTACGTGTGAGAGTTGCCACGGAGACACTTCACGGTTCTAGAGTTGAACTTAGCAATACGATTAGGCGGAGAGGGTCTTTTCGCTGAAGGAAATAATGTGCTATTTCCATTATGAACTCGATTGCGAGATCGCAGTTCTGATCCATTCAAACTTGAAGACTTCGGATTGTGACGATTTCTGTCTTTATTTCGATGTTCGGAGTTACGTTTTTTTTCTTCCAGCAAGTGCTTCCTAAGAACGGAAACCTCGTCGACAAAACCTTAACTTAAGTTTTACATGGGGAGGTGGAATGATTGTAATTTTCTGGCTATCGCAGGAACTGATAAAAGTGCGCGTAAGGGCCAATAAAACTTCAAACAGAAACCACGCGCAGAAACACGTCCGTTCTTGATGAAAGCCTCACCTCAATCTTGATCATCAGGCACATAAGACATTTTAAACGTACCGTACGTGCAACCACCTGAATATCACTACTGTTGATATATTGCTATCTTTTCAGTCCAATTGACATAGCCATGCGCCAATTATCACAACCTGACAATCATAATTATTTAACAAAATATTGTAAATATTCGAAATTGACAGTCTTACAAATAAATAGTTGTAAGTAGATCCACAGTTAAGGTAATATAGCTTTCTAATGTAAACTGTATCATCACCATTTTGCTGGCACTTCATTGAAGACAAATATTTCAGTATCTTTGCAATCAACTTAGGAGTTGAATTTAATGATTGACTTCTTAACCATTTTAGTATCTGGTGCCTGGACCAATCAGGGACAACGGGGGTAGCTGAATCGATTTCTTATATTGTTTTGCTACCAATTATATCAAATCGCGGTCTGGTGAATGCGTTGGGGATACTCTAGATGCTAGTTGAAAAGGAGATGGAATAGATTACCTATGTGAAGAAGGTTAACAGACCTAGCCTCCACAAACACTCATTATAATCGATTATAAACTAATTAACAACAAAGCTTAGATTAATTAATTTCTTTAGCTGGGAATTTAATTTCATTATTGTTTTACCAAGACATTGCTAATTCACAACTACATTGAATCACATGTTACTTACACTAATATTTGAGGAATAGGTCTCACCTGGGAGAAATCTATGGAGTACTACTCTTCGAATGTAATATAACTAACGCGTATTTATTTTATTTACCAATAACTCTGTTATTTGGTAAGGGGCCATCAATAAAGTATGTACTCAGTAAATACTCCAATAATTGACCCCCACTCCCCTTCTGTACGCAGCTGTACGGTTTGTGATAACCCCGTCTGTGCGTACGTACTCAGTTTTATTCTAACCCCCGCCCCCCCCCCAATTATTGATTTTTTTTACGTGTTTTTCAAAATCAAGCAAGTACAACTTATAGCGCGTAGTTTAATCTCCAAAGAATCATTACATCATTATACGCTTATTTCTTAATATTAGAATATAAATTTAAAAGATTGTTAAACCTTTTGAAGAATTTACAAAATCAACTGTTATACTCTATCTATGCAATGTGAATAATTAACAGCATTGTTTTCTTTACGTTTCGCGTTTTTTACTGTTCTCTAAATGACGTAATATTTTAATTATGTAAGGCACACTTTTTTGATTGTCCTAGTAATGGCGTGCTATTTTATATTGACCGTATACTGTACGTTCCTCAAATTTATTTGATTTAAAACGTAACTTTAAACGGTTAAGTACAATTAATCATCACTAAAAGCTGCCTTAAATGCATTTGAAAATAATCGAAGAGACAGTGAAGATACGTACGTACTACGTACTAACCTTGGTTGACCCCCCTCCCCCTGTACGCAGATGTACGCTTTTGGTGTGACCCCCCTCTCCCATACCTAGTACGTACTTTATGGATGGCCCCTTTCCAAAATTACCCAACTGTGTTATTTGATACCGTTGTTTAGTAGACAACAGAGTTTATTCTTCATTTTTGAACAAGTAGTATAATTCCCTCAAATCCAATTGGGTATTATAGTTGTGAAACTTTTTGTGTTACAAACTAACGTCTTTCCTTGTTATGTGATTATTAAATTAATGATTACATCACTCTTGTTCGTGGTCCATCGAAATTTAGACCCACTCGTTCACTAACAACAAACGAGAAATCCATATTGTAAACGAGGCCACCGAGTGATGTAATCCCTCATTAATTTATTTCATTTATCGATTTCACTTTCTAAAAAAATTATTGTAATCAACTTACTACAATTATACAATGAACAAGCTACAATTAAGGGCTGTACTGTATCGGAAATTGACAGACTACGCTCGCACGGGTGCAGTGAGATCTGCGAAATAAATTCAAACAATAACCTGTCCGTGTGATGTTCGCCGGCCCTCGTAACCATCTCATTATATTAGCTATGAGCAAACCGATAATAGTAGTAATGCAAATAGTAGAATAATGGGAATTAGAAGATGATGCTGACCGACGAGACAACAGAACTTCATGATCGATGCTGCTTAGTCTACATATTGCCCTACACTAGAATGGTCAAGGAGGTGCAATGAAAGAGTATACATGAGTAGCATATTGTACGAAACAAGTACTGAACATACCCAAATAGTTAGGGAAATGATGATAATGACCTTTCTGAATTTTGTAACAGTCTCAAATTTAATTGAAAGGGATATCTCTCCTCAAGCAACAATTGTGGTCATGCTACCTTTGATGCCAAAACAAGATTGGAGAGCCACTAAGGTTTCTCGCAGCTGGAGAATCGTGCAGGTCATTGCTAATTTAATTATGGATCTCGACCAGAGCTCTTTCCTGCATTTTCGAAGAGGTGTGTAATGCAAAAACAAATTCATAAACCATTGTGTTTCAGGCCTGCAATTACTTCAAAGGAATGGCTGGCCACTGGTGATGCATTTGAGGAAAAATGGCATTTTCTTTAATTTTTTGAGGCAATTGATGAAAAGCACATTGTAATTAATGCACTCCAAAATGCTGGTTCTATAAATGTTATAATTAAAATTGACAATTCACTTGGTTTTTGGCTGTTGCCAGTCAGGACTACGAATGTCTGAATGCTGTATAAGTGAAAAGTCTGATGTCTTCCTTGTTGACGATGGTTTTTTCTTGAAATCATACTTGATGGAACCGCATCCCTAGCAAGAGCCTTTCTATCGATAAAAAATATGTACAATTCCGTCAATTCACGATATAGTCGATCCTGACGTATCTCTGAGGATCTGTTTGGTCTTGTAGCAAATCGTTGATTGCTGCTTTTTTCCAAGATTGTATTGCTGGCTAAAGCAGTAGAATCAGTTACGTTAGCTACACATCTCCTACATAGCACATTGATAAAATTTTGTTTTAGGTTTTGTGTACTGTCCGCCTTGTGTACACGATTCAAAAGAATTCATTCGTAATTTTACAGCATGACCATAGCTCATATGAATAAAAAATCCAATGAATTCTCTTAATGCTCCTTCCACTGGACATAATTCGTCGCTTGCTGCAAAGGATTTAAGGGACACATTCAAGGATTAATTATTTTTCTTGAATGCAAAGTACCGTGGCAAAGGTATAAAATAATGTGAAAATATTCATACTTAATTATTTAATGCATGGATATGATTACATTTTAATGTAAATACATGTAGCTTATGTTTTGATTACTGATTCAGTCGTTTGCTTTTTTGTTAAGTTGAATTTTTATCTTTTACCATATGATTATTGAAAACTCGACATATTGATTTAAATCAATCAAGATTGTCTGAACATTCCTACAGGTACTGTATACACGTTGATACATCTGTGTTGTTGTAGTTTTCCCAACACATTATTGGTAATGCATGTAGAAGAAGCGGCCGTTTGGATTGCTTTACTGCCTCTTGACAACAGTTATTGATTACTGTATGTAGCTAGATTGGTTAATATTCTGATTCCACAACCAATTATTGATAAGAAAGTGACAGTGACACAATCTAATAAAATGATAAAATCTAAAGTATCTTAACAACGTAAGTGCTTCTCAAAGTTACATTTGAAAGTAGGACTGCTTTGAGCTTCCTTCATTGCAAACGTTAGGCACTTGGAAAAAGTTGGAAAGAAAAGGAGGAGCTAGTTTGAATTTAATATTATGAGTGAGCATTAGTTGATACGATGTTATTCTCTCTACCAGCCTAGTTGACTTTGTATATCAGGCATAATGAGTGTGACAGTTACAACGGAGAAGGTCCTTATTCCTCTTTTTTGCAATGTTTTGAGGGAGGCAATCTAGATGTTCAGTTCTACAGTTCTCCCATACGACAGCGCAGTAGTAAAAGTGTGGCAAAACAATGGTGTTATAAATGGGTTTAGCTACTTCTTGCGGTATGAAGCGTCTCACATATTTCAAAACAGCAAAGCGTCTATTTATTTTCCTATTTAGTTATACAACATGTTTGTCGAGAGATAGGGTCTATTGTCTATTTGAATACTTATGTATTTCAGAAGATCTACTCACTCGACGGGTTTTTCATCCACTTTTATTATCAAATCGATTTGTTCTTGTTTATTTAGTTTTGGCCTGGAGCCCATTACCATGCAGTTAGTTTTTTGAATAATTAATATTAGTTTATTTGCACACAGCCAGGCATGTATTTCAATCAGATCAGATTGTAAAATTTCTTCAACGTCTTCCAGTTGTTCACGGGCTACGCAAAGAAGAGTATCATCTGCACGTAGATTTATTTTACAGTTATCTACACAGTTACCAATATCATATATACAAATAAGAAAGAGTAGCAGCCCAAGGATTGACCATTAAAGAACTCCGTATCCAATTTCAGCGAAATTTGAATTCGCACTATTTACATCTACAATTTGTTTTCTATTCAATAAATAAGATTTAAAAAAATTTAAGCTATTTACATCACTACCGTATTTTAATTTATTTAGTAATATATACAAATCTGCAGTATCGAATGCCTTTTTTAGATCAATAGTAATTACATCTATAAGTGTTCTATTTAAAATATTATTGAAACAAAACTCAGAAAAATTTAATACACTGCCGTCTGTGGAATGGTTTTTACGAAAACAAAATTTGTAACTAGTTAATAAATTATGTTTTGATAAATAACAATTTAACTGGGTATTAACAATCTGTTTGGAATTTATCGAAAGGAATGAAATTGGAAGATAATTGGTTCTCTCAGTTATAGCATCACCCTTGTGTTAAGAGATAATCTTTACTTCTTTCAGAGTTTCAGGAATGTCATCATCCTTGAGAGAAAGATGGAGTATTCTAATCAAGCCTGGTGCAATGCTGTGTGCAGCTAATTTGAAAAGCCTAGTTTCGTTTCTTTTAAATCGTTTATTTGGTAGTTTGTATATTAATTTTTCTGTTTCTGAAATTGAAATTGACAGAAATATAAATTTAAATGATAAGATATATACATTTGATTTATTATTTATAAAATTTGCTGTTAAATTGATCGGATTATAATTTCTTGACTGCATAGACGAGGCTAACTTACTTGCAATATTTAAAAAATAATTGGTAAATGCATTTGCCATGGCTATATTATCAGTAATTGGTTTATCATTTATGTTAGGAATATTGAAAGTTACATTTTTTAATTTATTTGGTAAAATCTCTTTCAGAAATTTCCACATTTGTTAAGGATTGCTCTTGTTTTCTGATATACTTTCTGATAATAGTTTTTCTTGCATTGTCTATTTAAATTTGAAAATTTATTCCTAGTTGTTTCAAAATAAATTGAAATAAATTGCGTCATTTGTTCCAATAAATATTTTATTGTAATTATCGCACTTTTTTTTTTATAGTTCAGGCATGGTCATATAAAAAACTTTTTCTCTTTATTGATTTCACTCTGATTTACTTAAGCGGTTCAGTCTCATTTACAATTTTATTGAATACTGCTTGCCATGCGTAATATGTATCATCGACAGTGTTGAAAAAGTTTAAAAATCCCAATTTGTTTGTGTTATGGCAATATTAAGCGGTGCTGCATCTAGATGTTTATAATTTCGGGTTAGTGTTAGTTTATGATTATGTGAAGGTTTGTTTGCGTTGCTTTTATAAATACAATAATTCATTAATTGTTGATCTGCCAATAAATCAAATGTGACACCGGATTCAAATTGAACACCGTGTAAATTTGAAATTGCTAAATCTATAGAAGTGAATGATGTGTTTGTAATACATGTGGATGATGTTATGTGTTGGTTAAAATTATTTTCAATAAGAATCGATGTTAATTTGCGTGTCATTGATAAATTGGAATGTTAATGTATAAATCAGCTAAGATTATACTTGCTTTATCATTATGATCTAAGTAAGCGATAAAATTTGATAACTCTCCTAAATAATCTTTATGTGCGTGTGGATGCCTGTATATACATGTAATAAACAAATTGATTCGAGTGTGTGGTATTTGAAGTTTTATTGTGATGCTCATTTAACTAAAATTATTGTATAACGATGAAACCTTGAATAAAAAGCCTGACTTTATATATAATAAAACACCTTGTTTGCCAACAAATTTACCACTGTTATCATACCTGATCCGAGAACTGCAGCCATCCAGACATATGAGGTTGTCTGGTATCTTAGGAAATAGCCATGTCTCTGTCATACAGAGGAGGTTTGAGCAGCGCTCAGGGATGAAATCAATGATACTATCAAAGTGAGTTAATATTCCTCCTTGCCCAGAATTGAGATGGCAGATCTTCAAGCCATTGGTATCAGTATAGACCTTTCCACCATCAACATATCCAGAAGTACCATCAGGACCAGGGAACTTTCAATGTCTCCAGTGAGAAGCAATAGCAATAGGAAAAAAATTGAGTATTTACAAAAATTATATTTCATAACTACACAAGGTTTAAGTATAAATAAAGAACTAGAGATTGAAAGAAAATGATTTATTTACTTATACAGAAGGTTGAAACCAGTTTTGCTGCATTAACGGTAGCTTGTATTGATAATTTGCAGATATAAGGATAACATTGACTTTGTAATACGATAGGTGCGATAACTGACAATACGGCAAACAATATCTCCAAACATGTCCAATGGTCAAATATCAATGAAAAACAAGGCAGCGCATAATAAAACCAATGAATAAAATATATTCAACTTAACGGCACAGTACGACAAATACACAGTTTGAAAGAAATATTCACAGTACGTCTCGGTACCTTCAATAGAGGCATTATGATTATCTAGGAATAGCCAAACGAACAAGAACATATTGTCTTGATGAAGCTCTGCATACCTACATATTTACAAATTATTCTTGTAATATAGTCTAGTCAATCTGCGGCAAAACAGGTTGAAACTTAAACAAATTTGCAGCATATAAAATTTTTCTGACAACCAGTAGACAAATCATGTATCTATCATGTAATGAAAGTAGAGAAAAGTCGCACGCTACGAAATACCTAAAATTTGATTTAATAGGTTGTTCTTGTAAATTTATTTTGAGCTCCTGCGATGAGATGAAAAAGGATCATAGGGCACTCAGAAGTATAACTTTCAAATTCACTACAATTTCAAAAGAAGGCGGAGATTTCAAGGGACAGCATTTAATATTCTACAGTCCAGTATTCGTTTATAGAACCAATGATATATCGATAGATGATATGAAACTACAAGAAAAAACTCTATTATAGAGATGGAAAGTTGTTATTTATCATTAATGTCTTCATACTTGCGCTATGGTATCAATATAAGCATATAAGGCACGAACTAGCTCACAATATGTTTGGAGTAGCCTACACATATGATGACATATCAATGATGGTCGACTTGCCTGGTATTAAATTGCTTATCAGATAAGGGTTTGTTAATAATATTCATTATAATAATATTCATAAGACTATTGGATTTCAATTCTCAATGTCTAATTTGAATGATTTTCTGTTTCCTTGCTGCCAAAATAGATTTATTAGGCGTACTAGCCAAGATGATAGGTCTAATTTAGCTGATTTCGACTTTGTAGATACTTTCTTTGTCGTATGACAATAATTAATGATTAAGCGGTTTCATGAGTCAACAAGTACAACGCAAGTTCTAGCAGAATCTTGTATTTTAATTATGATCATTTGCTTATATAGGCTATATGAAAACGAGGGTAACATATAGAGAGATTATAACAGAATGGCTGAATATATAATAAATAACATTTACGTAATATCGCAACTTCCCTTCATCTAGAATGAAATAGGTATATTTACATGATGATATTAATTTAACCCAAATCTAATTGGGGGATGAGATATTCTCGATGAACGTCTTACTGGTTTATCTGGTCGGGATATGTTTAGATCATTTGGTACAACAGGCAACGATGATGAGGTAGTAGGGGTAGGATTCGTATTAAATGATGATTGTTCCCCTTCTAAATTACTTGCGGGAGGGGCATTGCCAATTTGATTGTTTGATGTTAAGACAGTCCTCTTCCCCACATGTAGCCATGCTGTATTAGACCCCTTGGAAATGACAAATTCAGCTTTTGGAGAAGGAGTGGAATTTGTAGGCTTATACATTACAATGTCTCCAGGGACATGATCGGAAATAAAGGGGACCCTCAAATTTTTCCCCATTAAAATTTGTGCAGGTGAGATACCGCAAGCGTTAGAAGTTGTTCGGTGAACAAGTAAAATTTGGTTTAAAAACATATCAAAGGAAACGCGCATATTTAGATGCCAAGCTTTCATGGCACATTTCACTGTTTGAACAGACCTCTCTGCTAGGCCGTTAGCGCGAGGGAAGTAAGCTGGTGTGTGTTTGTGTGTGTGTGTATTTTTTTATTTTAATTCGTAACCAAAATGAGCATTAAAGCTCGTTTACATTATTGATACGAATTATAATTAAACATATAAATTAAATATAATTAAATGTTAACTTAATATAATAAATTAATATAATATAATAATAATAATTAAATAATAATTAAATATAATTGAATATAATTAAACATTACTGATACGAATAATATAATTGAACATTACATTGGATAAAGCGAAAAGAATCCTTCAGATTGCTTTCTTTCTTCAACTTTGAAATTCTCTCTATCATTTATCGTTGATACCTCAATTGGTAATGTCGACCAGAGTCGAAGACTAACAGCTACAAACGATCTTGCCATCACGCCATACTTAACTCTAGGCTGCTTCGCTCGGAGACTTCCTCTCAAATTGTACTTAGAACTATCCATCTCTAATAGATAATATAATGATCTTGGTGATTTTTGGGCTATTATTTGTTGTACAATTGAAGTAGCTTTCACAGCAACTTCAATGTCCGGATCAATTGGCGGAGCACTAATACGTAGATTATGGTAAGCTCTTTTATAGAATAATCTTATCTTTTTTCGTTCTGTTTGTGGCATGTTAAACATAAATAAGTTACCATAATCCAAAATTGGCTTTATGTATACTTTGAATAGCGACGTAGTAGCGAATAGTTGACTAAGACAGTAATTTGCTTTCTTTATGCACTTTCTCAAATGATCTCTAAAGCTGAGTTTATTATCAATTGTTATACCAAGAAGATTGATTGACTTTGATAATGGAATGCTATTGTTGTCAATTACGATATTAGATATTTCTTCGTTAGCGATATTTCTTCTTACTGAAATACACATAACAGTGGTTTTTGATGGATTTATAGTCATGAAGTTATCGTCAAACCATTTGACAATGAGTGATATATCATTATTCATTACGGTTGATGTTGTTGAGTTTTTAGCACCTGACATGTAGACGGTGGTATCATCAGCATATCGAAGTAAAAATGAATCGATATTGGCATAAGATAAATCATTTACATATGTATTAAATAATGTTGGCCCTATAACGCTACCTTGTGGTACTCCACGCAGTGATTCATAAGGTGTTGATATCTTTCCATTTATTTTGACAGATTGTGTTCTATTGCTTAAGTAGCTTTCGATCAGTGTGCAGCTGCTGTTGTCCAATCCATAGCATTCAAGCTTTCTAATCAGGAGCTGGTGACTAATCATGTCAAATGCCTTGGATAGGTCAAGTGCAGTAATGATTGAAGAGTTTCCATTGTTGTATTCGTTTATACAGTCTTGAGTGAGTTTCAGTATGGCTAACTCTGTACTGTGACCAGGTTTAAATCCAAAAACGTCATCGGCAAATATTGTAGAGAAATGATTCTGTAATTGCTTTGTTATTACGTGTTCAAAGGTTTTAGAGATGTGCAAGAGAACAATGATAGGGCAGTAGTTACATTTATCGAGAGCATCCCCTTTTTTGTATACTGGTGTTGTTAGTCCATACTTCCAATCTGATGGGATATCGTTTGTTGTCAGTAGATGATTGAATAGATCAGTTGAACAATTGAAGGGGAAATCATTTTCAGGAAGGCAGCTGATATATTATCAGGGCCAGTTGATGTTTTTATGTCAATTTTCTTTATTATTTTCAGTACTTCTTCATCATTTGTATATTTGAAAGTGAATGAAAGGAAAGCTCTTGATTTAATATTAGACACACTTGGGTTTTCATCTAATTGAGTGTTGTTAAGCTTTGCTGGCTCCGGTGTGCAGGTAGAGAAATAGGATGAAAAAATTTCAGACATTTTAATTGAGCTTGTGAAATGTTTGTTTCCTTCAATGAGTGACGTAATTGATGAATTTTTGTCTTTACCTAGTCCAGTTAGCTTTTGCAGATTTTGATGGAATTTCTTAGGATCGACTTTGGTGTATTCTGATAGGTGCTGTTGTATGGCTCTTCTTTTCATCAGTGTTACTTTGTTGCGTTGTCGTTTGAAAGCACCTGGATTGTTTTTATCTTTTGATAGTCTATCACGTTCTCTGATGGCGTTTTCAACCTCTGAGTTTATCCATGGAGGTCTGTTTCCACGTACTAGTCTTTTGGTTAATGGAGCATGCTTTTCGATCGTATGATAAAGTAATGAACACCATTTCTTCCATGTTTTATCAGCCGACAGTAGATTGTTTGATGAATCAACGTAACAGTCATACCAGGGAAGCTGGTTGAGGTCATTATTTAGTAATTCGAAATCTGTGCATTTCGTCTTTCTGTATGTGGATATTTTAGGCTGTGGACGTAGAATCCTTGACTTTATTGAAGTGTTACGTATGCTATGGTCTGATCCACCCACCTGTGGGTGTTATTGATGTTTCGTTGAAAAGTCGCGGATGACTCGTCAATATCACGTCAAGAAGAGTCCCTGATGACAGTCTAGTAGGTTTGTCTATTAAATTTGTCAGTGCGTAGAAATCAATAATGGTTTGAAGGGAGTTACTGTTATAGCTAGGTATATTCAACATATCACAGTTTAGATCACCCAATAATATTAAATGCGATCTCTTACAAAGCATTGCTTCGATGGTACTTCTTAGGTGTTTATAATAAAATGGAATTGACATATTAGGTGGTCTATAAGTAAGAAGCATAGTTTGTGTTATCGTGCCAAGTTTTATTTCTGCTATTAATGTTTCGATGTAGTGATTTTCCAGAGATGGTCTTCTTCTGCATTGAATGCCTTCTCGCACATACATTAAGAGTCCTCCACCGCTTTGATCACCTTGTCTGTCTTGACGTAATAACCTATAATTATTTATATTCAATTGATTGTCCTTAATTAGCGTTGTTAGTTTTGTTTCGCAGATTCAAATGGCTACAGGATCATTGTCAGTAACTATAATGTC
The DNA here is from genome assembly GCA_916610825.1 of Haliclystus octoradiatus. Taxonomy (NCBI): domain Eukaryota; kingdom Metazoa; phylum Cnidaria; class Staurozoa; order Stauromedusae; family Haliclystidae; genus Haliclystus; species Haliclystus octoradiatus. Next base: position 25,331,617 of record OU744447.1, read on the forward strand.
TATTTCATGCATCTTGTTTCTGATACTGATGCAGTTCCATAAAGTTATGCTATTTTGTTTCTTTTTATTAGTTTTTAATGGACCAGGATTCGGGTGGATGTCTCCACATATTAGTAGCATTGCGCAACTAATAAAGTATAGTATTCTTGTCTCTATTTTAATGATATGGTTACCTGTGTTGAAAGTGGAGTTATGATTTAATTCAGAGAATGTCGATTTCGTCATAGTATATGTTGATATAACCAGTGTGATTTGAATTAAGACCAATAAAAATAGAAATGTTTTCAGATTTGAGTTTAATATCACCATTGCAGTAGAGTTGCGATAAATCAATCTTTGAAAGTTTCTATTTGAAAAATTATTTCTAAGTTGTTTGGATTTGTTATTGTGCATTCCAGTTTGTAGTCTGTGCTGCTGATTGTTAATAGGCATTTGTATTTCTGTGATTAATGAGATGCCTGATGTGTGATGACAGAAAGTCGATATTAAGTGTTCCAAAATTTGTATTTTCAATAAGACGCCGGAGGTTGCTTTGAAATATTGGGCAGGATCCATCAAATGTATGATGAGTCGCGTAACCCTTCAACACACCAGATAATTCCAAGGGCTTCTCGTTCGGTTGCTGAATATTTTTTGCTCAGCAGGAGTTAGTGATTTCGAGATAAAAATTATAGGCTGACCGTTTTGAGTGAGAACCCTTGCAATGCAGTTATCGGATGCGTCAGTGGTTAAAGTTGCTTCTTTTAGCAAAGAATAAGGTTGAACAATGGTTTGACTTGAAATTCGGATTTAAGATTTTCAAAAGATCGAGCACAGTTATTTTTCCATTCAAAAGGTGTGTCTTTCTTTCGAAATGAATTCAGAGGCTTTATTTTGTCTGCAAAATTGGGGATAAAGCGGCCAAAAAAAATTACTAGGCCGATAAATGATTCTAATTTTTTTTTTTTTTCTTTTGTGGAGCACGCATACTGCTAATCTTACTAACTAACAGGTCGTCGGGTTGAATTCCGGATGCGGATATACGGTATCCCAAAAATGAGACTTCGGAAACTCGTTGAGTGGATTTTTTAACATTAATGGAAAGTCTGCGTGATTTAAAGCGTTCCATTACAGCATTGAGTCGCTTGTTGAGAGACTCCTCAGTTGTGGCATATATTAGAACATCATCCTGATATGCAATTGTGCCCTTGATACCTGAAAGGATATCTTCAATAACGTGTTGGAAAATAGCTGAGCTATTGCGCATTCCCATTTGGAGACGCGTTACTCTATATAACCCTTTACCAGTGTTGATTAAGGACAGGTTTTGAGCATTTTCGTCGAGTTTAATTTGCCAATAAGCGGATTGTAGATCAATTTTGGCAAAAAAACGTGTGCCATCCATTTTAGAAAAAATTGTTTCAACATTTGGTAATGGATAGTTATCATACAAAATTTTACTGTTCACGTGAACACTGAAATCTGAGCACATTCTCAGACATCCTGCTTTCTTTTTAATCCAGACAACTGGTGATGCGTTTTCCGCCCCACCCGAGTCCATTGGTTCAATAACCCCCATTTTCTCAAGCTGAGTCTATTCATGGTCTACAGCGGCTTGAACTGGAAGAGGCACGGGTCTAGCTCGACAAAACATTGGCTTAGCACCCTGTTTCAATTTCATAGATGCTAAAACATTGGTTATATAATGGAGTGGCTTAACATCATCATCATTCGCCTAATTATTATCACGACCCAATAGGCCATAACTCCTGCTGGATTCTACTACATAAAATACTGCTATTTTATTGTTTACACGATCTGATATTACATTTAACTTACAACTGCCAATTACAGACAACTTATGGTCATCGTAACATTTCAGCTTACGGTTGCTTGGGGCCAGAGGAGGACAATCTAATTGTTCCCAAACCAGGCGTGAGAGAACAGAACACGAGGCACCAGTGTCTTTTAACATTTTAACTTTCACGTTATTAATAGTAACATCTTCAGTTGATAGAATTGTGTTGTTGACATCATCAGCACAATATAAAATGATTGCCACATCGTTGATATCGTCATTGGCGTCGCTTTCGTATTCAATATCCACGTGATTAACTGTATTGGCCTCTTTTTTTTTTGTAACAACAGTGTTCAAAATGCCCACGTTTATTGCAATAATTACATCTTTTGTTGTAGGCCGGACAAGCACGTGGAGGATGTGTGTCATCACAAAATTTGCAACGCCCCAAAATTTCGAAGCCCCAGCTTGATGAGTTGAATTGCCTACGGCATTAATAATTCAGCCAAGCCTTACTGCCTTACTGGAATACTTGTCTTCCTTACACCGAAGTTTTGCGCCATTTCGAATTTCACCATATATGTTTTTCAGACAGGCAGCTAAGTTGATATTTGACGTTTTTCCATCAAACAAACTTGATGAAACAGATTTTTAAAATTTTCAGTTACAGATATAGCAAGATGTTAATCTATATAAATCGAGCGTAACTTGTCGTGCCTGCCTGAATGTTTGTCGTCTTTTCACGCATTTATTATCTCATGAAATGTGACGATATCTAGTTCGATCGTAATATTCCATACAGCGAGCTAGGCTAATAATTTCATCCATACTCGCCTTGAATAGAAAGATATCAAGGATTATCAACAAAAATATTTGCAATTTGCAGCCTTAGTTTTGATCCTTTTGTTAAGTGGGTCATTATAAACCGTTGTTATGGTGCTTTGATAGTAAAGCGCCGCAATTGACATAGGGATGCGAATTGACAGACGAACAAAACCTTTTCCACGACTGCAAAGAAATAGAAATGCGTTGAAAATATCATATTCAATTTGACTATCTTTACATAGATTTCGAAAGATTTTTAACACATTAATAAAACAGTTTGTTCGCTCAGTTTGGTCGCTTCGACCATGCTTTGACATTGTAAAAATCATGTGATTCAACTCGCTTCATGTTTCATCACGTCTGTTCGATCAATTGATTTGTTATGGTAATTAGGTGGAGTTCCTTAGACCTAGACCATTCAAACACGCAAAAGATATCATTTGAATTTGAAGAAAACTTTACCCAAGAAAAATTGCTTTATATTTAGGAACAAGCATATTTAATATTAATTTGAATAAAGGAATACTTCATTTACTATTCAAATAATCGATATTTCATTTATATTCGATTGTTAATCGATTAATCGATATTCGATTCGCATCCCTATATTGACATATCTACATATTGTCATGGCGACCGATAAACGGCGCCACCGTTATTGTATTAATGTAACAAGTTTAGATTATCAAGGATGTTTTACACAAATGTCCTTGAAAATAATAAAATTTTAATTTAAATATCGATCTGTGTAAAATAGTTTAATAAGATTGTCCAGGAATTTATTCTGCTGAATCCATGTTTTTTAAATTTAACTAACTGGACTTCAAAAATCTAATTTACGATGGTATTACAGGCTATTCTTTTTATATAGATTAGTTTATTATATTACTCCAATCAATTATTAAGAAGGAACTATGTATTGTATATTATGCTCTTTTCACGCTTTTATTAAATATATTAAACCCATGTTATCTAGCAAATTAAGAAATGTTCAGCTTAATTTTGTTACAGGCATTTCTATATAGATAGTGGTATATCGTAAGTATGTGACTGCGTTTCATAGCTGTAGATTTCGTTCCAGATCGCTTTATCGCTTTGAGATGCCAACAGAAAGCATAAAGCATGGGCCTTTCAGGAAGACCCGGATGAGGGGAACGCGGTCCCCAATAAGTTTTTAATTGTAGTATCCCGATGCGGGAGGGAGATTTTATAATTGTGCTTAAGGCAAACATTAATACAAACAGTTTTATATACGATACCTAATTAAGTTCATTATAATATGAAACAATTAAAACCGGCAGATCATTTCGTCGGTCATAACATAATCCAGTTGCAAATGGTATAGATCGCCGATATAATAATTAATTAGATATCAGCGAGTTGAAAATATCTTGAGAAACTAATAAACTTAACAAAATTACTGACAGGCAATCACTCTAGACAGTATTGTAGCATCTACACGATTTATTAAAAAGTATTCCCAGTCTTTAATCATAAAATGATGTCATTGAAATTTCTACTTCGCAGATTAAATTCCCCCTAGACATCATAATGCAGGATAGAGGCTTTTAAGAAGCTGGAGTTTTTTTGGGGGATTCCCCAAACTTTAAAAGCTGTCACCTCTCATGATTCATTTGACGCTAATTTACTCGCATCGCGTGTAACTGGGTACTAGTTTAACAAAGCGATACATTGACTGATAGTCACTGAATCGATTTATATTCATTTGCAAAGAGGGTCGAGTCTAATCAACCCGATCTATTAAAATATCCAGTGATGGCTATCATACAGCACGCCAAAGTAATCGCTACTACGCTGGGCTATCGCCAGACCTCAAGGTTGAGCAATTACTAATGAAAACTAATGATGTCTCGATAATTCAAATGAAATCTAAACAATAATTTTAGTTTGGTCTTAGGAAGAGGCATAGCCGAAATTCGAAGTTGACTAAATGAATGCCATCTAAACCAGCAGGTGGTAATATATAGATCTTGCAACAGTGCAACTTATAAAGCAAATGAGCAGCACAAGGCCTCATCTCAATCAGTATTAGTAAAGGATCAAGAATAGAATTGTTTTGACCATTTCTTCAATTCTAAATAAACATAATCCTTTTGCAGCAAACACTTGCAAGATAGTTGATTGAGTTGTTGCCAATATAAGAGTTAATCTAGATCTTCAAAATCTTTTGGGAAAGAAATTTTTACAGTGGTAGTCAGTAACGAGTGTCCATAATTTGTGTGCACACATGTTTGTATTTATCTGTAAATGTGTTTCTGTCTCCCAATAAATAAACATTTTTCTTGCGGGGTGACTATCAGTTATCATGTAGTTAACTGAAAACGGAATACAGTATTTTGATTATTCTATTATTATATGTAGAAAAACTCTATGGGACTGCCAGGGTAGTGTCCAACGGCTATGATTCCACTCTTAATGAATGATGAAGCACATGATATTCATTACGTGGGATACATTCATGTATATACATACTGAACATATATATTAGATAGTCTGATGTCCTGATGTCATAACAAAACAGTATCCCAATGAGATATGATATGATTTATATTAATACAGAGCTTAGACCCTTAGACTAACATGGACCCCTCATTCTGTTGTATTTTATATTACAATGATTATCTTATTCAATTATTTCAGAGATTTTGAAAGACATATCCATGGGAAAAAAGGTTCAGGAGTTAATGAATTGTTCATGATAATTGGGGCAATTTAATGTTCATGAACTATTAATGAAATCCCAGACTGTTTTTCGCAGGGGTTTTAACTAGCAGGTTTCAATGGTACTACGTAAAATATTTCAACGCCAGTTTGTTGCTTGTCAAATACATTTCCAATAGTAATATAGGTAATGCCCATCATTTGTAGATTTGCTACAAGTTTTATTTATTATTGTCTATTGTGTAGGTAATTTCTGTCGCGGTGTTGGATGTTTCTACCCATGGATATAGCTCGGGTGATATGCATGCAATTTCACAATATTTTTATTGTTGATTTGATTCATATATAAAGGATTATGTTTTAATAAATAGCCTCGTTTCTGTGCAATTACTATTCAGAACAAATGTTTTTCAAATTGTTTTCTTAATCAATATCTCTATGATTTTCTATTGTTTTTGATATTACTATTTGAAAATAAGATCAATAATGTTAGGTATTTGTCCAAGCCTCGTGTTCATGCAGCCTAAATCTTTACTCCTCAAATTTAGCTATTTCGCCAGCTGGGATATTTCTCTAGTTTTAGTATGCTATCACAGAGGTTATTACCTATTCATTAAAGCTGCAAAAGCTTGTGTTGCCCTTTTTTTTCAGGTTAAACCACAGATTGACTAGACTAATAAGAACATTTTACTGAATATTGAAAATCTAGTATATTAATTCTTGAAATATTCTTAGCTGGAATTTCAAATGATTTAGGCATAGGAAGAAACTTGCATAAACCAGCGAAGTTGTGGAAATAATCGACATTAGAGGAGGCAAGAATTACAGTTCCCTGTACTATTATAGGCCCCGTCTCTGGTGGAAAAGTTTTGGCTGTCAGGAAATGTTATTTAATTAATGCAGCTTTTCAAATAATTTCTGTAAATTGCCATTTTCTATCTGGTAACTAGCACCCGTCACGAGGGAAGTCTCGGAGCCACTCATGTTAAAGAGAATAAAAATATCAATATCTAGATGACGATATTCTAGTGAGACACAGGCAATTTGCTTAGACGATCTGTTCTTTCTTCGTATTTATACAAAGGGCTGTAGAGAACGACTGTAGTATAGCCTTGTTTGGTGGTTGCTTTTCATTATGCCATTCCTTAGCAATTTCTTTTGTAAAAATGCATCGATAAGAAAAAGAGCGGGTATAATATTAAAGTAAAATATACTGACATGTGCTTTGGAGGAACGGATAAAAAAAACTTCTGAAACAGCAAGTAAAGTGAAAATAAAAACTGAAAAATCATCCAAGTGGGTCAGTTTCTTTTATATTAATTTTATGTGTATCAAGGGTAAGTAAATTTAACAGTAAATGCTCTCAGTTATCTCGAGCTTTGATAATCTTCAATGACTCTCCGATAAACAATGTCCAATAAATAACATCCCAGTTGAATTTTACTCTGCATTACAAATGTTTGTTAGGTCAATAATGTGAAAAATCCTTTTAAATCAAAGCATAAGTTTTAATATGTTCGTAGAATAGTACTCCATGTATCTGTTCGAGATATGGCCTAAACCTCAAATATTAGTCCAAGCTACGGCGAGGCTTAATGCAATAGTGAATTAGCGACATCTTTGTAATATAATAATGAAATTTAATTTGATTGCTAAAGTAATCAACTAATTTAAATTTCTTTGATGATTAATTTATAATCGATTATAATAAGTATCAATGGAGGGTAGGTCTGTAAACCTTAGTCGCAGCACATGGTTTTAGATCCAGCTCCTTCGCAACCAATACCAGTATCATTAAGGCATGCACGATATCGGGATCTAACAAAAACAGTCGGACAGATTCCATAGAAATCCCAGCAGGCACCCCACTGTTTCCAATTGTCCCAGGTGCCAAATACTAAAATGTAAAACAAGCCAATCATTAAAGTCAATTGCTACACATGATTTATTTCTGAATTCTTTGAATTTCAGACTACTTACAAAATAATCCCGGTAGGGAAGATAATTTAATAGAAGCAGGTTGTCAACCTTTTTCCTTATATTAACTGTAGTGATATCTATGAGGTTACACAAGTACTTGTATGCTTTATTGAACCGTCTGATCATCAAAAATAAATAAAAAAGACTCCAAGTTACTGAAAGAACTATTCACTCAACTTTGCTTCTACTCTTTATACATATAGAGATGTCACGTGTCTGGTTAGACATCAAAGCCACATTGACAGGATCATTAATAAATATTTAATTTAGAAGTTGAACTATGTATGTGTATAAGTCCAGATTAAATGTCAACAGCCACAAGAAATGTGTTCTGCTTCTCATAAAGTGTTTATTCTTGATAAATTTTAATAGAATTATAGGCTGACAGTATTTGCAATTGTAACCTCTATTGCAGTTATGATTTTACGTGTGATATCTTGGACTATATTTATAATTTTCATTCTTTCAAATATCTTTTAAATATCATTCAAAGAGATGCTGATAGAGTTTCAGATTTTCATAACGAAAACGCAACGATGATGATGCGAAATCCATTGACATGTTCACTTTATCGTTTTTATCTAACTAAGTATTTCAGATACACAAACGCAGCATAACGTTGCTTAAAAAGAGCACATTTATTTTTAGAGACTGACACGATTTTTATAATTTTCACAATGTAAAAATATATTAATGGGTCATTTCAAAACTGGCAAGTATTTTACAATTCATTGTATTCTGAAAGTTGAATTTTAAATTACAGAGTGCATTTGATGCTATGAAGGGTGACTCTACGTCTTGTACGTTCTAAGGTTTTGTACGTTTGGGAAAAAACTGTTGAGTATAGACCGTTAGGAATATGGCTATACCTGATATAGACCCATCATAGATATAACCCATAAAATTTTAGTGGCTGCCGTAAAAAATATTGATTTGTCATCAGATAACTGACAGTAGTTTAGTCCGATGCGTAGCGCCAGCCTCCTCGACGGGGTCTCACGCTGCCATGACGAAGGCGAGTGCGTCCTGGAGAAAAGCCGTCACAACAGCCAGAAACGCAACGACCACTCACGGACGATCGCCTTCGGAATCCGAATTAATTTTAAACATGGTAGAGCCCATATGACACCTCGGCAACGAATCTTCAAATCAATACTAAAGCAACCGCAAACGATAGAAAAGGAAAACTTATTAGTTTGACTTCTTTTCTAGCGTTGTAAAGTCCTTCATTTTTCATTAATTAATTTATCAAATCTAAACCTCTAAGTAAAGTTAGATCTGGTAAATATATATATATATATATATTCACCGTCCGGTACATGCATATAATATTTTAATTGAATACGATGTACCTGGAAACTGAAAAAGTAAATTAGAAAAGGGTGAGATACTCATCGCATCGAGCCCTCTTTTGAAAGTATAAAAAACTAGTAGAATTTAATAGGAAGTCTGGTAAAGAGTTTCACCAAGGGATTACCCCAGAGAAAAGTTCAAATCGGATACAATCCTTTTTTGGCTTAGACAGAGGTTTCAATGTTTAGGAATGGGACCTCAATAAATATTAAGATATTTTGATTCAAAAAGGTAGCCGAATGGAGCGCTAAAGTGTACAATTTTACGTGCAATTGTATATTAAGGATAGAGATCATAGTACATAGATTGTTGATAAAAGTAGGAAATCTGCTCATGATAAATAGAACACTGTATACTGATATTAATTTCAGATATAAATAGGCAGGTCCACTAAAATTTAAGTATGTACTTTAAACATATCCATACGAAGATCAAAGGATAAGTTTAATATCCCCGATTTTTCAAAAATATCGACAAACCATCTAGAGATATGTCTTCAAATGACATTGCGTAACCATGGTTACGAAACGGCCAGTTTTGTTGGGTGAAGGAATGTGACGTCATAATCCGGACAAAGTGCGAAATCTACTATTATCATGACTTGATATCCAAAACCGTTCATCCATCAATTCGTCATTTTTTATCCAAATTTTTTGTGAATACTATAATCAGAATCGCTGATTTTTAAACGAGACTTAGGGTAAAGTTTTGTTTCTTTTTTCGGTTTGTCCTTTTTGTAGCGAAACAAAACAAACCTTTTCCATATCTTTCTCTCGCGGTCCCCGACCGCAAACGAACAAAATCAAGTTTTCCCTATTCGATTTCTAAAAGCCCTATAAAGGCCCAGGCTTTGCATCATTGACACTGAAAACGTCATCACCAATCTATTGTTTCTCTTCAGTTCTCAGCAGCCAAGCCGATCTGCACGTGCACGACGTGTGAACACACTGTTTTTGTCAAAAACCTTCAAAGTGTTCGTTCACTTCAACCGAAAAGGTTCACTCGTCTTTACCCAAGTCTCATCGAAAAGCAGGCAGCATTCACTTGGAAATATATATAAACATTTGAAGAAGAAACCTCACTCATATATAAACGGCTTAGATCATCACTCGAGCATCAAAATAGTGCTATTTTTATTTATTAAATCTTCGTTCTTTTATTTTGTCTGCCATGCATCATCAACTGTTGCTTGTGTTATTATAATCACCAGATATATGACGGTGAAATCGCATTCAAATGGACCAATCAACGCTTTACCAATTATAGAGTTGGATTTATTCTAGTAAATCAGAACTCAAATTCAATAAAGTTGCCGTTTGAATGAAATAGTTTACACATCGATCACGCATGCTACGACAATTTACGTCGAGGTGTATAATTTCTGAAAACCGAAAAGCAATTTATGATTCATTTTGCATTGATTAACAAATATTTACTTGGACCAATGATTCATCATGCAGTTTGTGTGAAGGCACTGGACGATGTTGATGTAGTAGCTATGATTTAGCTATATATCTATGTTATCCCATTCATCAGCGAAGACAGCGAATGTTGTTTTTGTAGAATCATGGTAGAATCATAGCTACAATAAATTTGATCCTATAATAGGACATATGATTCGCAAAAAATAACGTGGATAATTTGCTAATAAATGGTAGATCACACAACTCCTTTAACTTATTATCCAACTTGTTTGAAACTTCATGTGTGTAATTTGAAATTCAAATAATTTGTAATTCAAATAATAAGCTAGGCTATCGTCCTTGTTCCTTCTCGCTTCGACACTCGAACTATGCTCGAACGTAGACAAAAACAACGTAAATTGATATAAATATTTCAGAGCGATTTCCATTGATGAATATTTCAGGTCACCGTAATAAGTTTTTTGAAGTCAGTCTTCAATATTTTGAACAGGAACAGCAGTGTTAATGGAAATGACTACATTCAAGTTTGACGTTCAACGATACCAATAATCACAAAAAATGCTAAAGTCTCCATTGTTTAACGGAGTGTGAATTTGTTCTGTCCGGGAAATCACGTCATAATATAGCAAGCCAATCACAAATCGTTTTGACGTTCTATGATATTTTTGGATTTAAAACTCAAAAATGAATGGTTTTTGGAAATTATTTTGGAATTTTTATCAATTTTATGGAATTCGGAGGGAATGATATACCCGAAACAAGCATAAAATCAACTTTGAAATTTTTAGTGGACCTGCCTATTGAGTAAGTTACAAAAAACATATCAATATTGAGCAGCATTTAATAAATCATGGAATCGATGAAATACAGGGAATGGAATTAAGGAAGAACAATTAATACGGAGAAACATTTGCAGCTGATGATTAATGACGAACTATACTTGGTTTTGCAACAATAGAATTATTGCTTGTGTGACTACTGATCTGAAAGCACAATTAAATTATATTTGCAAATAAGTATCAATGTAAATTTGTTACTACTCTCTCTCTTCTACCACCTTGACTGAAAAAGATTTAAAAATATTTATCATATACACAGTTAACTTATGTTTATCGTAAATAGAAAGAGTGAAGTTAATGTTTTAAGCGTGGGTTTAAGGTACCCTTACAAAGATTTTACAGTAAGCAACAATAATTCGATGTTTTATGTTATTATGGTGATGTGTATTAATGCTTAGAAAATTATTAAAATAAATTTAAAACTTGGAAATTTTTAATTACTCCACTTATCTTTAAAAATTATACAGAAATTGGTATTTTATTGATCATCAATATTGATAGGACTATATACCAAACAAACTATATTATGACTGTCTTTTCCTTCACGTAGTTAAAAACAAGATGACTGTAAAGGGAGATTGCCAGAGACCATATTGTGTTGTTGGTACAGATGCTGTTAAATTGCATGTTCTTGGTGTTCTGGAATACGTTCGTGAAGGTTACCGCACGTACAGCCGACATAGTCTGCATCGCAGGATTTCGTGATTTTGCTCTTTATAGCGTAAATCCTCTATCAATTTTCTGCTTCTAAAAACCAACCTGATGCTGATTTTTTGGACCTTGTTGCTCAGACGGTGGAAACCTAGCCTGCAAGCAGACCTTATTTGAAAACCCTTCTTCCTCACTAGTAACGTCTGCGCATCCGAGAGAAATCTCTTGTTCTGACAGGAAGTCCTAAGACGACCAAAGATGGACACACTTTGCGTGAAACGCATACCTTTGCAATGTCGACCATTCTTGTGAAAACAACATATCCAGAAACAAGAAAATATATACTTTTTAATATAAAAAAGGTTTTAATTTATTTGTTTTTATATACACATGGCTCCACTTTTATGAAACTTTTCGATTTTCTATCAGTGAAATTACCAGAAAATAATTCATCAATAAATGGTTTTGTTAGAAATTCAGTTGACTTCAGTAGGTTTAGCTATTAAATACGCCACATCCAAGTTATTATCGGTTTATACTGTGGCGTTTCTGTCTCTAGATAATGTTTCTGGATTTGAGTATTCATTCATTTTTAACCAGCAATGAATATTTGACTGAAATCCTCACTAAAAGGTCAGTGATTTAAGCCTATTGTTTTATCATTAAGTTGCTTTCAAGTCAATTCTTTGAAATATTTGTAAACAGTAAACACGGCAGTCCAAATAAAATTAAGTCTGAAAAGCATTTCTTATATTTGAGATTATGTAAACTAACGAGAACATGATAACATCTTTGTTAAAAATCAAAATTTGATATGTTAATCCCGTTCCGTAAAACTGCTTAGATTGTTTATCGTCGATCGTTACACGTTGATGCAAAGACAATTTTGAATGTGTTATGTAAAAATATTTGCTAAACAATAGCAGGAAGCAACAACCAATCACTGACCAGTACAAGATATGCTGTACGCAACAACGATTGGTTGAAATCACAATAGCTTTTAATTATGACTCTTCCTCTCAGAGCAAGAGAATTCGCTAGGATGCGCAGACTTTACTAACAAGGAAGAAATGTTTTCAAGTGAGGTCTGGAAACATATAATTCACATTTCACCGCTAATGTTTATGTTATGATTTGCTGGAGTTAGAAGTGAACCATTTGAGTTGAACTGATTATGATTAACAAGAACAAGACTGATGTCACCCAATATATACAAACATTATAAACATGATATTTTGAATAAAATCAATAGCCCTCAAAGCTAGGTACTCAAAGCCATCTTTCTGCATTAATTATCAAACCAAATTAAACTACTACTGCGCATATTATTCACGCATATTACTCGCGCTTATTGCTCATGAGCATATTAAGAATCAATTATCAAGGTTATTGTAATTATTCAATTGCGACACGATTTATTAATTCTTCGCAGAAATGATGTATTTTAATTATTCTAGTGTCACAAAATATTGTATTGTATTCCACTACGAATTATTACTACTTAATTGATGTCTTTGAATTATTCAACTGCGTCGCGAATTATTATTATTACTCTATGAATTGATTTTTGAGCCTGATGCTGCTTCATACGCTTCCTGTTCCAGAGATTATGAATAAATATACATATCATGAATCTGGCAAAATAAATTATTTCGTTTTTCTATCTAAATAACTAATTTATTCATAATCGTCTTTTCTTCCATTCTACATCTGTAAGTTTTATAAATTGCGCCTAGAAATATTGACAACAATATGATACATAATTATAGCGATTTAATATAGAATTTTTTTCATTTAAAAAAAATGTTGATGCTTAAAAATTTGATAACAAGAAGCACAATGAGGCTCATTTTTCACATTATTTTACTAAACCTTGCACAGTAACACATTGGTAGTATGAGAATTACGACTTTTTGAAGTCGTTTTGAAACTTTAAACTTCTCTATATACTTTATTTGATATCATTGTATTAACAAATTAAAGATTTTAAAAATTTCATAGGTTGATAATCTAGCGGACAGCCAAATTGATTTCAAATTGAAAACTCAAGAAAAAATATCTCGTTTTAAACTTAGGCTGGGAGAAAAAAGATTGAAAAAGTCTTCAAAATATGTCCATCAGTTTTATGATGATTAAAATAATACAAAATACTGAATTGCATTGAATTACTAGAATAACTAAAGCCAATAAACTATGTTTCGTAGAATTAAAGAAGTGTATAGTGAAATAAACAATCTAGAGCGGGGATAAAACGCTTTGAAAATTAGATATATTTGATATCCTTACTTTATCTGTGAAAACAAACAATTCACTTCTTTTCAAATAATGGCTTCAATATATAATTTGTGGGGACATTGATAGAGCAAGCTACGTTGGTGTGTGTTGGTAAAAGCAATCTAGCGAAGGGCACAAAAATATGAGAGCTTTAAGGAAAAATTTTCAAATGACGTCGGCATTCAAAAAATTCGAAAAAAAATCAAGATTTGATGAGACTATCGAAGAGTATACGGAGAATTTAAAGTTATTAATTCTGAGTTAATCAAAACATTGTACAAGAGTGTCTGTATGATTCATAATTGAATGTAAATATGTAAACATTCTGGTTTACGAGAGGGCAGGCTTTGATTTTCAGATTTTATTTCAATAATTAACGAAAGAAGATTAATCGTTTCCATCCTACATCACACCATGAGCAAATACATATCACCAGCGGGTATGGTATTTATATAACTTTGAAGTTGCCCTAAACATTTATACTCTATGAATCATCGCGTCCGCTTCAAGAAATTCTGAAGAAATATGCATATCACGAATCTGGCAAAACGAGTTGTTTTCGTTTCATTATCAAAACAACTAGTTTATTCATAATTTTTCATTCAACATCTCTAAGGTTGTATAAATAGCGGCTAGAAATATTGACGATAACACCTAACATACTATCAATATCGAATTATTATAGTTATTTATTATCGAATTTTGTCTCATGTTAAAAGAATGTTGATGCTCCCGCTCTTGAAAATTTGATAACATGAAGCACTTTGAGGCTCATTTTTCACATCATTTCTTACCTTTAAAATACTTCTATTTTCGATAAACTATTAGTATTTTGAGAGATTGCCATGAGAATCAGAGGCCTATTTGCTATATATAGGCACATATACTATCAAATGATAATATTATCAGAAGTTACATATATATTCCAATAAAGATTTGCGAATCTGAACCGAGCGCGATCCGATCGTATTGGTTCAAAAATTGGGTTGATATTTTAGCTCTTCGGATCGGATCGGATTTGAAGTTGCTTTTATGGATAATTTCAGATTTGGAATTTGACTGAGTATTTGTATTTTGTAATAATTAATGTGGTATAGCTTTCTTTAAGCTCGTAAAATAAATTTTTTCAATGTAGATTTAAAAATTTATGCTATGTTAAATGCATAAAATTTCCCGACGGCCTTTGCGATTTGTCTTCAAATATGCACTGATGCACACACCTATTTGTAGCTTGAAAAATTGCATAAACTTTTACACTTCGAGCCTGCAAGGTGTGTTGATCTATTTTTTTGCCTTTAATATGCCGTTCTCTATACAGGTCAATCGACTCAATTGATAAGAAATGAGTTAAATTTAGATGAAGGAAATGATTCAGATCTCTTGATTAATTGTACATCGTTTCAATGCGTATTGTGTCTCATATTGTCCTCCAAAGTTTACTCTCCGTATTGTACAGTGATAGTCTGGATAGTCAATTGCTTAATTGTTAATGATCTTAAAGTTTTATCAAACAAGGTCCAGTACTCGAACTACAATATTTGCTGGTAGTTTATACTACCTCATTCCGTTAAATAATTTTAAAAAGGAAGATGCTGTAATATCATACACCTAACAATTTGTAATCTACCTTTGACTTGCTGAAAATCGGTTATACTGTAATCAAAATGTGTGAGTCTTCGCTGTTTAAGATTATAAAATCCTAGATGTACGAAACCTGAATTATGGTGGAACAAGCATAGCAATCAGGAACAGCCTAGACTACGATTTCTTCAAGCAATTGATCTATTTCTAATCTAATTTGATTTTGAACTCAACGAGATAATAATTAATAATGAATTTATTCACTAAATTTCCATATTGTTACTACCTGGACAAGGACCTTCGTTGCAGTCCCTCGTATTCGTAGATTGACCTGGGCACGTGTCTCCACCATTCCGTGGAGCAGGATTATCACACGATCTCTCTTCTTCGAGAGTTCCATTTTCACATGAAGCAGTACACCCAGCAGCAGATATCCAATTTGACCATCAACCATGAACTGAAATTTTCAGAAAAGTTGTTAAAAAGAATTTACTTGGACTTGCGGCTAAATATCTACGCAAAATGCTGATTGAGTATTTCCATATAAGAGATGCCTTAGATTATCATATGATATTCTATTAGCAGTTTCATATAATGATATAAAATCATGTGATCATTTCCTTCGCTACCTCGGCTTTATGGAACAATATATCAAAGGGCAAGCTTATACAACATAAAATTTGCTTAAAAATTATTCAAGAGTTAACAAAAAACATTTATTTTGAATCTCGTTCCCTCCATCAAAAATAGTTAATATGCAAAACTTGAGATATTAATAGTCATAAATTAGATCGTTCTGACTTATTAATTTTTAGGTTTTTTGTTACAAATTGTAAAGAACAAATAACTATGTAAACACTACATAAATTTTTGTTTTTATTACTTCATTACTTATTATAAATGAGGTAAATGGCAGTGATAAAAGAGACATGCTCGGCAATAATACGTTATCTCTATAAAAACATCGTCAGGTGATTGTAATGGATACTCGAAAAACATAGATAGAGAAAACATAGTGAAGGCCACATGCTTGCAAATTTCTGATGATGTAGTTGCTGCAAATCTATTTTGAAAAGTTATTCATTTTAATAATAACTCACCTGGACATGCAGTGTTGATGCAGAGCACTGTTTTTTGATCATCACCAACGCATACCGACCCGCCATAGGCTGGAGTAGGGCTGTTACATAAACGATTTTCATGTTGTTCTCCTCCTCCACAAGTTAAACTGCATGCTCCAGATGCTTCCCATAGTGACCACGCTCCATTAACTATAATGCAACGGTAGTTGATCATAACATTCATGAATTTATATTATAAAGAATCTATGAAAGCCAAGTGTTTGTTTGGATACTAAGTTATATAATCCTTTATTATCCACAAATAACGATTGAGGACGGGGATATTGAATTATTTGCGATTTCATTTATATTTAGATTTCAAAACATGCAGTGAAAATGCTTAGCGTCCTATTCTTATGTCAAAAATTACAGGCGCTTGCAAAATTGGCTATATTCTACTTATTCTATGTTGCAGCAAATATGCTATGAACTATAGGAAATACGAAAAAAAAGCTACATTTCAAAGCTTCAATTTGATTCTATATTTTCGGATTGACATATTAAAGGCTTCAAAATTTTATTACAGTGTTTATAAGAGCTCAAAATTTAAACGAAATATGTCTAAAAGCGAAAGCTGGATTACAAATGAGTAAAGATATTATTACTAATTATTATTATCTAGTTTGTAATTCGCACTACAGTTGAGATTATCTAGAATTATGCAGAGAATTACATCAGCATGTCATTTTTAAATGTCAAGATGATCAGTGAATGTGTTACCTAAATGTTTCCATCTTTGAGGACTTTGTTTGATTTATCATATAACCTTTTTAATTGAATTGTTTTTAATCAACGAGTTCTAAATGACGGTAACAGCTGGGTTCCACAAAGATATGCCCATATGCAGTAGTCTCTACTCTCATACGACATATAGTTTTTTTATTCTGAAATTATCAATTACCTGGACAAGGACCCATGTTACAACTTCGAGTAATACTGTTCTGACCAGTACATCCAGCACCACCATTCTGCGGAGGAGGATTGTTACATTGTCGTTCCTCGGTCAAAGTTCCAGACGAACATGTTGGAGTGCATTCACTAACAGCAAGCCATAATGACCACTCACCATCCACTACAGAGTTTAGAAAACAATCTAGTAATCCACAATCCATTATGCATGGCAATCGAATAAATGCAAATTGTTACACCTTTGGAAGCATAACATTATTTAAAGCAACTATGACTGAGTTACTACAAATGGATGAATCCTTATTGAAAATTTCAAGTCACCAGTCAATATTTTCCTGTATTCTGGATACATATTTATAATTCGCTATATTTACCTGCTAGCTCAGCAAAAGCTACATCATATGTTTACATCTATAACTGAATCTGGGGACTTATCAAGATATCTCAAATATATTTGATTTGTAAATATGTCTATTTTCTGTGAGCAACTCACAATCATTTAAGAGAAATAAAAATAAAATCATATAAAGGTCTTGCAAGATCTGAGACAATTACCATAGTCAGTATCTATATTGTGTAAGTTATCGCTCCATTCTACAAATTATTAGACTTTATAGCCTCCTCGACCTTATACATGGATTATCTACTTCTATTAATAATACTGTCTGTTTATATATCATTATATTTCTATATTTCTGTGTCTTTCCGCGACTTATGTACGTCTTACTGGCGATATAATACAGATAATCCGTTGTCGGGAAATTATGCAAACATTTGTGTCGAGATAACCGTGTACAGTAACAAATTTGATGTATGAAATGGATGGGTCTATGACGTTGTTTTAAAATAATATACTTCGTCTGATATTTCATTTGATATCATCGTATTAAAAAATTCTGAGATTTGAAAAATTTCGTAAGTCGATAATCTAGCGGCAGCCAAATCGAATTCAAATTGAAAGCTCCAGAACAAAAATATTTCGCTTTGAATTTAAAAGCTGCGTGCAAATGGTTTGAACAAGTGAAACTTGAAACTGAATCAGTTTTACGATAGTTAAAACAATATGAAATACTGAATTACATTGAATTACCAGTAGAGCTAGGCCAAACAAACTATGTTTTGAAATCAAAGAAAGGTAGACAAATTTCATGTAGTGGTGATATCAGCAATAAAGCGCGGCACAAACGCTATGAAAACTAAACAGACTTTGCGTCTTTAATTTATTAATGAAACAAAATGCCGTTCATTACTTTTCTTAAAATCGAGATACAAACATTTCACTTTTAAAAAAGCTATTGTGATATATAACTTGTGACAACACTGAGCAAACAATCTGTTTTGAAATGAACAATCTATCGCGGGGCATAAAACAAATTAACTTGCAAGAAATTTCAAAATGACGTTGGCGTTCGAATAATTCGAAAAAATATTCAAAGTTCGAAGAGATTATCTGTCTACAGTCTAAAATTACAGAGTACAGAATTAATCAAGGCATTGCACTAAAGTATTCCTATAATTTATTATTTAATATAAAAATATGAATCATTTGGTTATGAGCAAGCATCTTCACTGTCTCTTCGGTTTTTTTCAAATACATCTACTGAAATTTTTGGTGATGATTAATTGCACTTAACCGAAAAGTTACGTTTTAAATCAAATAGATTTGAAGAACGTACAGTATACGGTCAATATAAATAGCACGCCATTACTAGGACAACCAAAAAAATTGTGCCATATATAATTAAATTATTACGTCATTTAGAGAGCAGTTAAAAACGCGAAACGTAAAGAAAACAATGCTGTTAATTATTCACATTGCATAGATAGAGTATAACAGTTGATTTTGTAAATTCTTCAAAAGGTTTAACAATCTTTAAATTTATATTCTAATATTAAGAAATAAGCGTATAATGATGTAATGATTCTTTGGGGATTAAACTACGCGTTATAAGTTGTACTTGCTTGATTTTGAAAAACACTTTAAAAAAATCAATATATGGGGAGTGGTCAGAATAAAACTGAATACGTACGCGCAGGGTGGGGGGGGGGGGGTTATAACAAAGCGTACAGATGCGTACAGAGGGGGAGTGGAGGTCAATTATTGGAGTATTTACTGAGTACATACTTTATGGATGGCCCCTAACAAGAAGTACTATGAAGATTATTTTTCACATCTGTTTTGACTTATAAAATTCTATTTTCAACGAACTATTCGTAATTTGATAGACTGCCATGAAAATCACTGGCCTACTTTCTGAGATTGTTAAGATCAAAAATATATAGGCATATATACTATCATATTATAATATTATGAGATCCTATAATAAAATTTATGTTTATCTAATACCAGATAATATAGGACTCTATGTCTTCATTTTGACAGAGCGGTAAATAATAATAATATATTGCGAAAGAGTCAAAGAATACACATTATTTACTGTTACTTAAGTTTCACGCATTTCACAGCGATCTTCAGACAGATTTTTTATTCAATGAAAAATATACATGGTCTACGTTCTATGATAAAAGGATTACGGATAGTTATATCATAGAACGTAGACCATGTATATTTTTCATTGAGTAAAAATCTGTCTGAAGATCGCTGTGAAATGCGTGAAACTTAAGTAACAGTAAAGAATGTGTATTCTTTGACTCTTTCGCCATATATTATTATTATTATGAGATCCTATATATATATTGCAATAAATATTTGTGAATCCAAACCGAACGCGATCTGATCGTGTCTTCGGATCGAATCAGATGTGGATTGCTTTTATATGGATAATTTCAGATTTCGAAATTTGACTGAGTTGTAATTTGTAATAATTAATGTATTCTAGCTTCCTTTCAGTACATAAAATCAATTTTTTCTATGTAGATATAGCTACGTTAAATTACGTTCTCTATACAGTTCAATCGACTCAATTGGTGTGAAATGAATTAAATTTTTATGAAGGAAATGTTTAAGATGTCTTAAATCTAAATATACAATCGAATTAATTGTCATCGTTTCAGTGCGTACTGTGTCTCATGTTCTCCACTAAAGTTCACTGTCCGTATTATACAGTGATAGTCGGCTTAGTCAATTGTTTAATTATTAGTGATCTGACCTGAAGTTTATTCGCAGAGGTCCATTATGGACCAACAGTCATTGCTAGTTATTATCATATTTTTTAATCATAAATAACAGTGTATAGATCTCGATAGCAATCTAGTTTTCCAATATAGTTTTATCCATATGGTGGAATAGAGGTTAGTCATTGCACTTCTGAAAGGATCAACAGCTGTTTCGTATCGGGGACATGTAACTTTTTAATCGACGTGATGCGCTCATTACAAAAAATCATAATGAGAACTCACAGGTTAGCATGTGTGACCTAAGGTGGTAATTGGACTATTTCAAAACTCGCGAAATCATCTTTTACTTATTTATGAATTGGAAAAGGAGTGAAAATGATTCGCACATCGCGGAACAAAGTTTCACAAAGTTTACCCGAGGTAGTATTTGTCAATGTTCCCCCCGACAAAATGACTCAATTTGCATATTTGGGAGATTTAACACTGTAATACCTTCAAAGCCAAATTTGCACGATTTTTACTAACTTCGTGTCATAGTTTCCCGAAATTTGACTTACATTTTTTATTTGGTGAAGTGTTACACAGAAAAGGATATACGTTAGTGTGCTCATTATATAGACTATACAACCGAAATAAGAATGTTCGTATTCGAGATATAAAGCTCATTTCAAATTCAAAATTCAAATGCACAGGCCACGGAGTTTAAATCTTTGAAATGCATTAAATTAATTATTCCTTACTGATTTATTGAATTTTTCATTGGCATGAGTTCTGAACCAAATCAGATTTGTATCGAATTACTACTCTATAGATCGCCAGTCACATAGGTGAGGAGAAGATATCTCTTTTTTTTACTCTTGGAAGCATTCACGAACTGTTTAAATGTTTATGTCAATGTTCATACATTTATTGCAAACTTGATATTATATTGCTCAAACCGTCGTAATGCGCTTTACACTATATGATCATTCGGTGTTTAACTTGATACTAGTTCAATAAATAATTACGAAAAGCCAGATCCCGGAGGTTGAATCAACCCAACATCGCATAGTGAACATCAGAGTTAAAAGCAAATAGAATACATACAAATTACATGGACATTGTACTAAAATCAAGAAAAGAATAGAAACAACGGATACTTTTCACAGAATCTTTTCATTCAAAATTATCCATATATTTACAAGCCTATAATACAAGTGATTGTGGAACAGATGTCTGTCGGTCATCAGGCAAACAAACAGATCAAAAGTGTTCATTAAACATTCCCAGCATTGATGAGTTCTGAAAATTGTTTACTGCTGTTACTATCTTTGTGATTGCTGGTATTGCAAAGAGTTACTTCCATTTTTTGTTTCCATAAGAACAGAATATTTTCGCATGCGTTTGAGATGATTTGCAAAATTGTGATATTGCAAGCAGAACATATTGATTGTTGTTATACGTGGGTGATCATAGACCAATGTCTGCATGATTTTAACCAAACAGATAGAACACGTGTTTTGCAATTGGTGACGAGCTGTGACAAATTGAATATTTTTTCATGAAAACAAGATAAATGTATTATGTTCAATTGAAATTCAACTTCGGAAATTCAAAAAAACCAACTGCTTGGGATTTGTTGAATTCAGTTGTAATGTTTATTATACTTTTAATATTGAAAACATGTTTCCGTATTAACGCGCTATCACAGTTTACAGTTTGCTAGCATACTATTATTCAAATACTTTATGCTAACTAGCTATTATCCACATACAATAAAAGTTTAAATAAAAAATATAGCATATGACTCGATAGCCTGTCCGAATATAGCTAATGGAATAGGTAAGTGTTGCCAGTCATACTTACATATCTAATGTGCATAAGGTGTATCTACTAAAAGTTACCATTGTTCATGATCGCGATAGATTTATGATTAGAGATTTTATCACAAGGGGGTTCCTTGTTTGAAGTGACGAGCAGATACATTCATCTCTCACCCCATACTGTCTTATAGTCTATAATATTGGAAATTATCAATTACATGAACAAAGAAGGAATGTGGAATTCACTTTTAAAGTCTTATTTTTAAAAACATTTGCATTCATTAGCATCTACAATGTCGATACATAGTCAAAGGAAAACTGCAATTTTGAATTGGTTCCTGTATATAAATCTAACCAAGACTGGTAATAACGGAAAGGTCTATCCTCAATGTTTTGTTCTAGTTGTCGTAGTTCACATGACATTCTCGAGCTGATGTTAAAAAGGTGCGGTTTCCTGTTACAGTTGACTTTATTTATACTCTTAGCACAGCTGGTCACGTTTGTATTACTCGTCACGCATCGAGGGTTAGAATCTCGGTTCTTCGCATAAGTTTCTTGAGATATGATTAATGTGGAGTTTACTATTCAAATGAAGCAAATGTCCTTTGACGAAAAAATCCTTCAGCACAATTACAGATAGTCTATACTTCATATCACAAAGCGTCTAAACCAAATTTAGAACAGCTTGTGTTTATTGTGTCAGCATAATTAAATGAAAACGTACACATCTTTAAACGTCATAACATTATCCTAAAACATTCCCGATAAGTGCATTAGCATTACTATTAACTCACCTGCACATGCATTAGTATTGCATAGTGATGTTCTTTGACCATCTCCAATGCACATGAGGCCCTCATAGGCTGGGGTAGGGTTGTTACATAAGCGATATTCCTGTTGTTCTCCTCCTCCACATGGTAAACTACATGTACCAGATACTACCCATGGTGACCACGATCCATCAACTGATGTAAATATAAAATTAATAATTCAATTTATGAATTTTATTACGCGTTTCCATACTATTTGAAATCTTAGTTACCTGGACAAGGACCCGTGTTACAATTTCGAGTAATACTGTTCTGACCAACGCATCCAATACCACCATGCTGCGGAGCAGGATTGTTACATTTCCGCCCCTCTGTCAAAGTTCCAGATGAACATGTCGGAGTACATGGACTATCTGCAAGCCAATTTGACCATTTACCGTCGACTACAAAAATTAGTAAACAACTTGTCAATTCACGTCAATACTAAGTTCAATTTTTTACAGTCGCAAACAAATACAGTTATCGTTTCTTTCATTTGTTGATCATGATTGCATTTCAAAATGCATGAAAAATATTTAACTTGATTATATATAATAGAAATAAGTAGAAATAGAATACTCTTTCAAGTTCAAGTTTCTCCCTATTCTGCTATTCAGGGTATATTTTGGTTTAACAGTTTTTGACAGAAAGAGTTAGATAATATCTGAAATGATAGTCGGAAGATTATAGGCCCCAATCTACAGCTTCAAGAAACATTAATAACGCTGAATTTATAGAAACATAATAGGAGTTTAACTTTTTAGATTAAACTAGTTTGAACAGACCTGTAGACCTGTCACATATGCTAATTGGTGTTTTCTTGGTAAGGCGTTCAGCTCAATATGATGATTACAGTTTGCAAAACGTTTCAACGGATTGAAGTAAAATGCTTTTTAGTTACTGCCTTTCCATTTATGAAAGTATACGACCTATTGAATATTTAAAGCAAATAAGAGAATATCCAATAGCTTTTGACCGTTATATTATATAGTTTTGTGCTAAGTTACTTTTGATTCTGTTACAGTATTTGACTGAATTGGTCGTCATTCGAAAAGTTAATAGCTTTCCTTTTTATTGTGCAATCGACAAATATTTGATTACATCATTCGACAACGGAGAACAATATGCCTTAATTATTTCACACATTCTTTTACATTTCTGAATAAAAAATGTTGCCAAGATATTCCAGACAATCTATAAATAGATCATAAGGTTGCTTCAAAGCAGAAGCAAACATAATTTAGTATAACAAAATCTGCATACTATCAGCTTATTCAGGGTTTGATACGGAGAATATAGCAAAATCAAACTGTTATCAGGTTGATAATTTTGCATTAATCGATGTTTGATGTCACTTATATCGTTTTTGCAACAGCACTGGAATAAAAACATCCATAATTTATCTGTAGTAACTAATCTTGCATTATAACAGCAACAATCATTATACATGATCTGTGCTAACTTCATTCTGAACTATAACATTTATAATGATACATAGGTGATAGTGAATGTATCTTGAATGATAGGACAAATTATCAAAGTTCAATTGATTACTGCATAGAATTAAGTAAACATATTTGTGAAACATTCTTCAGTGAAATATGACTGATACCGTTCTTTGTAGACTGAGACTTTTCCGCTTAAATATATACTGGTAGTTCGGTGTAGCATAAAGTTGCGGTGACATCGTGAATAATGAGACAGTTAGATTTTCAATAAAAAATTTTTATGAAAATTTCATTGTTTGCGCTCTTTCAAGAGAATCATCATTGGCATTTCTTACGATTTTTGCTGTTGAAAATCTTTAGATAACCTTTTACATGGAATAATACACACTCACTTTGATGAAAAAGTTCGCCTCGCCAGCAATTTTCATGTAGGGGTCCGCCTCTTTGATTTTTGAAAAACAGGATTCGAATCAAAAACAGGATATTCCTGTCTGTCATTCTCTGGTGAAACAGGTATAAGATAATAATTACAATACCTTCCACTAATTAGAAAAGTTACTTTCCATTTAATATGAAGCAGATCAGATTTAACTTTATTTCGAAAGAGAACTGTGCAGTTTTCATGATTTCTGACTGACATGCGTGATTCGTAAACAACTCAACAAAATGTGATCAATATTGAAAGGAGGTGGGATCCGGCTTAGTTATTAAGTTTAGAGAAGAATTTCAAGACTTAAAAAGAGTTTTCATTAGACTTTTGTTGTGATTACAATTTTTTCTTCTTATACCAGAATATTATGATATTTAAAATTGGTATTCAAAAGCTTTAATTCATCAAACTTATATGCTATTAATGTTTGAATGCATAATGAATGCTTCATTCGAGTTTTTTTTGTTCATTTCAAGTAGAATGCTTTTGTAGAGTACTTATGCTGTTTTGTACAAAAGATAATATTTTCCAAACTTGACTGTTTACATATTTGTGATGGGTTGGTATCAAGCTCAAATATAATTTAACTTTGCTATAATGGAATTTGGCTATTTTGAAAATCTTGATATCAAGCATTCCTTTGTATCCATTGTTTCTCGACTTTTTGAAATATCTTGTAGTAACTATACATTCGTATCAAACTTCCTTCGGCAATTTCTAAATCAACAGTTTTATCAATAAAAACAGTTGAATGATAGAAATATGAGATTAATATAAATCAGCGATTATAATAGCTGTTTGGCAGTTTTAGATTCTTGTTTGAGACAATGCAAAGTCGTAAAATAACGGTGTTGACTAAGCCCAAAAGTCAATAGAATATCAACAGAAACGGTGTAAATGGTGTTCACATGAAACAAAAATTTTATGCAACAGAGTGCTTGTTAATGCCATTGAAGAAAATTTACTGTTGAACTAATCAGATGTTGTGCAAAACTTACCAAATTACCTTGTTCAATATTTCTGTCCGTAGCACTGAAGCATTTTTTTTGTTTTTGAATGACTCAAAATTGTCCAGCATAAGTAACGATAAATTGTTTAATGGTACAAAGTACTCAATCGAGTACTCAACTTTTTTCCCAAATTATCTAGTATATAAATATAATCTTCATACCTATCCAATGCTTGCTGTGGTTTATGCAAGCCTATTTTCTTCCGATTTTATAACTTGCCATAATATTTATCAAAAAACGCAGCTTGTTTCTATTGGAAATCCACAATCTTTCCAGTCGCTACGATGACCTCAGTTCAGTAGAATCTTCAAGTGATCATTAAGCTTAAGTTAAGCTTTATTGTCAAAATGAAGAGTTTTCCTCTATTAAAAAACTGGTAGAAGTAAGCTATCCGTGCTTAGTTGACAGATAAAATAGTTTTGGACGATCACAAGACAAACATTACATTTCATCAGTTTTATTTCCTGTATTTGTGTCTCCTCCGAGAATTTACTGTTTTTATAATGAACTAATAGAAACCAGTACTTCGTTTTATGTACTCTGATACGAACACAATTGGAGAGTAATGAGACATGAGAGAGGATTGAACAATCACGGGCTTTCAGGCGAGTGATTTTAGCCTCCTGAGTATCACATATCATTCAGTCTTGGTATCAGACCACAAGACTCAGCTCCGCTATTTATATGTTTTATAAGTTAAATAACATCTTTATGTTGACATTAGAAAGCTCAGAGTAATGATCCTATCGAAATTCCCTTAAAATGAAGTCATCGTATCGTCGAGAACGAGGGTGGATTTTCAATAGAGTCATGCTGCGTTTTTTGAGGAAAGTTACTAAAGCTTTTAAAAGTGGAATTAAACAGATTGAAAATAGACGTCAAAGATTATTAGTTAAGTCTGAATAAATTATGTATAAAGAAAATTTGAAGCTTTATTCAGCTAATCGCGAACAGTATCCTATGCGTTTAAACTTTTAAAGTAGTTGAATACTGAAATTTACCGTAACGTAATGTCAACATGCCGCTTGCCTTTGATGGTTATTTTGTATAACTAGGTAATGAAAGAAACATTGAAAAGGGGTTTTTATAGACTATCTGTAATTTATGGTTTAAAATAAAAGTAATTGTTTTTTCCTGTCGCTCATTTGAAAGGGACAGGTAGTTTTATTCCTCTTACCAAACAGCGCTCTAACCTCTGATTAATACGACCGTTTTGTTTTTCTTTTGTTGCCTTTTGGGATGGCTTCAGGGCATCTTGCCGAAAGTGGCAGTTTTACGATTTGGCATAGCATGACCAATTCACCAGCAAAAACCAATCAGCCATCAGTATTACATTCGATGATTTTATAGCCTGTATTATTATTAGCGTAAAACATGGTATATCTTCAATACCCCAAAGCATCATATATATTTTGCCACCACCTTTTTATTCCACAAATATGAAGTTTTCAACTTCTACAAATTCTGTTCTGAATTCAGTTTGCAACCTCCTTCAATGGATCGAAGATAATAATAGAATTATTTTTACTAGCCTGGACATGGATTTTCATTACAGCTCATTGCCTTCTGATCATTGCCTGCACACGCCTGACCCCATTCGGAAGGAGGAGGATTGTCGCACGTCCGAGTCTTCTGTTGCTGTCCCCAACCGCAGGTTACACTGCAAAAACCGGGTGTGAGCCACTCTGACCACCCACCAGGAACTATATAAAAGTAAAAGAGAATATATCGACAGATAAATGGTAAATCTCAATGCAATGTGTGTAATGCGACGTCCAATGGTGCATACTCGAATTAATAGATAACATTCTTGAAACAAAGCTCTCTTTGAATTTGGTAAATCAATTTGAAAGCCATTATACTAGGCTTACTATTTATGAAATCCAGGTAATCTATAAGATAAATTATTGCAAGCTTCGTTCTCGGGAAGAACAGTTACAGTACCAGATCCTTTTCAAAGAATAGAGAACTAATTTTAAAACTCAAAAATATGTCGATTCTCAATGTAATTTCATGCAAAGTGATTGTTCTGAAATGCTGCAAGACAAGTACCTGGTATAATTTCTTTTTGATGTACCTGGAAAAGAGAAATGAAAAGAAATGGAATATCATATAGAACGTAGTGTTGTCTGAAATCAACAGGCATCAAACAAATTTAGAAAGATGTCTTCTTAGCTTTATAAAGATATTATTGTTGATAGAGATACGGAATTTATAGATTTAATTCAGGAAGTAACGCTCACCAACGTCTGCCATGCATTACTCGTTCATAAAAAAAATGAAAATGATCCTCTATTGCTATTTCAAATCAAGACTTATCTTCTCATTTAATAATGGTGTCTGTTAGAGGTTAAATTATTTTTATAGTTTTATATTACTATTTTTATTTGAGGTATGTTGGTGCTTCATTTACGTCTCACTGGCTAAATATTACAGATAATCCAGTGCAGGGAATTTTTTCGACATATTTGTTAACCTTTAAAAATTGTGGCTAGAATGATGGATCTATGACGTTGTTTAACAAAAATAATCTTCCTTTGGTATTTTGTTTGATATCATATTATTAATAAATTTGGAAAATTTTCACAATTTCATATGTTGGAAATCTAGCGGGTAGATGAAATCGAAGGCGAATTGAAATCATATGCAAAATGATTTTAATTTAATTTAAAGTACGAAGAAAACAATCTCTGAACAAGTAAAAATAAATATAGAAATCAGTTTTATAATAATTAAATAAAACAAAATGCTGCATTGGAATTGAAGTAATAGGTTAACAATCCAAACAAAGCAAGTTTTGAAATTAAAAAAAGTAGGCATAAAGTATGTGATGGACATAACCAATCCAGAGGGGACCATGAACAATTTTTCGTTCATTATTTCTGTGAAAATTGAAATTCAAACATTTCACTTCTTTTCGGATAGTTACATTAGAATGAAATTTGTTGTAGAATTTAAAAAACAATCAATAAATCGCTTTATCCATTTTAATTCAAATTCTACACTCTCAAAAGAAAAGAAAAAAATTGGCAATTTTCCAAAGGTATGTTTTACAGAATGTCGAGCAATATGTAAATAAATAATGTAGTATAAGTTATGTGTGTATGTATTGCCAAGCTTTAAATGAATGTTTGTTGTTAATGTCTAACATTTCAGCATTGTTATCCATTGATAGTTCATTCTATAGTTTGTTACCAATTATCACAACAGATTTTTTACCCCACGCTAGATTGTACCTTATAGTTTTGAAGTCAATGACGTTTCCCTGCCCGTTTGTTGCTACTTTTGAATTAGAATGACTCTGATATAAATGCTGGTGTACAGCTGTGTTGCACTTGCCACTTTCGACTTGTGTAGCATGGACGATGCTTTGCTGTCATAGTGATTTTACAGGCATCTTCATATCAGAAAAGCACTCGAATGAGCTGAACGACAGTTTCTTGTGAAGCACTAGCATTGTTGCTCGACAAATGGATTTATCTTTGCAATTTTGAAGTTGTTTCGGAAGAAAACATAGGAGTGAATTGGAAAATGTATAATGTGGTACGATAAACATTAATAAAAGTGGAATAGTTTGCACTTATCAGGTAAAAATGATTGCAGTCTTGCTATTTATGATGCCTTGGCGGACAGTTTGTTACGTATCGCGTCAACATGATCTTTGTATGTTAGTTTATTGTCTAGTATTACTCACAAAAATTTTAGCTGTTTCTTTTCTTTATTTCAATGTCGTTAACAAGAGCTATGGGTAATATAGAGCCGAAGACCATATACTGTGTCTTCATGTTGTTCAATAACAACTTATTACTTTCAAACTATGACACTACACCCTCGACTCCAGTGTAGATGTTTCTCTGAAACATAGGTTGGCTTTTTGCAGAACAATATATAGTGGTGTCATCTGCATACTGTGTAATTGATGTCTTGCAGATTGGGAATAGATCATTTGGCAACAGATTAAAGAGTATGGCCTTAATATGCTGGTATGTTGGACACCAGACGGTACGTTATACCAGTTGGACATTTTCCACCTATTCTTCTAAAGTGTTGCCCTCTATTGTAAAGGAATTCCTGAATTAGAGTTGATGCTTTGTCTGAAAATCCATATATATTAGCCGAGCATTAAACTTTGATACGAGGACATTGTGATTAACAGTATATGGAAAGATTTCGAAAGGTCAAAAGTAACGATCGCAACACTTTTGCGCTAGATGAGTAATGATCTCCAATCATCTGTACATTTATGTAGAGAAGATTCACAGGAGTGAACGCCTAAGTATTCAAAGATAGAAGCTGACCACTGTTAAATCAACAATCTGTTTTCAGATCAAGGCAACGTCTACATATGTGATGCTTAAATCAACAATCTAGAGCGGGCACAACAATGTTCAACAAAATCTTAGAATGACATCGAATATTAGAATGGTTAAGATGAATGTGACTTATATCAAAAACATAAAAGTTCGATGAGATTGTAAACGACAATATATTAAATTATATTGCGCCTTTATAGCTTAGCTTATACAGTAGTAATTTGTAATCGAATATATATTTATTGATCGTTTGAGTAAATCTTCCTGTTGAGAAGCGAGGTCAATCACAGAGCCGTACAAGATAAATTTAAATTTGCTTGTGCAAAGTTGTTACGAAACGATACCAAGGTATATAACTTTGTAATCATTTATCTAATTATCTTAATTATTATTCATTTATCATTGTTTAATTAGTATGTTTTCTATAATTGTTTTAATAGAAAAACCTGCATTGCACTGCATACTGTACTGTACTGTATACTGCACGCTCAGAGAAAATTGCTCTTTGTCAATTATAGAAGAAAGAAGGAATGATACCTTATGGAGACGGTATGTCAATTATAATGATTCTTTGTTAGAGGACATACCCGCTGATTTATTGGAACAGGTCACAGCAACGCACACGAATCAGTGCGTATACAAGTGACACTATGATGATATTATTTTATAGAAGCCTTATCGCAATTTAATACGAATACTTTGAATAAAAATAGTTTGAACCCTAGTGATGGTAATGTATCTCGCGTTAGTTGCTCGAGTAGATCAAGTGCATATTCTATTAAATCGAGAATAAGAAAGGCGAAGCAAAGTAAGGCTGAAGAGGAAATAGAACTAAAAATGGTCATTTAAAAGACAGAACTAGAGGCAGCAAAACAAATTGACCGCGCAGACAATGAAATAGGTAATAGCAAAATGGAAATTATTATGTTACAAGAACAAGGATTAATGGACGATAATATATAACTGATAAACAATGCTACTACTAGCAGCACAAGTTAATGACGTAGTAGATATACAATCGGTAACATAACCATAAGTAATGTAAATAAAATCGGTAGATATATTAATGATGTTGATATTAAAAACCTTTGACAGTCGATCACAGTCATCTTCATTAGAAACCGAAGCAATGAGGGAAATCATTAATGCCATACAACGAATGAGTCTGCTACATGAGCTATCAAAACCTGAGTTAATTGAATTTGATGGTAATTCATCGCTATATCCGCGATTCTAAAACCGTTTTACAGAACTTTGCTGTAAGCCGCTATATGAAAATCAAAAATTCAATCGATTAATCGAGTGTCTTAATTGACTAGGCAAGACTTGCAGTAGAGGGATACGAGTCAACTGGCCCTGGTAAATTACAATCCGCTATGGATAGATTGGAAAAAAGATTTGGACAACTGTGTGCAATTGCGAATACATGTATTAATAAATTAGTATGTGGTCATAGTCTTAAACCGAGCGATAGTAAAGCATTAAGAGAACTTGCTGATAGTACTAGAGTTACGTTTCAAATATAAAAATAAATGAAATGTTTATCAAAGGTAAATGACTCTCACATAAACAAATTGATGAAAGCTCCAAAATATCTTCATACGAGATGGTGCGGTACTGCCAATAAGATCAAAAATAAACTATTGAAAGAACTTGAACTGTTAAATTTTATTATATTATTAGAAGAAGAAACCGATATTATTAATGACCCTTATACGGGATTACTAGTGGAAATGCGATCGTCGATAAACAGACTTACGTCAATAATAAAGATCATAGTAAAATTAAAACGCACATTTCTACTTTCACAAAAGTACAAGTACAACAGAACAAAATTGCTTAGATTGTAAAGGAAGTCATCTGCTGAGAAATTGCGATAAGTTAAAACGACGTAGCTAGAAATCGTAAAAACGAGCCGATTGTGTTTTAAATGTCTAAACTATGGCTGCATAGCTAGAAAGTGTAATATACAAAACCCTTGTACTGTTGAGGGATGCACACGTTGGCTATTTTACACCCTGAATCATCTGCGATTAGTAATGAAGTTATCGAAGAAGTTGCTGTTAATGCGACAAACGCAATTGAAAATAAAATGAACTGACCTATATTATTGTACAACTCAAGTAGTTCCTGTTACTGTGGTATGGCAATAATGATAAACATATTTCAACTTATGATTTGCTAGACAATTGCTCAGATACATGTTTATGTAAACAAGCAATTATTAATGAATCGAACATTTCCAGCGTTAATACTGGGGTAAAAGGGGTGATTAGCTCAGTTGGCAGAGCAACCGAACTTCAGATCGTATCATATCTGATCGACTGTGGTTCAAATCCCGCTCAGGTCAACTCAGCCTTGACTTTATCTGAAACATCAAATGGGTACCATCTAAGGATGGCGGACGGAATGGTTCAGAAGGAATTGCATTGTGAGTAGCTGCGGCGCATCGTTGCGCATTGACAATCAAGGCCTATCTGCCATGAAATCTGTTGAAATTGATCTGCAGTGTCGCGGCTGAGATCTAAGGAGCGTTTAACATCATTGCTCTTAGCGAAAAGAGCCACTCTTCTTGAAATAGAGGAGTGGTACGGGTGCCTTCGGTAGGGCGACACCGTCCACATTACTTTTTTTATTTAGCGTTAATACTAATCTGTCTGTAAATACTGTGAGCCAGTCAAATGAAAGAATGTACGCTAAAAAGGATTTGGACATTTCTAAATGGTCATTAGCATCAAAGGTCACATTAAGTAAATGGCCTCAATTAAAACATGTTATTTTCCCTGTTGTTGATTTTAATAAAGTCAGTATTATTATTGGAACTAACTACCCAGAAACAATAATGTTATGTAGACGTATGGGACATGTAACTAACTGATTTGAGCTATTTTTTGTGATAGCGTTAACAAAAGTATCATGAGAATTATCTCTATAACTGAGAGGAATTCCCTATTCAGTTGATCGATAGTTAAAATGTAAAATCCAGGGAAGCTATACATTGAGAGCAGAAATCGAAAAAACTGCGAATAATCTCTGTTTGAGTAATAGATGTGACTTTCGAGGGAGAAAAGTATGAACATGCCATACTACATTTTATATTAGATAATATTCTTAATTATATGTATATAGACGGACGTCAATAGCCAAACTCTCTAAGTCATCAAAGATCGACGGTAGATCTAGGACCGAATAACGAATGCTCTTTTTAATTAATACGAGTACACCACCACCAGTTGTATAAATTCTATCTTTTCGGACAATCGAATATCCGGTATTTAGAACAAATAAAGAAACAGGAATATTGAATGAAAGCCAGGTTTCAAATATATATCTAATCATACGAATTTGTGGTTAGAATTACCTCTTGTTGATTTAGTTTATTTAGCATTGACCTCAAATTAAAATACAGACAGCTCAATAATTTCGCTGATTTTGTATAGGAAATGGTCTTGTGAGAAGCATCATTAGATGTTGAAGATGAGTCTCCATTCGGGATAGGCGATGTTCGTGAGGGAGCAACGGGGCTCTTGCTGCATAAAAATTGCAATTACAGGTCACGATACTAAAATACCGGAGACATAATGCCCGGGGGTGATAACGATATTGTTTATGCGGGGCTGGTTCATATAAAGAAATCGAGAAGAATAGTAAAATTTGACAGCATGCTTGAGTTTAGAATCTAAAATTTCATGATTTCTTGACCAAAACAAAGAACAAAATTGAAATATAAGAAGATCTTTATAATTGCTAGAATAAAATGACACAGGTATCCGGATAAGGCACCTCTAGGAATTGACACTTTCCAAATAGAATATGTATGGAGGGGGCTGTTGTGCCCGCTGCACAATCATAGGTAACAAGATTTATGTAACTCGATAAATACAACAGTAATACAAAATGATAAAAAATAATTATAATGAATGTTTCATTCCTCTATCAAAATCATCTGTAATGTCACATAAATGATATTAGAGATAGGGGAGACAGCATATGGGGCAGGGTTCACAGCACTACTGAGATGTTCTCAGCCCTGTCCTCGGGGAACCAGTTTAGGCCGTCAAAAATTCATTGTGTATTCAAGCGGATGCCAAATAATTTTGTCAAAATCTCCTCTCCGGGAGCCTCTCCCTTGCTAAAGAAAGCTAGATTCCACCCATGTTAAAGAGTATAATAAGAACATACTTTTCCCAACGATATTCAAATCAAACATGATAAGTTTGTTCGGAGGATCAGTGCGCTGTTTAGATTTCCTAAAATTAAGTTTCTATGTTTGACAACTTCTCATCTATATAGAGTAACAAACCACTGATTGATTTGCTATTAGTAATCTGAAAGTTTATATCACCCAAGGTGCAGCACTGAATTTACAATCACAGCTAGTACAGTCTTAATCAGATTTCTTGTAAGGCTATATAATCCCAGAATACAACTAGGTTCAAGATAAATAGATTAAAGGAAATGAATCTTACAGTTAAAATGTTGTTGTTATCATCATGA
This sequence comes from Haliclystus octoradiatus, assembly GCA_916610825.1. NCBI lineage: Eukaryota > Metazoa > Cnidaria > Staurozoa > Stauromedusae > Haliclystidae > Haliclystus > Haliclystus octoradiatus. The sequence goes on from OU744447.1 coordinate 25,366,420, forward strand.
ATCATAACCTCTCTTTCATCCACTCCGTTTTGATGAAGATAGATTTGACATCGCAATCCATCATAGTTCTGCAATTGATTCCATTCGATTGTAACACATTCACTTTTCCATGAAGAACATTTTAGTCCACATTGTATTTCAGAGACAGCAGTCACATATATCGACGATGTGAAGATTATGATGTGAGGATTTGTAAGTGGTTTTGTTAGCAGAGATAATGGCATGTTGCCAAATACAAAACCAAGGAATGATAAAATAATATATAGATATCTAGATCTAGTCTGTATTTCCATACTTTATCACAGAGATAGTTGTCGTAAACACCTGAAATTAAACATTGATGAAGTAATTAATTTGGCTGATTTATTGAATTTTTAATGTGTATTTGTTGAATAAAAATCTCCAACCCACAATTCCAGAAATCATGCTCACGCACCACAATCTCATAGAATTATCACTTCCCTCATTGTGGTATTCCTACATCTTCGATAAGTTATGGCATTTTATTAAATATTGAAATCTGCTTCCAATAACATAGTGTCCAAATTTTTATTTTTTGACATCCTATTTCATAGCATACTTATTGAGGTTTTTAATCATTAAGCAATTACGCAAGGAGCGATTCTACCAAGGCCTTTAATACAATGGTGCCAGCCAGCTTATTTTTCGGGAGTTGGGAGGGGTAGTGGTAACGTTTGACAATAAATAACAATTGTTTAACTCAAATCAATGTTCACACTGAGGGCATTATTTTCTCATAGTGAACGCTGGCAAGTTTCCTAGAAAATTTCAAAAAGTAAACAAAAAATTCTCAAATGTTTTCGAATCAATTTTTTACGAGAGTCTTGTTTATTCCGTGCCCAAGATAACAAAACAAGCAACAAAATATGAGACGAAGTTTTTTAATGGTAGTCTATGGATATATAATTTTAATCTTCTTTAATAATCGTAATTTTTCTTCGCTACTTTAGTGCAAATTAGCTCGAGAGTCAGATAACGTTTGTAAACAACATACTTTTATGTTACAAAATGCAATTATTTCTATATTTTCAGATACGCAATAAGTTACCTTATTTTGTGGGGTAGTATTTTTGTTGCCAGTATCAGTATATATATCCAGCTGTTTTGTTTTGAGAATTAAATCTGAATCAAGTCGAAGTAAAATTCATCCTCCAAATCACGACGCTGCAGTCGTCATGGATGCTTTGATTGACGGTTATATTTAAAATTTAAAATTAATTATGTAAGAAGCGATAAATAGTTCAATTAATTTCTTTTGATATGTTTTTTCTTGCGCCACTGGTTGGTTCCTACTAAAACAATTAGGCAACTCGATCTTGTTTTCTACCGTCTTGAATAGTCACCTCGGAGGACCTTGGTGACTATTCCACGGTAGCTAACTCGGGCTCGTTGTCTAATTGTTAAGTAGACTTTTTCAAATTACAACAGTAGCATTGGATAAGAAGAACATTGCCATGGTGCTGATGCATACAATATTTGAATAATCGATGTGAATATGAAAAATAATTAGTCAAGGGCCTTGGGTGATGACACAATCCTTGCCCTCTCTAGCAAAACCTACGAAAAGCCACCGTTGAAAATATTATTACAGATGTACTCCCTTGATGGTCAGGGCGGATACTTCATCGAAATTCCCAGGTACAAATTTGAATCAACAAAGTATTGAAGTCCTTTTCACAGAGTGAGCTCCACGCCGTAAGGCTTTTTAGCAACAAATTTGTCACTTGTTTTGAGTACAATTAGGTCAATTTTAGGTGAAATATCGATAGTATTTCATGTGAGCCATAGTTATTGATCCTGTGACTTTAAAAGAAAACTTAACATGAGGGTGTGGCTGGAAATCGATGTGTTACCTTCTGATTCAATAAGTTGACCATTGCACAGCGAATATAAACATTTGAAATTCAACTTTTTCAATGGCTTCTTAATACGGGGTCAGAAAGAGACAGTGAGAATATATGACAACTTCTGGAACGGTTACTTTTCTAAACTATCTATAAGGTCCGGCAGTGATTATATACTTCCAAAGTCCATTGATTTCTCTTTCTGTACATATGATGATTTATATTTTTACAAATCAACACACCATTGCATAAGGAAAGAAATAGCTACTTTCTAGTCTCACCAGTAATTAATAGGGGATTTTAACAATTTATTCATGATGTTAAATAGTATAAAAAATCATATTGCGAGTTTTAAATATGACTCATGTCAATAGCGTGGATGCTGGATATAAGAAGTAAATAATGTTATTTTTCGAACGATGAGGCCTTTCCAGATAGCCTCTTGAATGGTGCAACTAATTTGAAATAATGTACGAAATAAATATTATAAGAGCACAATACAAAGCATCTTTGTTTCATCCAGGAAGTAGATGATTTTAGAGTTTGGTGCTTGTTTTGGAAATTGATAGTGGCACCATACATTGCAACAAAATGCCTTCTGAGTCAATAAATTTGTGCCTTTGGATAGATTACTATAGATGAAAGCTGGAAATACTAGGAAAGATCATATACCCTGTATTCCGCTCCATCAGTCTGATTTCTAGAAACACACCCTAGATCAACGTCTTAAAAAAGGTCATTTATCGATCATAAAAATGACGTTTGTCACCATTTGAGATTTGAACATTTGGGATTTTCAAAACTTTGATTTTTATGAATCATCCAAGTATATATGTAAGTAAATAGAGTTAATCAATTCGAACTTGTCTCTGATAATCATAGAACTTCATAGTCTGCTGACTCCATTGACAGAGCGACAAGCACTTAGCGACCTTGAGCATCCATAATGGCTGACGCATAGTACCAAAACAGTAGCTCGAAAACCACTAAATTTTAAGCCACGTTTTGACCATGTTTTTGTTTCTAAACGATACATGTATTTGAGCTATTGATCCATATTTTCGTCAGCAGTCTATGTGAGTCTATGTTCATGTGCCAGAATAAATACAGAGAAGTTCTTGGGGCGCAGAGGACATTCATCATTTCATGAGGTTTGTAATATTTTGAATAATTTTGTCAAATAGTGACAACAAGCTTTGTCGGAGCACAGTCAGAGTTAAAGAGTATGATTGGATGATTGGATTGAACTTATATTAAAAGAAGGAATTGCATTTTAAATTTGATTTGATTTTTCAGATTTCGCGCAATGAAAATTAGCCACATGAAAGGAATTATTGAATTGCTCATCTATTCTCTTGTGAATTCCATAAAATTATTTTTTCGGAACTAACTTTAGATGTAACTGACATAATTATGCAATTGCAGACAATTTCTACTGGTGATTCTCAAATCCAGCTCAACGAAAGTGCGTTCACAGAAGATTCGTCATTTTATGGACACAATAAAAATGTCTGGCTAGTCCAATCACAAGAAAGATAGAAAACCTATAGAGATCGCTAGAAGTCAATAAAACAATTCTTAATAAAACTTGTTAAGGTAACATTTCCCAATAAATAGGATGAATATATAATTTGTTGATAGCTGTAATTCTCATCTCTAAAATGAAATTAAACCGCTTCATTTTGTGGAAAAATGATACAGATTCGATGGTGAAATTCTGTAAGATTGACATGTTGTAAACATGAAATCTAAAAAATTGATTTTTAAAAAACTTATTAACACAGAAAGTAATTGTACACATAGCACTCCTCAAGTGAATAGCGTGAATAAAATATAGATATATAACTGTAGTTCTAATTTCTAGAATGATTGTAAATCTGCTTTTATACGATGAAAATGAAAAAGATTCGACGGTGGAGTTCGGTGTAATTAACATGTTGTCGACATGATTTCTAAAAAGAAATTTTTAATAGAATTTGTTAATTCAGAAAATAATTGTAATAACATATTTCAAGTCAATAAAATGAATAAAATATAGACAGATTGCTCTAATTTTCATCTCTAGAATAATGTGAAACCGCTTTCATAAGATGATAAACTAATAACTTCCGACAACGAAATTCTGTAACATTGAGATGTTGTAGACATAAAAGACATAACAAGTTAATTAAAAAAAAACATTTCAACGCAGGAAACAATTTTGCATGTAACATTTATCAAGTTAGAAACATGAATAAAACATCGTCAAATAGCTGTAATTCTCATCTCTAGACTGACTTTAAACTCGCTTTAATTAAATCTACTTAATTTACCCAAATGATCTACTTCTAAATTGACGTTATTCGATTTGTGTGTCTGTATGTATATAATATTTACAAATGTGGGGATTAGGGAAGCCGTTTTATATCCAATCAATGCATGGCGTATAGAGTATATTGATGGATTCGTCATACCCTGAAGGCGTTCCTCCAATGCTTCATTTATACAGTTGGAAAAGTTGTTTTGACGAACATAAACAACAAAAACTGTTTCTTTTTTGTTCGCAATGGCATGCTGTGCTATTCAATAGAGCAGCTTAGGCCCCAGTTACACGATGCCGTATTGATTATCATACCGTATTCAAAAGGTGTTATCGCCCTGGAATGCGTATCACTTTCGTAGCTGTTACACTGCAAGACGCTACGCTACGTTTTGATTACACGAAGGCGGTGCCATATGATCATGTGATTTTGACTCCATTGTCTCTTTTGGTTGACGTAATTGATTGCCATTGTGATGGTGCACACACATTCGGGTCCCACATCAAAGCTCAAAGATTAAGCTCGAGTTTCTTTCTTGATCGCTAGTTTTTGATATATTTCCTTTTCATTTCGGTTAACATTTATAAACATGTCCTCCCCAGTTGCAGAAGTTTTCAATGAAAAGACAAGGAGATTGAGTTATTGTTGGGAAAATGGAAACAATAAAAGTATTTGCTTCAAAATAGTTTGAGCCAGATAGAGCAAAATGAGGGAAAACTCTCGAGCAATTCTTTTCTTCTTTGCTAAATATCGCCGAACCATAAGATTATGTGCAATTTTATATATATGCAAGACATTTTCAGCGCACATAAAGGTAGAGAAAACCATCAATAAGTGATCCATGTTGATAATTTTCTGCGCGCCAGTGGCCATTTAAAAAATTGATTCATGTTTTGAGAGGCTCAGAGAAACGAAAACGAGAACCGGCACAACACGTACCGGATTGATTGAGTTACACAGAGCGCAGCGTCTTGAAAGTCATGACGGCATGAAAATGAATACGCTTCGTAGCGAAGTGAAAATCACTACACTGCGCGCAGCGTATCGTATCGTATTCGAGCGGCGTCGTGTAACTCAAACCCCTATCCGATACGAAAGCTAAGGCGGTGCGCTGTCAATACGGCATCGTGTAACTGGGGCCTTAATCAAACAGTTCAATACATGATAAACATTCTATTGTCTAGAACTAGTTGAGCATAACAACATTTTGCTATTTCTGTAAATTGGCACTTTCAAATTAAAATGATAGGTATTTAATAAACAATTCGACAGCGCAAAAGGAATAATATAAAATAAAATGTAAGCAAATTCTTCGGTTGCAAAATAATAGCATGCCTGTTGCAATGAAGACTTGTTTGCAGTCGACAACATGAAAAGGTGATTAAAACACGGCATGCATCACGAATAAAAATTAAGTGAATTGAAAATGGAAACAAGTCCGTTGGCTCAAAATTATAAATTGTTACTTTCTCAGACTCCGCAGTGAAACCAGAAAATATATAAACAAACCAGTTTGTGTTTAAGTATGGCATTTAAATTGTAATCTAATTACCAATGATAAACTCAAAAGATTATAAATCAATGTCCTAGATTACATAGCACACATGTGAATAATTTGTTCCTAGATAGCAATTAATGTTCAAAATTTCAACTGAACATAACATTGTGCTTTACAAGCTCAGATTCCTTCTGTAAAGTTTAAATCAGCCCATACTAAAATTAAATTAATTGATATTATTTCGATCGACCTCCACAATCTCCTGTGTCGTGGGATTTTCGGTTAGATAATTGAAAAAATATTGATTTTATTCTTCGATCCTCGCGTTTGTCAAAAAATTCAGTATCAATGGCAAAAGGATAAATGTAAGATAGATAATGCTATGCCACAAAAACGATAGCGATATCACTTGCCAGATCATCTCAACAATCAATTAATCAAAATAAAAGGCAACGCAGTCGTAGCCGACAAGAAACACATATCAAGAGGGAAAGCAGATTTCAAGAACCAGAGTTTATCTCAAATTTTCAAGTTTTCTTTCAATGTTTTTCAAAACTCTTCAGACTGATTCAAAATTTACCAAATAACCCAAAAAAGTTGTCACGTCCCGGAATAGCCTTCACATGAGAGTTAACCTCTGGTTAAAAGCAACTATAAAGAGAGTGTAGCAAATTACAGACTACACACTGAAATTCCTAATTCAAGAACAAGTCGAATAAACACTACCAAAGCCTGTCGAAGCTACGAGGGGTGCTGAAACACAAAGTAGCACAGAAAGCAGATTGCAAGTGAATACAGAATTTTCAGGCAATTGTAACAGACAGTGAAACACCAAATACGGGGTAAAGCAGATCTATCTTGTATTAAAAGCAAATTGCAATGTGGTACCAAATATACCGGACTCTGAAAAGAGGGGATTCCAAGTAGTATCAATCCAAGCAATTCCATCCCTTTTCCATCAACTTCTGGTCTGTTCAAAATTCTTTGGGAAGGCACCCGCTAGAATCCCCCAAGCCCCTTAAGTCGCAGGACATTTGAAAAATTTTCAAATGAAATAACTGAAGTGAAACGCAGAATGCAAGAAATGTAGGTACTTTGTTGTAAGGGTATAAATACTATTATATTTGCAGAAATTACACTCATTGAGTTAACTTGATGACTAATAAATGAAAAACATTCGAGGCTGGTGTTCCGTGTAAATGACATGTTATAGACATGACACATAAAAAATTGTTTCTTATTAAAATGTTTTAACGCAAAAACCATTGTTCAGGTAACGTTCCTCAAGTGAATAGCATTAATAAAATATCGATATATAGTTGTAATTCTCATATCTAGAATGATTGTAAAACCTCTTTATAACGATGAGAAATGAAAAAGATTTGACAATGGAGTTCTGTAAATTTGACAAGTTGTAGACTTGACACCAAAAAAATATATTATTAAAAAACATTTTAACCGGGATTTAAATGCAGAAAACAATTGTACCAGCAACATTTCTCTTCGACGGTGAAGTTCCGTGTAATTGACATGTTGTAGATATATAAATCAATAGGGGGTAATGTTTTCAACGGTATATATTTTTTATCGTTAGTTTTTTTCAAGTAGATATATCCGTTTAGACAAATATTTTTTATTCGTTGATATGAACTTTGTTGAAGAAGAGATGTCGTGTGGTAGAAATATAAAATATTTTAAAATTTAATTTGTTTTTGCAGAGAAATAGTTAGCAACGAAATAAAAAAGAAAAAAGATTTTAACTGTTACTTCGGAAATATCGTGCTTCTGTGTGTTGAAAATCTACTCGCTCGCTATGCTCTCCATAACTTCTTCTGTATATTGTTCTATCGCGTCTACTGGAAGTAGCTCAAATGCATAAATAAACACAACAAATATTTCAATTTCTATCAGACATCCCTCTCCCACAGCCCAACTTAAATTTTTAATTAGCGGCCCTGCATTATTAAATCGTCCCCTTGTCTCATCCACATTAATGCATGCCACCGGTCTACATCTGTTTGACTCTATAGTTGGGAGATAATGATAGTTATGAAATACAACACAAGCATGAGATATTTATAGGAAAATATTTCACGACAGGTACTTAGATATATTTAAAAGATGTGACACAACACATTTAGCCCGCAGTAAGAGTGCTTTGTTTCGATTTCGAATGTCTCCCCGACTACATCCAGTGTATTATCCTACCGTAAAGATCGAGTGCGTGTGTTATATTAGATTGGTGAAATACTCAGTATATATAATTTTACTTCCCAACTGGCAAGTCATATTTCTTGAACATACTTTTGTTTGATTTGTTTAAACGTTCAAAAGTGCCATTGTTTATGAGAAAACTAGTTATACTAATCAAAGAATGGATGCAATGATCTATATGCTTTCAAATGTACTCATTTTTGATTGATGTAACTAATGGTCGACAACTCAAGCCCTTTTGAAACGTTAAAAAGGAAAAAATGAATAAAACTCAAGATATACTCTCTCGTTTATGATTTAGAAAGTATCCTCTTTGTATAGCCACATTATTTGTACAAAAATATAAAAGGCTCAATAAACAAGTAATGATCGGGATTTTTGTTCGTTCGTTTTCGGAATATTTTATAATGGAGTTTATGGGTATTAGAAGTAGTGGCTTTCAATGCTGGATCATCAATCAAGGCAACAAGGAATTTGACTTTATTTATTGATTTAATTAAATATTTTCTTCATTTATAGTATATCATGTGGGCATTAATGATAATTCACTATCTTTACGTTTCAGTTTATGTATAACGTAATGTAAAGGAGAATGCTCCCATTTATTACTTACGTATATACGTTTCTTTGATCCTTTGTTGAAAGACTATCACCTTTCACCTACTAAACGATTTTTTGAAATAAATCAGTTGCTATTACTATATAACTATACAGGTGAAGAGATATCGCATGCTGGTGTGTATTGAGGGTTGCGTCAATAGAAAGCCAGCATTTCAAAACACTCTCACCATAGAAAACCTATTGGATCATATTTGCAAATTTGTTAGTATTTTGAAATATTTTTGACCTGTAGCGGTTGGAATACATATCATGTATATCATTTAATAGATAAACACATCTATGAAGCAGAATATGGGTTATTAATATATAATCAACTGCACGACATGATAATATGTATTGACAGCATTGAGAACCAAAACTATTTACTGCACGACACTAAAACAGATGGAACAAATTGATCGAGCAGGGAAAAAGCCTTATAGCCAAAATTAAATTTCCACTGAAAGTTCCTTACTAACAAGGAAATTTACGTGAAAGATTAACTCTTTAAAATTTATCAGAAATAGTAGCATAAGGCGTATTATGTCTGTATGGTTGACTCAACGAAGTCCATTTGAGGTGCTATTTGATGCCAACCTTGGAAGATAGCAGTAGCGCGTCCAAACAAAAACAAGTTTGTTGAAAGTTGAATTGCATTCTCCATTTTATTGTTCTATTGGTTAGAAAAAGCATGAAAGCGATAAGTGAATTATAAATAATATCAGAAATGGGCGTTTATGCCCATCTATACAAATTCAATGGGGAAAAGGCTTCAAAATTCCATAAAGCTGTGATTATATATCAGTAAATTGTTTTTGAATTATTTTTTATGTCTATAAACGTAACAATCTCAGAGTATCACAGTAGCATTTAAATGTCTATTGGATGGGAACCTAAACTGAAAATTTCTTTTCCAAAGTGATGCATTTGATTGTATGGCTTCCACTGTGATATTGACAGATTATAGATTATAGAAGTGTGTTGTTTTCTATAAAACTAAAAATAGAAATGAAGTGGAATGGTGCTGACAGATATATTTTTTGTTGAACCTCCCACAAATACTATGCTCCTGTTTCCCAACAAAAATCTACAAAAAACCATTTTCCGTACCTTTTTTTTGATTTCAAGCAGTATCCAACAATTTCTTGACAAATCATAGTAAATTGAAAGTAAAATCTGTCAACACCTCCACAGAACAGAACACAACACACTTTGAAACAAGACTTTTGAGTATAGGCTCTCATCCATAGACTTTTGAATACCACAGTAACATTTCTGATGTTGTTACCTTCATGATATTATTCAAATTAAAAATTATTAACAAATACTTTACTGAGATCTAATTATATTTTTTTGAAATTTGACTTCGTGTATTAATTTGGAGGTTCATTGAGCGCCCATCTCCAAATAATTTGTTGATCTCAAATTTTGCAATTATCATTTTTTACCCATAAGAACAATAAAATCGAGAATGCACTTCAACTTTGAAACCTTAATTTTTTTTGATCAGCTTTAGCATGGAAAAATGTTTCAGGGCAGTAAACAGTTGTATACTATCCATGATAAAATTCTCCTTAAGTTGCTTGTAACAATTGGATTACTGGAAGTGTCATATCCGATACATGGCGAGTGGTGGGGATAAATTGGAAATAAGATATTAACGGAGTAAGAGACACTGCTTGAGCTGATGTATTTGGATTGCACAAGTTATTTTTATAATTTTTTTTTTATCAGCAAATGGTATATAAATATGAAAAAATCTTCAAATAAGCCTATGGAATAAACTCTCTCAACCCATCTGGATGTGAACACATCTAGCAGAACTAATCTGCTTGACAAAGGGGCATACTTTGTCACAATATTTTTAAAAATGAATGCTCAGTTTTCCAACGAATTGATAAAATTTGAAATCTGTTTAACTTGAAATAAAATATTTCTTACATTTAGAATGAGGCAGGAAATAGCGACACAAAGGCTCAGTTTGGAACTAAAAGATATGGCTTTAGGTTTCAATTTTATGGTTTGAGGATTAAGACCATTATTATGACCGAGACAGCTCCAGGCCCATCGTAACCTTGACATTCATTTATATTTATTCCAATTGCATCTAACACATAGATCTGCTCTAGCCAAAGTATTCTCACAATAAATAAACTTAACAAAATCTTGTTTGATCAATCCTTCCTCAACATCAGACTATTGAAGCGCCAAAGAAAATTGCTCCTTATAAGAACAACCTCTTGCTTGCTTTTTTTTGACTTCACTCTGAATTAAATCTCTATACCATTTTATGAAGTCGTTTTGTGACTCTTTTAATTATAAAAGTATTTTTTGGTGCATTTTCGAAATGATCCTCGAAACTTTGTCGCCAGAACCAGCCATTTAGTTTAACAAATACAAAATTACCTACTGTTGCAAATGAGTATTCACCAAAATTTTGGTTGATGCATTGAACAGTAACGATGAGCATTTGAAGGCAGAGCAATCAATATGCACGAGTTGGGGCACACTGTCATGTTACTGCTGGGCATCTCATTGGCTACCAGGACTATCATGTGATACATGGCGATCTTTTTTGCTCGCGATTTTCGAAAGTTATGTATTTTTCGCAAGGATACTTCACGTGCTTTTGTATTCAAGGCTGTAAGCATACGCGTGTGAAGTTGAACGAATATTCGTGTAAACTAATATTCGTTTGAACGAAGATTGGGCTTAAAGGCAAATGTAGAATTGTCGTTCAATCGCGTGTTTGCAAACGAATAATAGAAATATTGTGAAATAATATGTGAAAAAACGAAAAAGAATTCAAAGCAAACACCAAACTTTGAAATATCTTGAAATAATTATTATAGATACCACAACTATTGTTACTGTTATTATTTGTTAATAAATAGTTAATACGGTCGACTTTTGTCAAAAACAAGTTAAACAACTATTATTTTCTTAACTCAAAAGACCTTGAATTTTGAAGTTCGTCACCACGCGTCTTGCATAATGATCTAAACAAAGAACGATATCAAAGGGAAACTCATGCGACGAATACTATAGCAAGCAAAAATTTGAATTAAGGTGAAATTTAAACAACAAGAAAATTAGGCACCTTCTTTACTTGCATGGCATATATTTCAACAAAAATTTATATTATAAATATTATAGTAAATGAAAATTCGAATTAAGGGAAATTTCTAAGCAACTAAATACAGGCACCTTCTTCAAATCAAGGCTTGAATTGGGCGCATAACTTTAACGAACATTCATATTATGAATACTATAGCAAACACAAAATCGAGTTAAGGGGAATAGTATTAAACAAATTCATAATTTCCGTAAACTATGCTCTGATAGCACCACGAGAAGCACGTAAGGAGAAAACGAGAAGCCATCAGAAAATTACTAGCCGCCATATTTGATTATTTAGCGGTTGTTTGGTATTTTCATAAATTTCTTGAAATCGACGGTGTCAAGCTCGTCTATGGTGAAATGGCGTTAATGGCGTTAACCAATCAAGTTGCAAGAATAAATCGCAGCAGATCCTTCATATGCTCTAGTATAGTATAGTATAGTATAGTATAGTATAGTATAGTACAGTATAGTATAGTATAGTATAGTATAGTATAGTATAGTATAGTATAGTATAGTATAGTATAGTATAGTATAGTATAGTATAGTATAGTATAGTATAGTATAGTATAGTATAGTATAGTATAGTATAGTATAGTATAGTATAGTATAGTATAGTATAGTATAGTATAGTATAGTATAGTATTGTATAGTATGGTATAGTATAGTATAGTATAGTATAGTATAGTATAGTATAGTATAGTATAGTATAGTATAGTATAGTATAGTACAGTATAGTATAGTATAGTATAGTATAGTATAGTATAGTATAGTATAGCATAGTATAGTATAGTACAGTATAGTATAGTATAGTATAGTATCGTATAGTATAGTATAGTATAGTATAGTATAGTATAGTATAGTATAGTATAGTATAGTATAGTATAGTATAGTATAGTATAGTATAGTATAGTATAGTATAGTATAGTATAGTATAGTATGGTATAGTATAGTATAGTATAGTATAGTATAGTACAGTATAGTATAGTATAGTATAGTATAGTATAGTATAGTATTGTATAGTATGGTATAGTATAGTATAGTGTAGTATAGTATAGTATAGTATAGTATAGTATAGTATAGTATAGTATAGTATAGTATAGTATAGTATAGTATAGTATAGTATAGTATAGTATAGTATAGTATAGTATAGTATAGTATAGTATAGTATAGTATAGTATAGTATAGTATAGTATAGTATAGTATAGTATAGTATAGTATAGTATAGTATAGTATAGTATAGTATAGTATAGTATAGTATAGTATAGTATAGTATAGTATAGTATAGTATAGTATAGTATAGTATAGTATAGTATAGTATAGTATAGTATAGTATAGTATAGTATAGTATAGTATAGTATAGTATAGTATAGTATAGTATAGTATAGTATAGTATAGTATAGTATAGTATAGTATAGTATAGTATAGTATAGTATAGTATAGTATAGTATAGTATAGTATAGTATAGTATAGTATAGTATAGTATAGTATAGCATAGCATAGTATATTAATAATCTCTTAAAAAAACTCCAACCATGATTGGTGGATTTGTAGCACGTGTTTAGCAGTTAAGTCAAAACAACCCAAGATATTCAATGGCAACTACTAAAGGCGTGCGGGTATAGGTCTATAACCGCACGTGTGCGGTTATAGAGCTATACATACACGACTTTAACCAAACAGCTAAAACAGATGTTTTGAAAGTGGCGACTAGCTGCGACAGATCGAATATTTTTTTCATGGGATCAAATCAAATGCATAATCTGTAATTGAAAATTCAATCAAAAAATTACAAAAAGTATCAGCTTGGGATTTGCTATATTCAGATCTAACTTTTACTATATTTTTAATATTGCAAACATGTTTGAAGAACAATTATGTTGAATTCTTCGCTTTATATTTTGAAATGATATTCGTAAGAATTTCATTGTTGTATCGAAATTGATGAGAGACAGTTAATGTTCCAGACAAAGGTTATGTTAAATGATTATTAAAATGATTACATCACCCACAAGAGTGATGTAATCCCTTAGTATAGTATAGTATATAGTATAGTATAGTATATCTACCCACCGTCCTACCTACTGATACATTAAACTTCCAGATGTTTTAACAAAGCAGCTCGACAGGATTTCGTGAACTTCAGTATAGATTGATTAATGAGAACAAATACCAGTAATAGCTATGTAAGATCTTCCGCCAAACCCTTAATTTAAACATTTATGTAATAAATTTTTTGACTTAAAATCAATCGTCTCAAAGATCCAATTGAATAGCTAATGAAAACATTAGTTGCTCGAGAATGAATTCCGCTTATACCCGATATATATATTTATACATGCATAATGTATTATAGTTCCAAATTGTGAATTTGAACATATTAATAATTAATCCAATTAATAGGGAAAATTATTTACAAAATCATTTAATGGAGCTCAATGAACTTTCATATATACAGTATATTTAATTCGAAATAAGTGAAATTTAATGGCATGATTTATGCTTCGTTAATTTGTGTTGAGAGCTTATAGAAACTCCTTTAAAATTGTCAGAAATGATGAGTTGATGTGTAAATTCTAAAGATTAGATAATGTGTTGAAATGCTTGCATTTTCTTTTCATACAGATTCGCCTAGCTTTAATATGACGAACGGCAAGTCTTTTCATGTTTTCCGTGCAATTTATGTTGAACTCATTAATAATAAAAGTGAGCTCCTGCATTTCTGAAAATTTGCGATCTGAAAGAAAGAAAAAGATTGATTAATAAACTTATCAAGATATCAAGTCTATAAAGTATATGCCATTATAAATATCCTTTCTATATCTCCCATCTGGGGATAACCAGAATCACCCACCTATCTCCGGATTAAGCTAATTGGCTTTTTGGAGTGGACTGAAAATTTTCTGGGGAGAAAGCTAGGATGAACACAGACCTGCAAAAAGGTTATCATTGCAATTATTAGTACGCACAAATATTTCTAGAAATAAATGTTCAACGACAGAACCCCGCAATAATCTCAAGAATGCGTTTCTGTCAGATATGCAGATTGATTAAAAAATAGAATTACATGATAATTCGATAATGTTAACTGTAGTTATACCTTTGACGTAGTCTCGGTTTTATGTAGGATGGATTTAAGATTCATGAAAGATACAACTTCAAAATGTTATGATTACTCAAGCTGAAGCCTTGCTATTTGAGGTCATTACTGCGGTGCATATCATATTTATTATAACAGGCGTGATGCATTCTAGCAGTCTTCACAGCATACAATTGTAACGTATATAGCTATCAGTCGTCTTAATTGAAAATGAAATATACAATCTAATACCCCTTTTATGCAGTATAGCTTTGACATGACGACCATTCGAACAGCAGCACGTGTTCACAAAATGAGCCAATATGCCAATAATAGATAGTCCAGCCAAAGCAAACCCAAGATATGGTAAGCCATGAAGAATGAATGCAATGACCTCTGCAGTTCCGTCATTAGTAGTGTCGAGGGGTTCAGCAATCTGTAAGAAAAACAGAATTCTTGTCAATTTGCAAATTTAATGTCGAATTTGCAGCCTATATGAATGCAAAGATAACATCATAGCGTCTCAGATGTGATTCTCTCCCTTCAAATAATTCGTTAATCGTGTAATTCTTTGAAACATTCCATGATAAATTATTATTTGTTGAATTATTTCCTTTCCGTGAAATGTTAGTCTGATTGGTGCTACCATAACAATGCTTTGGAATATATGATATATATATCTATCAATTGCAACTGATATCTGAAATAGCAAATGTTGATAAAAGAGAAGAATGTGGGAAGTGTTGATCTAAACTTACGGTTTGGGCTTGATTCAATCCAAAAGGATTATCTTTTACATACTGCCTAATATTCTTGTCCAATGCCAGAAACTCAGCAGATAATACCAGACCATAGCCATATCTCTTTTCATATGCTCCAGCCACTTTCAAATTCAAGTTATCAATTATTGACTGATGATGTTTCACTACTTCCTCGTCAATCAATACACCATCGACGTCAGCATCATAAAGAGCCTCAAGCATATCACCAGGGTCAGTGAAATTGAGATCTACAAAAGCAATATATTGTTAGCAATCATCATCACTTGGATAATTCCGACAATGTTCTTATCAATTGAACTGGAGGGCTGCTGCATGGCGGTCGTTCACTGTCGACTGTTTCCCAACATCCTAAGGTTTGGTATCGGAGAACCCAGATACAATTCTACTGTGCAGGAACCCCGGTTTTTTTCTTGTCTTGCTTTCTTGTGTCGTTTTCTGTTTTGCAGGTTTTATCTTATTTAGCAGGGCTATGTGATTTGGTCTCCACTTATCCATTTTATAATAAAATAAAGATGCCGCAATGAATAAATATGATGCAAATTTCAGTTTTTGAAATATATATCCTCATGATGCTAAGATACTAAAATTTCCTATTTACGTTTGTTTTGATATTCTTCTGTTTTTATCTCCAAGATGATCTCTAAGTTGTTTTGGCTTGCGTGATCTTAACATAGGGGCCAACCAAGTCAGTAGAACAGCATCTTTACTGTTGCACATTTTTCATATCTTTAATTGTCTTATATATTTCGTCAAAAAAGTTTAAATAAACTATTGACAGGCAAATCAAAGAATGCATATTAGAGTTGCAAACTATATACAGCCTTAATTTATAAATATAACACATATTAGAATAAATAGTAATGCTGAACAAAGGCTACATACAGCCATTCTTGGAAAACTGGAAGATTTTTCACTTGAGTAAATTCTTCTATTTCTTATTTCTAATTCCTACTTATTCTTAGTAAACATTTTAAATTGTAAATCTCCAATTTGGAGTTTTAAGAGATTGTCGGGGGTGAGCCCTACGGGAATTTTAAAGCTGGGACCTCAACAAGGGATTTGATTTCTGCTAGACGTAGAAAAAGAAAATGGATATTCAGTATAACCAGAATGATTTGTATACCTTCTACACATAAGATTGAGATCAAACAAAGTTTTGGAGCTTTCCAGATGTCAGATCATACTTTTAATCATACCTGATATTATTCCATTTCTCCTAACGGCAAAATTATATTCATATGTTGAAATGTTTGCTGCAACCTGCAATAACAAATATTATTTTTTCTTTGATGCAATTGCAAATGCTATTGCTATATTACGCAATACGACATATTAGGTGATATTGACTTTCATCCTGCTGTGCATCTGTACTCGTCATCTTGATTTGATATCATGATTAGTTGAGGTTGAATAAATATCAAGCTGAATATAACTACGTAATAGTTTAATCTCCATTTTTTCCCAACATAGTTGAAGCTACATGCCAGTCACATATATGTTTTGATCATCAAAATGAGGACATTCATTACAGTAGATACCTTAGTACCATAAATGGTGGGGATATTCTCCTGTGACATGACAGTAACTGCAGTTACCAGGGAACCAATTAATATAGAAGTCATAACCAGTCCAGCATAAGTCCACACCATTGCAAATATACGAGCAGGTTTTGAGCGAGGAGTTGTATCGCCATAGCTACGATCGACAAGAGTTAATACGAAATTTAGATAATGATATCAAGATCACAAGTCAGATTTACCATAATAATAAATTGTATTCCTCTTTGTACGATATACGTTTACATACATCACAACGACGTTGGGAATCATTTTACAAAACACAAAAGAGTTTACCATCACTCATAAAAGATATAGCTTCAGCTTTCATATAATAATGTCTCCAATAATTGGAAATACAACAGATTCTGCACCGAGATAGCAATTCAGAAAAGAATTTGTTTTGAATGGCATAGACAATCTGAGGAATATTTTGTGCAAGATTGTGAATCAGTGATAATCAGCCAAGCTTGATAATAGCGATGAGTGAATAGTTGCCATGAGATTTAATTTTCACGATTGCATGCGGTGTGACAAAAAAAAAAGAAAAATTTTTTCCTCACACATATGTAAATCATTTGGTATTTTCTTACTTGTGACTACTGGCCTAAGATTTTTTCGGATTTTTGAACATAATCAGATAGCTGACGCTTCAAGAAATTTGCAGAAATTTGATCTTAAAGGTAGCACAATCTTCATGCCATCGGGATTCTTGCTTGCAGTAGACAATCAGGCCTGTGAAATTACAACGAAAATATATGTTCGGATTCATTAATGCCTTATTGAGTAATATTAAATGTTTTCCGACAGAAAAAAAAACAATAATAAAAATTGCCCATAATTCATTGTACAATATATAAAAGAATTTCAAAATCAACCTACCCAACGGTTGTCATTGTTGCATATGCACACCAAAATCCTTCAGCCATTGCAGACAATATGTTGTATTGTGAGAACTCTTCGTTGCCTTCGCGATCCTATGATAAATAAATTAAAATACAAATTGGCATTACATTCAAATTGGGAGCCGGTATTGTGGTGCTGTGCCTGCAGCGGGGTGCTGTGGTCGTTTTATTCTAATTCCTTAATCAAATGAGATCAACTCAGACTTTGCTCTATAACACTAAGCCATATGGGTCTGTTTTCAAAGTCCAAATTATCTCTCCAATCTGCGATAAGTAGCAGCACCTTGGATTGACTAAGGAGAAAAACTTCGCGAACAGAAAAATCGGGAAGAAAACAAAAGTTCACAAAAGAAGATCCTTTATTAGCATGCTTTCAGACCAATTGTAGAATTGTATACTTCAGAAAAACAATATAGTCTGCTAATTATTTGAAGAAAACGCTTGTTTTGCCTGATTTAGCATTGGTCGTGGAAGGTTAAAAAAACGATTGTATGTTTTTGATTGTGATTGAACAATATTGGAGGGCTTGGGTTAACTTTGTTGAAAGCCAACGAATTTACCGCTAATCTTCACCTATTGAATAACTTTAAGTAATTATTTTGGTTAAGAGTAATTTCTAGGAGTAACTAGTTACTTTTTATAGTAACGTACCCAGCGCAATCTTGCTATTCAAAAGCTATTAGACGAGGCCAGAGACACAGAACAAAATTCACGTGAAAATCGCTTACATAAACAACAACAAATTATTGTTTAGTTCAGTATGTTTCGTAATAAAATAGGATGTTATTGATTAAGCCATTATATGACTTTCTTTTCGATTTCATTGATGATTACTAATTTATTCCATATATTTGCTTCGTTAGACAAAACATACGTAACACGACCAATTATAAAACTCATAGCGGTTCAGGTTTAATTCCAGTGACGCCTGAATTAATGTGGTAGGCCATCTGATCATTATGCTTACTGTAAAATTCAGCTCCCAACTGGTATTGATAAGCTTTGCTTTTGCAAAAATTAATTTGGAATTACTTGCTCTAGATAATTTTCAAGTCAATTGTAATATCGTTGATGTCGTTGGTCTTATTCTGGGCATTAATTTCCTGGCTCTGTCACTGTCTGTGAAATAGAGGCAAGCTATTTCCATGCTTTTTTCTTCGAATTAGCATGTGATTCTACTCTTTTTCCAAGTTTACATTATGACAGTGAATCTGCTAGCAGGCTAATTCGTCTCGGGAAAATAGATTTAACAAAATTGCACAAATTACATTTCCCTGTGACAATTCATCAAGCACTGCCATTGTTTTCCCAATTGTATAAGTACTGTATGTGAAATGTGTGAGCACATCTTCAAGTAGACTAGGAGGTTTTAATGTTTGCTTTTAAACTCTTCTTACTTGAAAAGCATGTACATATATGGGGCAAGAATATCATATCAAACTATCAGAATTTTGCTACTTTATGGTAAGAAATCAAGGAATCCAACTTTATTAAAATCATCCCAAATGCATTTAGTGCAAAGTGTGTTCGTTGTATTGTGCTTGATATTCTAGGGATCAATGAACAGCGCTTGGTGAATTGTGTAAGAGTGTTTGATGATAGTGTTCGCTTTGAAACGAAATTTGAAGAAGATAAATAAATTACAACTGATATCAATCGAAGATAAAGAAAATCGATCAAGTGCAGATATAGTTGTGAAACAAATACCTCAACTATTTCTAGTCTCAGATATATGGGATAATAAATTACTTCAAATAATATTTTAAATGCTAAGAAATGCAAACATAATTAAAAGCTAGAAAACAAAGATGTTGTCTTTTTGTTTTAGGTCCCTTGGTAGCTCTGTAGTAACACCATAAGAGCAGTGAATTCTTCAAAAGAAATATGCATTAGGAAAATTGACTGTTTCCAATCTTGAAAATTGAACATTCAAACTTCAAAGTGCCTAATCTCTGTCCATTGCGACTGAACTCTATATGAGGACAACCACTTTCAATCATTCATCCATGACAACAACGAGATCTTTGATTTTGTAGAGTACAACTTATAAATTGTTGTCATGACAAATTCTACGTATTAGTTCGTAAACCTATATTATACTTACCAACAGCATTATAATTAAGCCAGCAACAAGTGTCATCAGCATTATTACAGTTATCATAGGCCAAAGTCTGACGATCGAAAGCATAATTTCCATACCACGAATTTCTCCACTAGGTCCTCTAACAAGGAAAACCACTTTACTTGTTTTAATCAAAGGAACGAATAGATAATCTCGCTGGTAGATAGCAACACTAAAATCTGATAGAACTGGCATGAATATATGGGATTGCGAAGAGAGAGAGCGTATTAAAATCTTTTCATCTGCAACGGAAAAGGAAAACTTCATCAAATCGAGCTGAGCATTTTCAATTTTAACTTCTCAATGTTAAATTTATCATGTGAAGTGAGTTTGTGATCTGATATATAATGCACAAACCTATACATTATTTGCACGGCATTCAAGTGACCAACTGGGAAGCTAACGAGTGGGAATAGGTATGCTACTCTACTAATATATTTTGCTTACAATTGGGTATGAAATTCAAGCTTCCTGCAAAATACTTTCACTATGAGTTTTCTGTATCACATTCTTGTTTCCGTTTATGATACAATCAAACCACAATAAAAACAGACAAGACAGAAGCTAAAATGACAAGATAACTGTCGTTAACTAGGTATTAATTTCAGTTGGAAGACTTCTGTGATCAAAAAGATCAAGAAAAATCGTATAAAACAGTAAAACTATCTGACAAACTATTTCAAATTAATTCAATCTTTCAACAATCTGCATGTTCTGAGTTTCCAAGCTTCATTGCTTTCAGTTTAGATACTTCAACAGAAATGTTTTTTGAACTGCGTCCTGGGTGGATAACATCATCTCTGGATGCCGCTTTTGTAAAAACATGAATTACCCAAAAAGTTCCTAAAATCCTGAAAATGCCAGCCGAAATGAGAAGCTCCAAAAACTTAAAAATTTGATACCCAAAATGTTGAAAAATCGAATACAAAGTTTTCGAAGTTCACTACAATATTAAAAAAGGAGACCTAAACGTTCATGGATCTTCAACTTTCTACCGAAATTTTTTTTCTCAATTGGAATATGGATCCCAAAAACGTGACACGTTCCAGTATAGCCGTTATATGGGAGTTACCCTCACTGTTACTACATGGTATCAGCAATGCGAAAAAACGTATGCTGAAAAAGAACACCTCAAAGAATACGGAAAGTGTACTAGTAATCCGTACGGTGATTCACAGGCACATGAATGAAATGAAAATTGATCTCTGAGATAAACAATCGAATGGAAAGACTGCATTGCATTCGTATGACAATATATAATATCCCACTTACTTGGAAACTCTGCGAAAGTGCCATTCTTTGTTTTGTTAAAAAATATTTCAGGTTGTTGCTTTCCTGTAAATGCCTGACGTGCAACATATGAGTAACATTTTCCACATAATCCACGTATCAATTCGCGAACATATGTGACCAATGGACCTTCAGGATTTCCATCAGAATTTTTATATACGAGTTGTTGATTTTCATACCATGATACATAGATACTATAGCGGCAAGGGCAAGTTTCTATAAAATGATTAAAACGATTGTAAGATTAAAAGCTTCGAGTGTATCTTCATATAAAGGTTTAGCAGAAAACGTACATGATATTGTTTGAAGGGACTTGATATGAAATCTAAAGCCTGTTACGAAGATTCATCAAATCACCTTGAAATACACTACAGCACCTCCTATAAATCCATCTCCATCATCTTAATTATATATATAATTTCATCACTGCTGTGTTGAGTAAATACCGTTGATGCATATGATATTGAAGCCGCTCTTATTTCAAGTGCACGCATGCAGTGCAAAATATTTGTTCCAATTTGGAGAGCTGTTCCTGGAACTCTATTTCCTTCTATATAATATATTAACTTAATACCATGTAATGACATATGCTTGAAGTTGGTGGCAAATTTATTCTACAATGATTGGTAATTTTAATCGAAATTATGCTTTATTGTGAAGCCTAATTGAGATAAATATCGTCAAACTCACCAACGAATATTGGACTTGTTTTTGGTCCATTGCCAACAGCAGAAAAGCCACAGACCCGAACTTGAATTTCTGAATTTTCACTCAGACCAGTGATTACATGTCTGGTAGTATAGGGACCAACTGTATCAGTAGTTATATTTGGAAATCCAAAAAACGTTGTCCCATATCTTACAATACCATACTCAATCCGGTAACCTAGTAGCTGAGAGCCCATACTTATGATATTAATTGGATCCCATGTAATTCCTACTGTATATGGAGAATTTTCACCAGTTGATGAAAGATGAGCAGGTAAAGTAGAAAAACCTAGAAAATAGAAACAAATTTTATAAATCTAATGAGGACATCTGTTGGAGATATAACATTTTGTATACAGAAGATAGTCGATCACATTTTATCTCAAAAGCAATGAGAACTATTTATGATCTATTTATGAACTGTATAACTCAGAGTTGTGAAATATTAGCTTCATAGCCCGTTAAATATCCAGTAGAATTCAGACATTCGTTAATGTTTGGTTGTAGTGGTTCGATGGCATCCATAATTAGTTCAAAATAGTTTGCGAATTGTTTATTGCTTTCATCGATAAATATCGCCTATATTGTATTTGTGTGACCATACGCTTTTATCAGGAGACAAGCCTTTTTATTGTTGCTCATTTGTTGTTAATTTTCATGCTTTCCAGAATTTTTAATTAATTTACAACAGCGGAAACGAATCGCAGCTTTTCAAGTAGCTATTGATGAAATTATGTAAGTTTTAAAATCGAACTTATGTATGAACATACTTTTAAATGCTACTTCCAATTCTTTCAGAGGGTGATAAGTGCTTTCATAAAGAAATTATGAAGCATCAGGCTAGTAATGCATACCTTTTTCGAAACATTCGAGATATAGAAGAGATACTCGAAAGCCTGAAATCAATCACCACTGCTGCCATAGTTCTGGGATATTTAGGCATAAGCTGTATTAAGGGTATAAAAAAATGTATATTGGATAAAGTTATTAATTTAAACCTAGCATTTAGAATTAAGTTGACATACCTCCATCTAAGGTGTAGCATTGTGTCCATGCAACAGGACCTTTTCCAATACTGGTTTTTGCAGCTACTTCAATATCAAAAAGTTCAAGTGAAGGTAAGTTCGTTAGTTCGATTGAAGTATCGCAAGCATGGATAGAGACTGTTGTCCAGGATGTTGATAAAAATGGTTTATAACCAACCACGTATTCTTTTTGTATGCCATTCCAATGATGAGGCTCCAGTAGGTCCCATGACAGGAATAATGAGTTTGATGATGTAACACGGCAAGAGATACTGTCTGGATATCCCGTCGGCACTAGAATATAATAATCATAAAACATCAATGTAACAGCAGGAATGAGTCTTGCATGAACTTTAAGTCAACATGATATTATTGATCGTTATAATAATTGGAAAATTTGATATTTTATTTGCAATTATATATAAAACACATTTTCTGCATTTTTCTCGTAAGAATCAGTTAATTTAATTCAACCTGATTGTTTTTATATATGTTTTTTATTCATGAGACGTCGTCACTTCAAATCAAGGGATAATTCGCAAAGTGAAGTCGTGCGATCAATGTCTACATACACAACGGGAATCTATGGGAAGCACCAAACACCTCCAGTATAAACCTTGTTTTAACTATTGAAATATTGATATTTGTAATCCTTTTTCGACTTCAGTGAAAGTTATTTCTGTATTTTGAGAATATAATAGAATCATAGACATGCAAACATAAAAATTTAGACATTGAAATTGTGCAGCGTCTTTAATGTCCAGTTTATTTTTATTTCTGTAACAAATAATGTTTATAACATATACATTTTCAACAAAAATTATGGAATATATACACAAGGATTTAAATTTCACCATGATTTTGAATGCTCAGAAAGAGTGGAAATATTACTGTTCAACTGCTATTGCTATTACGTATTTGAAACATATATCACAGTACGTCCAGTACATTTATTAGTGATGATGATGAACTATTTTACTGTAAAAAAACATAGCTTGCATTCAACTACACAGCCTACGACAATGAAGTTGCCTGACGAGACACGTTTTGCAGAATGACGAAAGCCAAATTAAACTCAATAATAAACAGTTAATTAATTGCTAGATATTTCATAATTATAAATCATTTTACCAGCCTTTAGTATACATACCTCCCTCGTGTGTCCTTACATCAACGAATGAAGACGCCAGTCCTACTAACGTCGAAGTGATTGCAGCCACCCGTAAGGTATATGATTGAAATGGTTTGAGTTGCGAAATTTGGG